>VWYO01012573.1:227721-250727 GCA_013400275.1 Rhadina sibilatrix
AAAAATGTTATTTTTTTCCCTCAGTATCAAGTTCAACTGTGTTACAAGACACATAAACACCAATAAAATATAAATGCATGTTTGTAATCTGAGTAATTTTTTTTAAATATATATACATCTGTTTAACAAAATTAGAGCTTTAGCCAGTATTTGTCATGGAGCTGCCTGAACTGTCTAAAATGCAAGTGGTAGAACACAATAACACTCTTACTGTGAATTCATTTATGACTTGGAAACTATATTTTTGCACAGAAGACAGAAGGGAAACTATATCTTGACGATAGAAGTAAAATGTATCTCCCAAAAAAAGATCCCATTCTGTTNCAAGTCTAATTTACCAGGCCTGAAGTTTTTTGTTATATTGAAACAGAAGCTCATTTGAAGCAAATGAGCCCATTCAAGAATAATGGAAATAGATACTGCTGCTCCAGTCTCCCCTCTGACACCACCTTTACCACGTACCATCTCATTACCATAAACCACCTAACATTAGCCCACATCGGTCATTAGCTGCTTTGCAAAGAACTTTCTGTTTTCTCATCTAGAAAGAGAAAAAATGCAATACCAAGAAAAATTACTTTTTACTGCCTCAGAAGAAGAGGTCACGAAAACTGCCTATTGTAAAACAGTAATTTATTCTGTGTCCCAAGTAAAACACAGCACCAAAAACCAAGCTGCTTCATCCTCAGAAGTGTTGCAGTGTTAAAGCATTTATTATTGACTGTTCACATCTTCTTCAAGTAGGTTGTCCCTGTGATTTCTACATTACCAATAAACCAAATACCTGATGACCATAGGAAATACAATTGTAAGACATGTAAAAATTAAGATATATTGCAATACACAGTATTTTCAGAGACTTTTTAAAGCCTTCATTGCTTACATATTTCATTCATGGAGGCTTTCTTTGAAAGCATAAGAATTAAGCAATTGCTTTATATTAAACGAAAATGAAGATTCTTGTGTTGATGCATGCTTTCAGTAACTAAAATAGAACAGTCATACAAAAGAATCCCAACATTTTTAAAAAAATAAAAATAAAAGGCTGCTCTGTCCCATCCCTCCAAGGAGAGTGAAGCATATTCAGGAAGATGCGTGCACATGTAACACAAGGGCTAGGAGAAACCATGGTGTTTTATTCCACAGTTTGCTCATGTTAACTATTAACATCTAGTTAAAATCCATTAACAAATACAGGAAAATATTAATAGAAGATATACCTGCTGCATAGTACTCCACTGACAATATAAAGTCATTCAAAATCCATCTTAACTTTGCATCTTTATAATATAAAGCTTCTTGAGCTTTTAGACTGGTCCTACAGGCTCATGACAGTTTTGTACCCCAGAAAGAAGGACACCAGCTACTCTTTAGTGTGATACTAAATCCCTAATTATTCAGCTTTTTAATGTCAGCTCTTTTGGGGCATGAATCTGAAACAAGCCACTTCTATCCTGCATTACAGAAAGAAAACAGCTTACAACATCCTGAGAATGTCTGGGATAATTATGGATATAATGTCTGAGTTAAAAAAGAGTAAAGAGTAAAATTATTTATTTTCCTAAGCTGAAAAGAAAACAAAGGGTTTATTCTCTCGGTTCAAAAAGTTTTGGAACCAAAAGTGCATCTGAGATCTGATATCTAAAATAATATGGAAGATAATACAAGGAGGTGGAAATATTAGTGATTGAGCTTACACTTCAGACTACTGGGACTTGCTTACTGCTCCATGATGGAAAGTTTATGCTGAAAATTTGCTTCTAGTTTTAAACTTCACATCTATATAGAAACACACCTAGAATTCTTTTCATTCCCCTCTTTTTAATGTGCTTGTCAGAATTTTATACATATAACAGTCTTCTTCAGTATGATTTTACACTTATATCGTTACATGCAAAACATAAAATTGAATCTTTCTTCTTCCTATTTACATTCTTGGCATTATCTACCTCTTTGTTCATTTCTATATTTGATTTCTTTCTTTTATATCAGCAGCTATATGTGTTGCTGATATAAAATGTCCTTCAATACTTTTGCCTGTGTGCCTCATCTTCGTTTGTCTTGAGAAAGATTTAAGCAGCAGCTAGTTTAGTCATTTTAGGCTCATTATTTCCTATGTTTATTCATGAGTTTACTTCCTTCCTGCTACTTATTTTTTCTCATTGTAATTGTATAAGCTGCTCCAATTTTTCCTAACAAACCAGCTATCTCCTTTTATATATGTTGTAATTTCTTTTCTTCACACATGGTTCTTGTTTGGCTTACTATTATATCTTTCCACTTGGCATAAAACAGGAATTCTCAAATAGAGGCTGAAAAAATCATATTCTTCTTTGTGCACAGCACCTTATTGATATACATTGCTTATATACATTTCGAAGAAATTGTTCTTGTAATTTATACTGCAAGTTCCTAGAAGAAAAAGAAAAAAAGATCTGTCTTTGAAATTTCAGTATATAACTTGAAATAATGTGAATCAGAAGTAGAGCTTCTAATGTATATCTGATTTAATCTTCAGGCAAATGTATATTACTTGAGGGGATAAGAGTCCTGAGCATACAACAATTGTAGAAGCATTGTTAGCTTTCAGTAAGCAATTTTGTAAATCCCTTTTAGCCTTTAGAGAATCTAACAATTTTCATATTGCTGTTTCTCTATGGTTTTGTATGTGTTTGAACACATATTCCTATGCACCTGTACTTAATGAAAAATATCAAAACCTGGTTACCTATTTATTGTAGTAATTTCTCTTTTTTTACAGACCCTCTGTTCCCCAGCTACACAGAGATCTCACTGCTCAGCTCTGCTCCTGTTAGCTTTCCCAGTACCTGTCTTGGACTTGGCAGGACTATCACCATGCTTCAACAAGTGCCAGCACACACACTACCATGCCTCTCCCATGTTCAAATGGATTTGCTTTCGTACGGGATGTGGAAAGAGGAACTACAGGACATTACTTCTGGCAGTGCATCTCCAATACACAACATGCCACAGCCAAAGCTGCAGACTTTAACCCATCTCTGTCAACTCAAAATAAGCCTTTAAACTCTCACCATGAATGCAGAAAGGTCTGGGTTCATAGGGGAATGGGTAAGGAAAGATGAAAAAGATCTGAACATTTGCATTTTAGAACTTTCGCATACCTGGTTGAAGAGGTATTGCACATGGCAACTGGGAGATCACTACCTTGAATGCCTGGGGTTTGGGAATCCAGGTCTTTGCTAGTGTTAATGGCCTCAAAAAATGATTTGGAATATTTCTGCTTCAGAACTTTGATGAAAAGAACCCATTAGGATAGTGCTGTGCTCTGATTTGAAATATTTCTGCTTCAGAACTTTGATGAAAAGAACCCATTAGGATAGTGCTGTGCTCAGGAGGAAGCCCAAACCCTCTCACTCATAGTCCATTTCTCTTTCCTGAGAGACAGAGCTGTGGGGTTTTGTGGAGTTGTTGGGTATTTGGCATTTTCACAGCACTTAGGCAGTGCAACTCAGAGATTAAGAGAAACTGAGAGGTCAGAAGGTAGTGGCAAGGGAGACAATTTTGGGCAAAGTGATTACCCAAATAAAGTCCATTCTTGCTTATCTTACCTCCAGCTAAGGGTTTGTGCTCAGCATGCCTGGCTGTGGACAAAATGGTCCCTTTATAAATGACAACAAAAATGGAGTACATCTGGCTGTTCTGGCTTCTGTTGTGAGGTTGGCAAGGCCTGTCAGACCAAGTAAGCAGCAGCCATGTGTGGTAGCTACCAAGATGTTATTAGGTAGTGGAAGCACAGGGCATTGTTTACATTGGCCTCCTATGACCGAGCACTGGCATCTCCAGCTCTGATGAAGTTGGCTGCTAGGCAGATGTGTGTGTAGCACGAGGTTAAATCAGTGGAACTCCAATATATTATAGGAGTAATTTACAGTGCCTTTTCAGTGTCTTGTCTTTTGGAACATGTGTTGGTCATCTGATGCGGCTTTTTTATGGGTTATCCTTACACTTGTGTTTCCAAGTCTTGCCTGTGGCATACCAAGTCCTGCTGCTTTCCAAATTTGCACTTGTTCCCAAGGTCTGGGAAGGTAACTTTGAAGGTGCTTGTACAGACCTCATAACAGAACAGAATATTTGGGTCAGTTTGTAACAGCATAATAAGAGACGTACTCCAAACAACTGAATCAAAACCAAAAACACATAGTGGAAAACTCAGTACAGCTGAGACCTTATAATGTGAAGCTGAAGTAGAAGACTTCAATTGAAAAAAAATATTAAAACAATTCAATTAAAATCAGTGGGAACAAATATTTTGGCCCAAAGTCAATTTAAAACTTGCTGCAGATAGCATGAAATGCAGAGGTTGTATGTCATGAAGGAGTCCAGAGAGAGTAATATAGGAGACCAGCTGTCCTTATGGTATGTGTATACAGGCCATAGATCCTGTTGGTTTACAGATCTCTCAGCTGGAAACAGAAATTCTACCATTTAGTTAACAATTGACAAGAGATATTACAAATGGCCACTCAATAGGTACCACTAACATGGAAAGAAAATCTGCATTATCTGTTTCTGTTTAGATCTAAGAGAACTAAATAGATTGAAAAAAAATCCATTAAGTGAGGCATTATAATTTCACTAACTTAAATATATATCTGCATTGCTTTTACAGATCTCCCCAGATCAGCAGAATTGAAGGCAAGCCACATTCGATGCACTATACAGGAGGTAGTAGTTTCATGGGCTTCTTTTGGCTTAAAATGTATTCCTGACAATTTTCACTAAGTGCTACATATTTCTTGAAGGAACTGAATCTATTGAAATGTACAGAGATGATGTTCTGACTTTTGAGAGTACAGCAACTGAACATCACAAAAGACTAAAAAGTGCATTTGACAGGACTATGAAATAGGACCCAAATTATACAATAAATGTAAAGCTTCAGGCTCCAGAAATATTTGAAAGAAGGTCTAGAGAAGGCAGTCAATTCCTAGGTATTCCAGACTTCAAACATGAAAAGACAAATGAGTGTGCAAAGGGGGAGGGATGGTAAAATCTGTGGGAAAATTCATGCCAAGCTTGACAGTCTTTATTAGTAGCTGTCAAGCACTTAGAAAGAACAGACAATGGCATTCAAGCTTGGACAGAGACTTTCAAAGTTACAGGGTTAGTAAAGTTCTTATTCTTAAGTATTTTGATAATAATACTTTGATATAAACCTAGGCATTTTTAGATGTTTTGGAAAATTGCTGAAGGATAGGATGCCTAGAGAACAGGCTGAATACAGGGCACTTATGATATCAGAATGTCCCTATGCTTCAGCAGAGGAAGAGGAGAGGTGAAAGAATTTTTACATATTCACGTAGAGAAAGTTGGCAATAGCAAGAACTAGTCACATAACACTGGTGCTCAGCAAGGGTGTCCCTGGTTAAATATAACTGCAAAATAGGGTGGGGTTTTATCAATTGCAATTATAATGTTTGAAAATATACAATGAACCTGGAAACATACTGATATAGGCAAGATGAATTCTCACAAATAAAGATGTATTATTGCACATGGAATAGTGACAAAAAAAAAAAATCTGTCTCAGAAGCTATATTGCTGAACTATAATTTGTGTTACTATAAAGCTACATGGAGGAATTTGTTCCAATTTTTTCATGGGAAGAATTAAATCTGCATTTGCCAGATGTGTCCCAGAAACTGCTAGGTCTTGTCCTAGTCTACCACCTGATAGGCAGAACTGGATTATGGGTTTCAACATGTAACCTGTAAAATTCCAGACATACTTAACTGAATGGGCTGGTGGCAAATGCCAGCAGACAGATAAAATGTTACTCACAAGAAAGTGCAGAAGAGATGTATGCATATTTCTGATGAATGTGTGGGCACCATCTCTAGAATAGTCTAGCACTAGCTGAAATTTAGTTTAACACTAAAATCAAGATCAGACCTCCTCAACTAGGAGGAAAACCGAAGACAAAACTGTTTCTGAATATAAAATGATACAATGATAGTATGAATGAAGTACTAGAAAATGAATGTTTTGGAAGTCTGGAGTTACAGACTGTGTGCACATGTTATGGATGCAAGGGGACAGTGACTTGTGGAACTGTGCTGTGTTCATCTTATACAAACATGGGAGTGTATTTTATGGGAAGCTTGAAGCCATTACAGTGTTTTTCTGATTAAAAAAATTGCACCAGGCAGAACACTGCCAGCCAAGGGAGATGATTGTCCCACTCTACTCTGGATTTGTGTGGCCTCACCTTTAGTCCTGGAGGCACTTTTGGCACCTAAATATAAGAAAGACATAGAGTTATTAGAGTGTCCAAAAGAGGGCCACAAGGATGGCAAAGGGTTTGGAGGTGAAACTGTGTGAGAAGTGGCTGACGTCACCTGGTCTCTTGAGCCTGGAGGAGACTGATGACAGACCTCATTGCAGTTACAACTTTCTCATGAGGGAATAGGAGGGGCAGGCACTGATCTCTTCTGTGTGGTGACCTGTAACAGGAGCCAAGGGAATGGGCTGAAGTTGTGTCAGGGGAGGTTTAGGCTGGATATCAGGAAAATGTTCTTCACCCAGAGAGTGGTTGTGCACTGCAACAGGCCCCTCAGGGCAGTGGTCACAGCACCAGCCAGACAGAGTTCAAGAAGTGTTTGGACAATACCCTCAAGTACATGGTGTGACTCTTGGGGATGGTCCTGTACAGGGCCAGGAGTGGGATGTGATGAGCCTTGTAGATCCCTTCCAACTTAGCATATTCTGGGACTGTATAAAAATGGTGTGGGAGGAGAGAAGAGGAGAGAGAAACTCCTTTTCCCTGAAAGCAAAGTGGAAGCAGAACTGTAAAAAGATCTAGAGGATTGCAGAAATGGTGGAAAATTAGTCAAACTCAGTGGTCTTAGATGACCAATGAGAATATGTAGAGAGCACTACAAAAATGGTTTAATGGTTTTTTTATGACCCCTGTAAAATAATATTTAGGATGAGATCAGCTTCTGTTTCTAAAAGAAAAGGAAAACCAAGAAATTTATATACTGGCCCTATGAAGTAAAATAACAAGGAACAAAGTGCATGACCTAAGACCATTAAATTGAAACCATGAGTTCTGAGCAGAAGGCATGTTAGTGTCAGAAGACAGTAAATCTGGATCCCTCTCTCTTTATACTCTTATATAGTGGAATTTCATAGGAAACAGTAACTCTGATAATGAAGAGGTGACAAGTTTCATCAATTACCTTCTGGTTTTTAGTTGCCAGGAGTCAGTTGAGCCTGATTTCTTCCCCAGTCCAGCACAAAGAGAAAGTACAAACACTCCAATTCTTTGGGATGAGGCAAATCAGCTGTGTCCAGGCAACACTGAAAATGGGAGGGATGGTTTAAGAACCTATTTCTGCTGCTTCCCAGCGAGGTCACTGCTTGCCTGCTAAGTAATACACGTCCTTATTAAAATGGCACATCCAAACAGCAACAGAGAAGAGGCTTGCCAGCATGGGCTGAATATGTAATATAAGCATATAATTTTGCTTACAGCTATAGCTACAGAGACACTTGGACCTTGGCTGGAAGTAGATGCCTTATCCTTAGCAGGTAAAACAGCTGCCACCACATCAGCAATCTCCCCAGCACCCACGTACAGCAAAGTTGCATTGGGTACATTGACCAAGCTTCGTGGATGTGATGTAATTGACAGAGATCAGGCAGCTGTGGAAATGTGAATCTGGTTGGATTCAAACAACTTTGCAATAATTATTCAGTCAGTTCTCATTCAAAAATACTGGGAGACGAAAAATTCCGATGATCTGCAAACCATTTTAACTTTGTATCCAACATGTAAGCTGATTTCTCACCTTGCTGAGACTAGAGTCAACCTGAGGCAGCTGAAACTAATACAGTTATAGTACCATGTACTAGAAAAAATTGTATCAGGACTTATATCTATGTGCAAAATTGGATTCTTTTAACTTCAGAGTTCCAAAAGCTTCCTGACATGAAGGTGAAACAATACACCAGGATGGTATTAGCTCCTAGCACACAGCTGCACTCAGCATTAACCTGCTCTGCTCAGGATAACCCAGAGCAGAGGGGTAGCACAATGCAGGAAATTGGTATTCAAAGACAGTAAAGAGACCCAGGGCCAGATTAAGAGGGCTACGGATAGTCTGTTCTTTGGGTCCCATCAAGCATTTAAAACTCCTTTCTTTCCCATTTACATAAAATTTCCTTTGTGGAGAAGATATGCTTAGGTTACTTAGAGGATACTGTGCTGATGCAAATATATGTAGAAGAGGAAAGATACAATATTATTTTGAGAAAATGTTCCCCATCCTGAAGAACTACATCAGTTTTTGAACTAGATAAGAATAAAACCGAGGTGATAAACCCATCAAGAACTCAGAATTTAGAAGAATGTGTTGTCTTAAAAACCAAGTGAAGAATCTAGGTCAGTGTTACTTTCAGCATCACAAAAAATAGCAACCAGACACACACAAAGGAAAAGAGGAGAATAAAGGTTTATTGGGCAGTATCAGGACAATTAAATGTCAAAAACAAGTCTTCATAAAAGTTCAGTGATAAAAATACCATCCCATAAAAGTTGAAAATAGCAGAATAACCTTATAGGAATAAGTGTCCCACTTTTATGAATGTGACCTATAGGATGAATTACTAAAATCTTAGCATAGGTAACTGAAGATTAGAAAGACAGCATGTAGCTATAAGTGAGTATGTACTGGACTAATAACCTTAAAATACGTGACTGAGAAAACTCACAGAATAAGACATAATCTATTTAAAAAGCTTTAGATGTGAAAGGACAGCAGTAACAGGTAGAATATCCATAAAGTGATGCTATATTTAAAAAGAGATATACAGCAAATTAAGAGAAAGTAACTCTCTTCCAGCATTTTTTCCCCCTTAGGAAACAAAATTCAAAGATAGTTTGTGACACAAAGACATCCAGTGAAGGTTGTAATGAAGCATATGAAAGGAAACAAACTGAAAAAAAAGAGAAGTGAGGTAGTGGATGGAAACAAACTAAAGTTCATTTCATGACTTCACCATTTGAGCCATTTCATGGCTGTACTTCCAGATCTCTCAGAGATGTGCATATTTCTTCTAATCCTAGGTTTTTATATTCCTCTAGAGCGAGACAACCTAATCATTTCCATTCTCTCTTTCAGCTGAATCTTTAAAAGCTTTTTTGTACATGAAAGAGCCTACCTAATTTACTTCTGCTGCTTTTCAGGGGATGTTGCTGAGTTCACTGTCTCAGAGGTATCTATAGTCCTATCAGAAAACCAAAATTTTTTCCTGCAGGCTGTCAGGAGTTTGAAAAGACTAACCAAACTTCTAATTATTGTGTTAAGGAGGCAAAGTCTTGTACTTTTAATCTAAAGAAGAACACAGATTGCAGAGACTAAATCCAGAATTAAGGAATTTAAACCTTTGTTCATTTATGTTTTCTCAGCAGGAATTCTAGGGACAGGAAAATAAAACGCCCTCTGAGAAGAGAAAAAATTACAGTGTGTAAGGATCTACTGTGCCCTGCCTTGCCCTAGCAAGCATTACCTTAAGTTATAAGGTACTGCATAGCTGCCTGAATCTAGTCAATGAAATGTGAAATCAAAGAGAAAACATGCCTGAGATGAAGAGATTCCTGAAAGAAACATTAAAACAGTCTGGCGTAAGTACAGAATGTGTGCATGTTAACAGTTACATATGTTTTGTGAAATGGATTTAAGACACGTAGATCACCCACACAAGTTTATCCAAGATGCTGGGGCACCATATGATTATTCATTTACTCATCTTTAAATGGAACTAACTTCCCAGAAAGCAAAAGTGTGAGGTCTTGTTAGAGACAGCTTTCGAGTTCCCTCTATCCCCTCCGTTCATTTATTCCTGGATACAATCTCATGCTGAACCCTCTTCTGAACAGCTGTAGTAATCACTCTGCTGAGTGGTGCAGGGAATCACTATGAGATTCGAGACTGCACTAATTTACAGTCCAGGCTAAAACCCTGTCTGACACATCAAGGACCAAGCAGCAAATAGCTGATATACATAGCAGTTCACTAAAATCTCTGTTAGTTGTATGAAAAAGCTCCCAAATTTTTGAAAGATGCTAGCAGCAGAGTTTGAAGGTATAGTTATACAGTACTTCCTTGGATTAAAGTCTACTGAAATAATGTAAATATTATTACCTGGGTATCAAAGCCCTAATGAAGGAAAAGGAACTTTCCAGAATCTATTCAGGTTTGATTGCAAATATAGCAAAAGGAGTGCTCTTTTCTGACATGCTCAGATTATAAGCAGATTTGCAAAGATGTACAAATAAAACTTCAGTTAAACTTACTAACCACTTCCAATTTGAGAATGATGAAAATAGGTAACAGTCATTTATTTAAATGACAGTAATTTGAACTACTTTACCAGCTACTACTCAAAAATCAGCTGCAAATGCATATTTGAACTGCTTATGTAGGGAAAAAAACCCCTGTCTGTATCTAAGATGGTATCACAGCACAACTGAGAAACTTATTTTGCAAAAAAACCCATAGAGAACACATATGCTGGTCTAAGGTGGTAAAGGCCAGTCAGGAGCTTGGAGCACAACTACCCAAGGCCTGTTTCTAGTACCTGTAAGTTTTTAAGGTGAATGTGATGTTCATATCAAGCCAAGGTGAAGATTTAAAAATTGTGTTAATATGTTGAGGCAGTCAAGTGTTGCTGAGATTTTTCAGAGGAAAAATAATTTTGTATGAAGAGGGTTTTGTAAACAAAATAATCACCAAGACCACATAAAGACAAAATTGCCTGGATCTTTCCTTTAAAAAAACAGTGGTGTTAATTTACTCACAGCGTCATTTTTAACCACCAGGAATCTTGCTTTTCAACTCTACATAGCACAGAGATTAGTAAAATCTTGGGTAGACTCAAAGTTACCAAATATAATTACACTAATAACATGTGAAGAGGAAATTTTGCATAGAGAGAGATGCTGGAGGAAAAACCTCACATATACTTAGGGATGAGTTATGTTATTTCTGTTTTAATAATATAAAACAATGGGACATTCACAGCTTAACACAATGAAAACTTGCCATTTGAATCCATCACAATAAACACATGATGTGACAGAGCTAGAGAAATTGTGACATTCATGCTATTTCTAATGCTGCATAGCTGAACCTGATAGCATCATCAAGAAGCAAAGGAGAGGGACATAACATAATATGATGTTCTTGGTGAGATGAAAAATAGAACAGAGATCTCACAACCTGAGACTAATCCAACCTATTTCAAGTACATGAAACACAAAGGACGCAAGTAAGCCATAACAATAATGGATTATAAAAAAAATGGTCTATAGACATATCAAAAAGATAGGACCTGTGAACAGTGGAAAACAAGTAATTTAAGTAATTTTCCATCACATTAAGTCCTAAAGGAAAGAAGAATCCAAAGAAAAACATTTTTGTCCTTTCCAGACCATAAGAATGCATTTTCAATTTACAGAAAATTACCCCAACATTCTTTATACTTTGATGCTTTTGTTTGTCTTTGATGGTCACTTAAATCAAGGTTTATGAAAAAGTGTCTTCCCTGTTCACCATACTTGCCTGGGTATGAGTGCCTGGGGATTTCATGCGCTGTGGTGCATGCATAGATAACCACTATGTATGAAGATGGCTGATGAGTGGAACATTATACAAAAACATTTATAAAAGCATTTACTGAATTTATCAAGCTGTAATCACAGCAAAGTTCCTGTGATTACACATTTCAAATGGCTTCCTGACTGCACCTCTTAAAAATTCACCAGATCACATGAACATTAGTACTAGGACCCACACTTTACTTAACCCTTTTTATTCAGACTGCAATTTCTGACTCTTAAATACCAAATTCACTTTCTCTCTGAATCAGTCACTGGTAATCTCCCCAGTTGTCAAGGTCTCATTTTGTGCCGGCTAAAAATATGGCAAATTGTACAGATAAATAAATTGAATAAAAAAAGAGTAAATAAACCAAATACAAAAGACTAGGCTTAACATAAGAAAACCCTACTGAATTGGTCACCACTGAAGAATACAAATTGTTTGAATTATCTCATGCTATTGAAGTCCACCAGTAATACTTTCCAATAAAAAGTTTTGCCTAGCTGGTACATCCTAAACATTTACTAAAACTTGGGTTGATATTGCCGTTTGTTACTAAAATTGCCTGTGGCTTCCTAGGGCAAGATTTTGTTTAGAGTAATTTGTAACTTGGAAAAATACTTGTCTCTTTGCCTACTGTTTACCTCAGGCTCTTTTTTTTTTATTATTGATATATTTTTTAAAATATCTAGAACAATTTTGTAATTTCTACTATCATACTGCAGCAAAAGATTATTTTGCCATTGTAAAAATTCTCTTCTGACCTTCTTTTGAAATGTTCTTGCAAACTCTATCTTAAAATTTCTGAGGGCATATAGAATTTTTATTAGACTGTCTTTTGAAAATACACTTTTAGTCAATGTTCATCCCTCTCTTAAGTGTTCAGGGACCAGGGAAGGGCTCTTGACCAGCCTCCTGCTCAAAAGAGGATCAGCTCTGAAGTCAGACCAGGCTGAGATCCATGGTAAAAACTGTCAGAGCAAGGAGATCAAACAGATCGAACAGGAGACTCCTGTGGCAGCTTGAAGAATCTCCTTAGCCCCAACAGTCACTTCCAAAAATGTCACTGTTTTTTTACCTAGATGGTATTGTTCCTTCTAGAGGTTGCTGGTATAGACACCTAAGAACTACACTTCATTTTCCCGGAAAAATAATTACTACAAGAACAGCAAAATCAAGGCATCTAAAGACAAAATGATGACTTTTCAATGGTTAGGCACAGGCAACAATATTCATTTTTTCCTTTGTGTTTAAAACTTAAAGCTATGTCATCCTTGCCTCTCAGATCTCAGATTTTTTAGGGTGTCAAAAGATAAAAATTCTTATGTGAAGTCAACTTAAAATACTGTTAAAATTTAAATAATTTGTTTCAGTATTATGTTAACATTTTCATTCTTTTTTCTTTCTAATATGGTTCATTTTTAAATGCAAATTCCTCTCAGACAGAAAAGACAGAACTTTCATTTACACGAATCTGAATTAAAAATATTCAGCATTTCATAGAGAAAATATTTCAACTAGAAAATCAAAAAATAATTACTTTTAGGTCTTCAAACATTATCTAATAGTGTTCACTATCACAAATTTCTGTATGTTTTTAGTTCCTTCAAAATGCAAGCTATATTATTAAAAATTAGAAAAACCTTTTCACTACCATTCATGTATTTTCTTGCATAGGTTCAGAATATGAATTTCTTAACAATGAACTTAACTTCAGAATATACTTGTAAGATGGGAGAAGAGGGTTAGTTATTTCTTCTTCATAGGAGCAGAACTGAGATATGAGAGAAAACCAGTAAGTACAAACTAATTTGGAAATCCAATAAGGACACCTACTAACCAGTCTTTCAGGCTACTACTAGAGAAATATTTTATTTAATTATGTATGTATTTTACATTAATTTTCATGACAGATTAATGCACTCAGCAGTTTTGCAGATCGTATTTCAAGGCTTCAAAGCCTGGCCATCCATTAAAACCTTGTGCTACATGACTTTGTCAGCATTACACAGAAATGTGATGTAAGGCGGGTGTTGTGGCAGAGACTGGGTTTTTTAAAAAACTTTATCATAATTGGTGATGTTGAACTGTTTTAATAACAGACACTTTCTGCTTAGGACAGGACCCATCAGGATCATTGAGTCCAACTCCAGGCCCCATACAGAACCATCCCCAAGAGTGACGCCATGTGTCCAAGAGTGTTGTCCAAACACTCCTTGAACTCGGGACAGGCTGGGGCTGTAACCACTTCCCTGGAGAGCCTGTTCCAGTGCACAGCCACCTTCTGGGTGAAGAACTTTTCCTAATAATCAACCTAAACCTTTTCCCCCTGACACAACTTCAGGCCATTCCCTCAGGTCACTAATCACCACAGAGAAGAGATCAGTGCCTGCCCCTCCTCTTCCCCCCACAAGGAAGCTGCAGATTGCAATGAGGTCTCCTCTTTTACAGGCTGAACAGACCAAGTGACCTCAGCTGCTCCTCATAAGGCTTCAACTCCAATCCTTCAACATCCTTGTGGCCCTCCTTTGGACATTCTCTAATAGCTTAATGTCTTTTTTATATTGTGGCACCCCAAACTGCCACCAACACTCGTGATGAGTCCATCCCAGTGCAGAGCAGAGCAGGACAATCTCCCTCCTTACCTGGCTGGTGATGCTGTGCCTGACGCCCCTCAGGACAGGGTTGGCCCTCCTGGCTGCCAGGGCAGAGCTGACTCAAATTCAACTTGACACTGATCAGGATCCCCATGTCCCTTTCTGAGGTGCTGCTCTCCAGCCTCTCATTCTCCAGTCTCTACACACAACCAGGATTGCTCCATCCCAGGTGCAGAATCTGACACCCACCCTTGTGAAACTACATATAGCTGGTGATTGCCCAGCTCTCCAATTTTTTGAGGTCTCTCTGCCTTTAAGGGAGTCAGCAACTCCCAATTTACTGTCATTGGCAAACTTAGTATTCCTTCAAGTCCTGCATCCAAGTCATTAATGAAAAGAACTGCACCTAAGAGGTTCTGAAGCACACAAGGCCAATGATGGAGCCCTGCATAACCCCCCTGGTGATAGGTTCACCAGTCTGATGTCACCCCACCTACTGTAACCCTTTGCACCTGGCACATGAGCCAGTGCCCACCCACTGTGTAACCTGATTATCCATCTGTGTGCTGGACATTTTGTCCACAAGGATACTGTGGAAGATAGTATCAAAAGCTTTACTGAAATCCAAATAGATTATATCAACTGGCTTCCCTTGATCAAACAGATGGATTACCCTGTTTAGGAGGAAATCAGGTTCAACAAGCAGGACTTTCCCCTCATGAAGCTATGCTGGTTGTGACCCTCTACTGAGTTGTCCTCCAGGTGTTTTTCAGTACTTCCCACAATAATCCTTCCCATGATTTTAACAGCCACTGATGTGACACTGACAGGTCTATGGTTTCTGGGGTCCTCCTTCTTGCCTTTCTTGAGAACTGGGACAACATTCACAAGCTTCCAGTCAACTAGAACCTCTCTGGGTTCCCAAGATCATTCAAAAATCATTGAGAAAAGCTTTGCAATGGCATTACCTAGGTCCTTAAGGATTGTCTGATGAATCTTATCAGGCCCCATAGATTTGTAGGGACCCAGCGGGAGCAGTAGATCCCAGAAAATTCAGAGTCAAATGTGAGTTGATCATTCTAGCAGTTATGGTCCTCCAGCTTGATCTTACTTGTCCTCTTGCCCTCTGATTTATTACATGTGTGATATTTCAGTATTCCCTGGGGCAGAGTTATTCCAAACAGCATTTGCCTTCTGACACAGCCTTGCCTGTACCCAGAGGACGTCTGCAGCATGTACTGAATAAAGTAGCGTCTTATGGAGAAGGAATCTTGCAGTTAATTAATTAAGGAGTGCTTCATGGCATTTTTAAATGCCAAGTGATTTACTTCATAACTTTAGGAATAAAGTCTAGAAGCAGTTCACTCTGTGTGTACGCATGCCCGCACCACAAATGTCCTCTTCCTCCAACTATTTCTTCTCTTTTTAAGAAGTGTTTTCCCAGCAACCTCTTGTAATGGAATATAAGCTGTATGTTATCTCCTCTTGTGAAATGATATCAGGCAGGAAATAAATTAAGGATCTGAGCACAGGTTTGATGATTCAGGCATCTTTCTTTTCCTACACAGTTATGTTCCATTTCCTTTTCATGCTATCATTATTTTTACACCAATAAGTAAGGGTCCTCATAACAAGAAATTAGGCCAAGTACATGCAGGCCAGCATAAATAAATATGCAACATTGAATATGTAGATTTTGTCCCATATTTCATGGTGAAAGCATTTGATCTGTACGTAAAATAATTTGGTGAACAATATGAGTTCTGAGAGTTCAGAAAATTAAAATGGAAAGCCTGTGTACCATTAGAATGTCTATCAGGACAAAATAATGGTGATGTCTGTTCTTTGCTTAAGTTTTTTGCATGAATGAAATATCTCCAGAAGTGCCAACAGGTACCAATATGCTTGGGAAAAGGTGTAGGGCACAGTTAATCCCTACCCTTGACAGACAGCATCTGCCCACTGACTAAAAAGTGGTCTTGGATTTGGTTTCACTTCATTTTGGTATTTATTGGGCAGACAGATTGCTCCATGCTAGCATTATTAACTAAGTATTCTTACACATAAGTGCATTGATTCAGTCTTGTGTAACACTTTTTCCTGTATTGCCTCATAAGGGTTCTTTCCAGCCCTGAATACACAGCCTGCCTACATATCCCTACAGGGAGAGACCTACCTAAATGCAGATTCCCTTAGTGCCCTCTTCAGTGTTTTACCTTATCTATTATTTTCAGTTCTATTAATCTTATTAAATTCTTTGCCTATACATGAGACACTTTCAAAGTTTTCAACACCACAGTGCGGAAGGAAAGTTCAGTGATGACTGGCACAGTTGACAAGAACAAACTTGCAAGATATAAATGAAATTAAAAGGGAAAACAGTGCTGTGCAAAACCAAAATGCAGGTCATATGCTCAGGAGATTCAGTTTCATGTTCTGAGTTAGATATCAAAATTCTCAAGGAAGCTTTTTTTCCCTGAAAATCTACCTAGCCTAGGAAAATGTTGATTCTTATTGCCCATGTGAGAAATACATTGTAAAGAAAGTATAGCTTAGGGTAGAGCAATTACAAAAAGAATTTTGACTTCCTTTTCATTGTTGAAATTTGATTATCATTTAAAAAATAAGCAAACATTTTATTCAAAGTGCAGTAAGGGAGAAAAAAGGAAACACTATTTAAATACTTTATGCAGCTGACAGAGTTCTTTTAATCACCCTAGAGCTGACAACTCATTCAGATCAAATCTGACTACTGTAAATACTAATGAACAGGTTCTTTTTTATAACAGGATATATCTATTGGAATAGTCCATGAGATTAGGAAGTGTGCTCTCAGATTTTTCTGCACAGGTGACCCCCTACCCCTATTTTCTGCTGCTTTGTTTGTCCTTAATGTCTAGTTTTCTTCTATGAATGAGTAAAATATTTGATTCAGTAAAAGACTGCAAAATTGATATCATGCCTAGGCTGATAAATTTGTATGATAATTTGGAAAACTCAAACCAAATAATTAATAATTAGCAATGTCCAGAAATAATATTTTGTTTCTTGTATTGACTGCTACAGGTTGTTTGCATGACATGGTTGCTATGTACTTCCACCTCCTCAGCACAAATTTAAAGCTGCTAGGCTTGACTCAGTTATATTGTGAAAAGAATATCAAATTCCACAGCTGCTTTCCTCAGTATGTGGGTATTTAGGGAAAGGATCTAACAGGAAATTACAGCTGATAAATACACACCTGGGACTAGCTTATGGCTCTGATAAAGAAACCAATTCTCAGGTGAGATGTATAAGTGAAATCATTAAAAACCTACAGAATTTATTGCACTTTTTTTTCCTGTTTGTTATCAGTCAAAAAAAAAAAAAAAATCCAAGTTCTTTCTGCAAGTTAAATGGTGACTATATCAGTTTCTAGGCGTGATATTCAGCTTCAGAACTTTTTTCCTAGGCAAATATATTGATAATAACCAGCAGCACATTCAATACCTAACACTGACAATATTCATATTTTTATATATATATGTTTAGGAAACACTTGAAGAGGATAAAAGTCAAGGAAGGATATGATTATCAGGCTAAAATGCTTATGTTCCACTCAAAACAGAGTTTAAGGTTTTGTTCCTTCACAGAGACCTTTTCTTTTTCACATGGTAATGACCACAAACCCACTCCTGCTAACAAGGGTAACAGTATTCAGTACTTTGAATAGCCTATTGTCTAGTAAATAGGGTTCATCTGATATTTACCATTCAGTCTACAAGGATGGATTTTCGAAAAACCACATAGAAAGTAAAGAGAAATTGAGCAGTTGTACTTCAATTAAAATCAACAGGAGTCAAGAAGATAATACCTTAGGCACAACTTTAAAAATGTTGAGATAAGCACCAATTGACTGGGCAGCATAGGTTTGTGGCAAAGGATCTGGATTTCAAGGTTATTTAGACAGCATGAGTTCTAACAGCACTAAATTAGAATGGGAAAAACTAGAGTTAAGCCAGTGTAATAGCCATCCCACAAAATTTGTTCTCAGGATGACCCTCAATATATGAACTCTTTCCTCTGTGGACTGCCCTTGTCCCTCAGCAATCAAATCACTAAATCTTGTAACACTGTTATAGTCTCTGCAGCAGCCTTTGTGAGCCAGAATCAATTTATCAAATGGGATAAATGTATAGAATTGTCTAGCAGATAAAAATGATTTCTGGATAATACGAGTACAGAGAAATTTATTGCTAACTATTCTTTTCTTTATCTGGGAAAAGAATAAACAAAATTCCCAGGAGCATTTACAGAGTGATTTCCAGGGAAGACTTAGCCTTATGGTCTATTGCTACATGAAAAACTGGAGATCACTTCTTTTTGTGTGGGAAAAAGAAACCTGAAGCTTCTGCTCTGCTTGAATTTGGACATGTTGAAAACTGATCTGGTCCTACAGATGTAGGCATATTGCTCCTGCCTTGGAACACTCTCACTGTATATGCTGGCAAACACTGTAATGCACAAGGAATAAAAAAATAGTGAGCAATAATGAAACTCTAGAGCAGGTACAAAATACTCCTTACACAAGGTTTGAAAATGCCATATACCAAACAATAAATCATTCATCTGGGTGAAGTCCTGCAATATAATTATAGAGAATAGTTATGACCAACCTACCTGCAGCACAAAAAACTTAATCTATTAGCTGTTTTTAAACATTCATCATAGAAATGGTAGAATTTATGAACTATTTGGCTTAAATAGCCAGTTTCTAGACAAATCTCATGGACAGAAAATTAGATATTTCTTTTAGACAGATGTTCTCCCCTACTTTACAAAACTCATTATTTTTAAAATTAATTAGCAGTAACCCTCAGTAGAGGAAATCTGAACTGGACAGTAGCATCAAATCAGGAGCAAATATTAAAGAGCATGACGATGTTGGATTGGATTCAAATTTCACTTTCACAAAATTACTTTTTCTGTTCACTTGAAAGTGGCTTGGATCAGCCTGAGAAGCAACCTAGAACTAATGAATAGAAAGGGATACTCAGATTACATAGCTACTGGTAAAATGCATGGAATGAAGTAAAAGAAAACAAAATCAAGGGAAGTTGGAAATTAGGTTAAAAATCTAGCAAAAACTGTAGCTTAAAAAATATGTATTTATGTCATGTTCCATCTTTTAAAAACTGTTGAATGCAAAAAATAAAAGCTGAATACTAAACCCAAGAAGAGACCCGCTGAATGATCATGTGCCACAGCTGCAACTGGAATCCCACCCTACATCAACAAATTTAAGAGTTAAAAAAATTAGAATATGTGTATATTTCTAAGGACTCCGGTTGCAGAATTTTCTCCAAGTATAAGTTTTTTTATATTATTACAGGAAATTCTAAACACATTTCAAACTATGAGTATTAAAGCATCTTTGAACTTAATTTGAGGCTGAACACTTGTTACTCCTGGTATTGGTCTAATCCTGCAAATAACCTCCACAAAGCCAGACTTTTACGGCCCTTCAGAGACTCGCTGATTTCAGTGGTTTCTCTGCTACCTGTTCAATAGATCACTATTACATTACAAGTTCAGGTCTGTGCTCAGCAGAATATTTAAGAGCACACTTCAATCCATAGCTACTTATCAGAGCACTCAACTATAAGCACATACTCAAACCCCTCCAGTATCAATATGACTTAAATATTTTATTAACTGTGAATAGATATTTCAACTGGGACATTGGCTGGGTATGCCAGCACATATCCACCTCATTTCTCTTCTCTAGCAAGAAATACAGAATATTTATTGTGATTTACACTACTATAAGATTGTTGGATGGTTTAAAAAAATTGTCAAATTGCATTTGACCTAACACATTTATATTTGTACCTTTAAAAAGTTTGTTGGAAACGTAAGTCTTATGCAGCATTTCTGTGATATATTTCAGAGGACTCAAATATGACAAATTTTATTATTGCACGGCTGTATTGGACAAATTTGATAGAAACAGGTGGAAATATGACCAGCTTATTTTCACTAACCACTTCAAAAAAAATGCAGCTCTCAAAATTTTTTTAAACAAATGTACATGGAAATAATTAAAAATAAAACCCAGGATGTTTTAAAGCTGATTTAATAGTTATTTACACTTTTTTAAAATGGAGTAATTGTTCTGAAAACTGCAGAATACCTGGGCCTGTAAATAGAGTACAGTTAGGATTGTTAACCTGAAAGTGTCTCCTGTGTCTTGATAATTACTGAATTTAAAAAAGGTGAAATATTTCATTTTGATTTTTCACATGACCCCTTTTAAACAGATTGCTAGATAAAAATTTACTCACAAATTGTCTTTAAAATAAGCTTTGTGCCTACAAATCTAAAGGTTGAAAGAAGATTGCATTATTTCCAATGGAATGGAAGATACATAACATACTGCAAAACAAATAATCCACAGATCACTAAAAATGAAACATAATATAATTGTGTTATAAATTAAAACCAACTGTTGAAGAAAGTAAAATAACCGTCCTTTGTGCATAATAAATATCAAAAGTAGGTGTTCTCTCGTATGCAATCAAATAGCTGAAGTCCCTAAAAAAATTAGTTGTGTCGGTCACAGCCCAAACCAGAGGCTAGTTTTATGTCTCTCTGCTCTGAAACCTTTCCAGTGAAAGAGTTGTCATTCCTAAAATCTAGTTTGGCACTTCAATGTCTCTTTTTAATTCTGTATGTTTAGAATTGTTAGAGTTAGGATTGTGTTTTGATACAGCTGCAGTAGTATTTTTAATAGTAAATTATACACAGAACTACAAGTTGCCTGATGCTGTTACAACACCCTATCACAAATACCTAGGACAGTTGAAATAGCTATGAAGAAAACCATTTTGAAAGAACTAAGGCCCATAGTTAGTTAAAATAGTTTCAAGTGAGAGGTTCTCTCTCTTCATGAGAGGTTCTCATGTTCTTGTGTCTACTGCTATCAGTGTAGCAAACTGGTGTGACAGTCACATCTGAGTGAGACACACGGGGTCCGTACCGAAGGCACTTAGCAGCAGCCGGAAGAAAACCCCACCAGCATCCCATTGTATGTTGTTCTGTGGGTATCTGCAATTGCTGTTTCCCATTCCACAGAAGGGTAACTTTGGGTGAAATATTTACAAAATGTTGTGATGTTGGCAAAAGCCCTTTCCATTTTTTTTCAGGTTAGTAGATTGTATTTATACATAAGGGTAGCAGACTTTGCACAGTGTTTTCAAAATAAGAAGCATTATGCAGCCTTGAAAGGATAAAATCCCTATGATTAGCCTCTTACCTCTGCAAGCTTAAATGGCATTAATAATAAGCTTTGCAGTCTGCAGGTATAGTTGAAAAGGCGTGAAGAAATCTGATATTCTAGCCAATACTGTACTCACAGAAGAGCAGAAAACCTGAGATTACCTCAACTAATATTAATAACAAAAGCAGTTTGAAGTTCAAGCTCTGTTCTCTGAAGCAGTAGCCAGGTGTTTATGAGCACCACCAAGACTAACAGGAATACTGCCAGTGATTATGGCAGCCTTACCAGAACTGTAGAAAAATTAACCACAATTAAAAACGGTCTCAGTGGTTGAGTAATTTGATAATAACATTTGGTTTAACTCTCAAAAAGACAGATCCTATCTTCAAAAGGCTCCCTATCTTCAAAATATTTTTAACATAGAACTGCCAACACTGAAAGTCTTAAAAAAAAACCCCAAAACACTATTTAAATTTATTTTGAAGTTTCTGTAAATGCATCACATTTACTAGAAAAAATAACGTTACAGGAACAGAAGAAATACATTTTTATAAAATTAATACGGATTTATTTGCATTAACTATGTCACATAACTTCCCAGAAGACACATCTTAAATTTTTTGTAAGTATTGTTATAGTATATAGGAAGAAAATAAACATTTGATAAAAGAAATTTTAAGAGGCTTTATTTACTTCCAAGCCTACCTATTATCATGGCTGTATAGTTGTTAAAGGTGCCATTCAAGAGTTTTTAGTCACTGAGTTATCCTCTTCACCGCTGAGTTCAGCCAGCACTAGCACAGGTTGCGTGGGGATGTTCTGGAGTTTCCATCTTTGCAGATACTCAAAAGCCATTAGGATGGTCCTGGGCAATCAATCCTAGGTGGTCCTGCTTGAGTAAGGGGTTTGTACCAAATGATCTCCAGAGGTCACTTCCAACCTCACGCTCTCTGCAATTCTTTGCTAACTCTGAATTTATCATCTTTCCTATTCTCTTCCTTAACAATGAATATTCCACTTAACATTCCTGAAAAGTTCTTAGACAAAACCCTGGTCATGCAATATAAATTCACTCTTTGGTTACTATTTCATGTCCTCCTTCTTCCTCTGAGCAGAAGGCAACCTAAGTCTACAGATACTATGAAGAGAGTGGGACACTCAAACCCTTAAATGGCTTTTGTGCTGCTGACTCCAGGAGGAGCACAGCACTTTCAGGTGCTCAAAGGGAGCTCACTGACAGATTGCCAGGTAAACACAAATATTTTATCAGGTCCATGTCTTGATCCATCACACTGTTATTTGCTGTGAATGGAAGAAGTCATTTGGAGAAGACATCAATGACAGGCATTAAAGCTTTGTGCAAAATGCAGTTTAACTTGAAGTGACCGCAAAAACAACAATCTTCATGGTCACTGACAGAAACACAAGGAGACAACAATACAGAAACATGCTTTTGTATCTTGTATTTTACAGACAAAAACCTACCTCAAAAAAAAAAAAAAA
>VWYO01012573.1:250752-288316 GCA_013400275.1 Rhadina sibilatrix
AAAAAAAAAAAAGAATTCAATGAACTACATCCATCCACCTGGTCCGTCTTGCCCAAGGTATTAAAATATGCCAAATGGAGGCCATGAGCCTCTCAGCTTCAGTGTTGAGTCACATGGCAAAAGGGATCCAACAGAGCATTAAAATCTGTGCAGTTCTGTGTGCCTTTCTCTCGTGGAAAGGGGAGCAAAGAGAATCGATAATAAAATGAAATTAAGAGATTGGCACTCAGTAGCCGAGGTCCCCTACAATCTTTGTATTTAGTTGTCTTTTTCTAGTAGTATAAAGACTCAAGGCATTCAGAACCGTTATCTCTGGAGAGCTCACTTCTCAGTCAGTCCACAATGGCTAAGAATCTGTTAGGAGATGTAATAAACTCCTTCTCAACTGAAATGTACTTCTAGAATGCAACAGACAGTTTTGTACACAGAGGCACTATACAGCAGTTTAAAAGAGAAAACTAAGAAGGAAAATTACAATTAAGGACAAAATTGCAAAGGG
Source organism: Rhadina sibilatrix (assembly GCA_013400275.1). Lineage (NCBI taxonomy): Eukaryota > Metazoa > Chordata > Aves > Passeriformes > Phylloscopidae > Rhadina > Rhadina sibilatrix. Next base: position 251,252 of record VWYO01012573.1, read on the forward strand.
GTATGATAGAGCTACACAAAAAGCTGTGATTCACACAGAGTTTCAAATAAGAGATTATGGGCTCTGTACATGCTTATTCCACTCTGCATGGAATAGCAGAGAAATGGTAGATCGAGTCATAAATCGAGATTTAATGTGAGATTTAAAGCTCTACCTGAACTCCAAGATCCTGAAATATCTTCAGATTCCAGGGCTTAAGTAAATGTTCTCCTTGTGGCGGATTCTGCAGTGGGGGCTATGCCTAGAATTGACCTTAACAACTCTCCTTAGTCCTTTTGATCTGCCTCTTGGAAAAGCAAAATCTCACATACTAACATTTGTTGCCTGTATTGTGATGTCTCAGAGATTCACAGATTTGAATCACTAGAATTACAAGACTGGATAAAGGAATTTTGTGTGTTCACATGTATCTATCTTGACAATTTCTGTGTTAGAGCACATGGGTTCATTGGCAAGTGCACAGTCTGACACTCTTCTCACGTTATTCATATATCTGTTTGTGTTTCCATCTAAAACTTGACAAAAAAATTTCACATGCCAAAAAACATGTGAAACAGTGGGAGAAGTAGTTCCCTAACACAGGCTGCTCCCAGCCATCTCCCTGGTAGCAGCCTAGAACATGCAAGGTGTTCAGATGCTCTCCTGGGGAAAAATGTGTGCCCCAATACCTTATAGAAACAGTCGTGATTCACAGCATTCCTTGGGGATTGGGGTGAAATTTTCTTCTGAATGTTTGATTGGAAAATTATCAACAGTTTTTCTGCATTCCCTCTCAAGCTTGTGGTAAACAAGTGCATTTCGGAAGAAAAAATAATATTCCTTCAATGACCTGAATGTGTTGTTGCACAACACTAGCAGGTTGCTCCACTCTGAATATCACTGTAAAAAGACACTTTGTGGTACCAAAAACATGTTGAGCACTAGAATAGTGGGTCTTCTGTATGTCTGTTTTTTCAATTTTATTTTATTTTGGGGGCTGGAAAAGGAGGGTTCTTTGCCGTTCAGAGTTACAGTGCAAAACTGTAAATGTAGGTTGCTTGGCAACTGCTTTTAAGGAGTGTTATTTGCTCTCAAAGAGACAAGCTGTTATTTCTTGCCTTTTAAAACAAAAACATAAAAGAAAAAAAAATGGAACAAAAAGAAAAAAAAAAGAAATAAAAAAGGTAATTAGTTCACCAGCTATTAATGTAAATGGCTCCTTTACATGCATACAGTGATGGCATGCAAGGTCTTTGTCCTCCCCACCACACGATTTCCAACAGAGCACCTGTAGCAAAGAAGTGGTTTTCTACAAGAAGTGCAGCCAAGTGGAACTGACATCTCATACCAATTCAGAAAAATAAATTACATGCAAGACAATATATCTCACAGGGGGAAAAAAGCTATTAGAGATCAAGGTCAAAGAAGCTCAAAATTTTCCTTTTTAGAAGTTCTTGCTAGCAGCCTCTTGGGGGAAAACTGTAACGACCCCTCTGCATCTCCCCCCACCAGCTGTTTAATCCTCTGTTTAGAAGAGGCTGTGAAGGGGCAGAATCTCAACAACCTCAAGCCCGCAGAGCTCACAGAGCAGAATTAGGGAGACCCAGCTGCAAGAGACAGGATCACTGGGCTCCCTGAGGAGGACACCCTCCCATCTAGAAAGCTGTCATACCTTTTCAAGAATTGAAGCCCAGAAAAACAAACTAGCAATAGCTGCTCAAGACAAAAATGCAATGAGTCCATAAACTCCACCACTTCCATCTGCCTCTCTTTTCTTCCTTATTGAATATGCAACATCTTTAAACTGTTTTTTCTGAATTTTGCTGAAATTTGCTGAATTTGGAGTGTTTTGGTTTCGTGAAGACAATGAGCATTATGTTGCATCATTAATATCAGGTGTTATTTAGCTGCAAAAAGACAGCCTACAAAAACCAGGCACACTGAAAGATCCAGAAAGTGATTCAAATTTATTTGGTATGTGCAGTTAGGGTTGCAACATTGCATGACAGAAGGTGTGGTTTATAAAACAAGCATACTTAACTTCTCTTGAAGGAAAATTTATGCAGGGCAGAGGTCCAATTCAGACTACAGAGGCTAAGAATTTCAAAAGAAAACATTTAAGGTACACATATGTCCTCAACAATCCTTTAGCTCAAGGAATATATGCATATATATATATTTATTCACTCTAATCTAGTAAGTCAACTATCTTAAAGGTAAGAGTCAACTACATGGGTGTCTCTGCAGAACAAATAGAAAGGAGAAGAATTTGTAATAAAAATTAATCTGAGTAAATACAGTAGAAAACTTTTAAATTGCAGGCCACAAATCAAATATACTATCAAGAAGATGTACTGTGCAGCAGTTTAATAGTCTTCTAATACTGACAGATTAATAGAGGTTAATAATAATCTAGTTTCTCTCAATACCTTGCAGATGGTGAAAAATCCCAGGTCAAAACACAACAACTAGACACTCTTCAGAAACATTAATTCTCCTGAAACCATTGTATGACTAGAGTTAGCAGGTTTCATTTAATCTACCTGGAAAATCACATTTAAACTACCTGGGAAAAAAAAAAAAAAAAAAAANTGTAGCTCCATATCTGAACACTTCTGCCATTTTCTATTTTTCTCCAGAAAAGAAAAGAAAAGGAAAAAAAAAAACAAAACAAAACAAACAAAAAAAAACAACAAACAGCAACAAAAAAACCCCACAACATATGTATAACTCAATAAATAGGCCAAAACTCACTCATTAGGCCTGAATAGTTTGCATCATCAAGTATACCAACTGTGTTGCACCAGATAAAATTGTAGTCAAGTGATGGCGCTGTATCTCTTTCAAGTCCAAACCTGAGCTACAGTAGCACAAGACACTTTGACTGCATGTGGATTTAACTTCTCCTATCTTTTCTTAAAGTAACTTTCCTGTGTAAAAATGCAGTTCTAGCTCTAATTGCTTAAGCATTTTGCACTTTTGTTGATGACCACCAAAACAAAGCCTGATTTCAATATCTTATATTCTCATTTTTAGATGACATTTTAGGATAAAATTTGCTTCTGTAGAGGAGAAGATACATTCATCTCAGAAAATGGATGAAGTGAAATTCCTTTCCTGATGTGGTTCCAACACTAAAAAAAGAAACATCTTTTCTGATGTACTTTAAAAATGGTTCTTAAATGAAAGGCCCTAGGAATCGCTATCTACATTTTGTTTGAAAAAATATAAAGAATGCCTAACAGAACTGCCAAAAAGAAACACATGTAAAACATGCCATTTTATTCCAAAAGGGTAGAAATTATTTTTTTCCTTTGTTTGTCATTCCGAAATTACTTTCTGTAACTCACTCTGCAGATGAAGGTCTCACATGACTAAAAGAGGGAGCAGCAAAGGTAAATGCATGGAGTTATTTATACAGCTGTGGTCCTATACAATTTTGTCACCTCCCTGGCAGTGAAACCAGCAGTAGTAGCACCACAAAAACTTTTCATGGACACTGTTAATAGTGCAGAACATGTAATCATCTCAGCCAATTTCTAATTTGTTGGGGTGTTGTGCAAGACCTTAATGATTGTGGGAGACAATAGGAAAATGGGGTGGCAGATACATTTTAGATGGGCAACTGAGGAGCCGAGTTCTGCCAGGCCTCTCAACACAGCAATGGAAAAGTTGAAACCAGGTCTCAATTCAATTTTCTTTTAATCTAAAGCAGTATACAGGGGAATATGGTGAGAAGTAATGAGCTCGTTTTGCTTCCAGAGAAGTCATAATTGAGTCCAATAAAACCCACAATGTTTCTCCAGTGTGGTCATTCAATTGGGTACCAGGCACTTTAGTCCCCAGACACGCATTTTCCCCAGAAAACTGTCAATACCATTAAAAAGCATGTAATATGTGCAGGGGTTACTTTTTCAGAAAGCAATCTATTGACTTATTTCAGACTGCAATTATTGCCAGAGTCTACTCGAACAAGTTAAAGTTTTTTCCCAGAGCTGGAATCAAAGTAAATATGCATCTCTTTAGACTGCTCAGCCCTTTATAGCCCATGCGCAATATCAGAAGAGCCAGATTCAGAGCAGTGATATTGGTCGTTCATATTCTGTACTGCAGAAGAAAAGATAAAAGGAATGAAAACCATAAACAGACTGATTCTGAGTTCTAAAGTTAGTATCTGAGCATTGTCAGCTGTGGTGTAAATATCTCTGTTGGGTGGTTGAAGGTCCTTGGTTCCCAAGCTGTTAGACCTGGAATGGACAATCTGGTCTTTTCAAAAGGTACCTACTATGTGCCTCTCAAGGCAGGCAGAGGGCAGAACCTGATTAAGTAGGGACACTGCTCACTTTGCACATTAACTTACTGCTAAAGCTGTTACCACAGCCAGAAACTGAAATTTGAAAGGCCCATGTTCCTTCTCATGTGTCTCAAGGCATTGGTGAATCTAAAGGACACTCTTAATTTTTGTAGCCCCAACTAGGCTGAAGTGTAGAAAAGAGTCTAAAAAGAAGAGTATGCATTTCTGTAGCCTGGAAGCAGGCTACAAAGTCAAGGGGAAGGTAGCTTCCACTCACTGTTTCCTGGATTGTTTACACATTTGAAAGACTCGTTTTTCTTTCTTTTCCCATTTTTTTTTCAAACAAAGAACGAAACAAGCCAGGAAATTTATAGTTAGAACTATTCAGCACAGTACTTTCCAATTGCACATTCACAAAAGTGGAACAAGAAAATCAGGAAAATTAATGGAACTCTCTGTACCATGAGACACCTTTTTAGGAGGTAGAAAACATATCTGGATTTAAGACTCTTTTTTTGTCAGAACTTTAACCAAAAAAATTACAGAATGGTGGTCACTTGATTTTCCATAACATAGGTGTGAACTCTGGTTTGGGGCTTTTTGCATTCTCATTGAGGGAGTGTTTTTGTCTGCTCAGAAAACTACAATTACCTCTCAAATAGTATCTCCCTCCAGTCAACATTTGGGGCTTCCGTCATCTTAAGGATTGCAGCTAAATTGTAGCAATAAAATTACAAAAGACCATTTTTGACATTATAATATGACACCAATATGCACTACATGTGGAAACATTAACATTTATATAAAAATATTAATTACTTTCATTTAAATTAGCCTTCTTACAATCAGAGGCACATCTATTAGCAAATACACTCTGCATTGCCTCAGTAATGCCATCTGAGATTTAACTAAAGAACTTGTGTTTTGATACTCTTGATATTTGGATAACATTCAGACTTTATATTAGATTTTTTAGTGAAGTGCCATCCTTGCCTGTAAGCTGTCAGTTAAATTTATCTTTCCAGTTACAGCCTATACTGAACACAGGTTTGTACTTCAGTACAAATTAAAAGGTAGGAAATAGCATTATCTGTTGATAATGAAAAGAAATGCATGTACTGAAAAAAAAAAGATGCTTGAGTAAACAAAATGAATGAGTAATGCAGTGGGGAGGGAGAGGCCTGAGCTGATCTGACCCGCTGAAATGGGCCAGCTCTGTTTGCCTTGAGAATATAAACCAAAATAAGCTGTTTCCAGCCTCCCAGGCTATAAGCAGTGTTTCATCAGACTACAGAAGGATACTGGCATAGCAACACTGCCTCCACAACAGATAGGACTTCTAAGTGCTGGACCAGACTGGGCAACACTCCTGAGGGAAAATTTTTCTTCTCCCTATCTCTTTCATGAATGTTTTTTTTCTTTTTTGCAGTCCTCCTTTATACATCAGAAACTCCCACCGGTTTTCTAACATGAAATAAGCTGTGTGAATCCTCTCCAGCCTTCCTACAGTACAGTGGACAACAGCATAATTGAGTAAAACACCTAGATTTGGAAAATATATTTAAAGAAATTTAAATCAAAATTAAAAACTTGGCAAAGTACAAGCCTGTGATCAGCCTGAAGCATCCTTCACAGAGAGCAATTAATGCAATCTTTCTATCCCTGCCTGGAAAAGGTAGTTGTGAAGTTCTCAGACAAACAGAATTTCTCCTGTTTCAGGCCCCCACTGTAAAGCTAATTGCTTGAAATACTGTTAGGTGACACAGAAACTGGACCATACTAGTTTTTCCTTTGTCTATTTTTTGCCTTTTCAGGATGAGCCATTAGAAAACATTCTACTTCTCTTTCTCTTTTCAAGGATTTCTCCTGATGACAGGAACATTTACATGAAAATACAGAACAGGCACTGACTGACACTGTGTTGAAGCTCATAAAACTATCAAATTATGTTAGGTTAGAATAAATGTCATTGGCATACGGGAACATAGCATGCTCACTAATGCTTCTGCATTATTAAGATTGAATATTTACTTAAAACTAATTAAAGATAGTGTAACAGTCTGTTCAAAATTAGGGAGTTTGGTTTGGGTTTTTGTGTAGAGAAAGGGAAACTACAATTTATTTAATCTACTATGACAGGTGATATCTGATTAGTTTTGCCACATCTCACATTTCTAATGGAGACAGGTTTGAGATTAAGCTGAAAAATGTATTCCAGTGATGAGGGAGTTATTTCCCAATCTGTTTTATTACATCGTGTAAACAAATACACCTATGCATATGGACATTATGATGTGAGTCAAACTTAAAAATAATGAATCAAATGTTAATAAAAATCTCAACTTTTTTAAAACTACTTATAGTCAAGATGTAGCATGGCTGAACCTCAAAATCTGTTACAGGAATGATCTGCAAATCTCACAGCAACAAACAATTCCTATTTCAGGCTGCGAACGGTATGTGAAATTCAGGATGCAGTGAGAGAAAGACTTGTCCAATATTTGGCATAGATGTAAAAGGAACTGGAACAGTACAGATACAGCCTTCTGATCACAAACCATTCAAACTAAATAGAGTGGCTGAGGCACTCTTGGAGGCTGAAGGCACAGGTACCAGTAGTATTCTTTCCTTGGGAAAGTGGATGAAGTCACTCAGCAAATGACATTTTAAAGTAGTTTCCAGCTAAAAGTGAAGATTTTTTTTTGAGAATGCAGGGATACAAATTTTGGACCAAGCATTCATGAACTGATACAGAGCACTCCAATAACACAAAGAAGGAATGCTGCCTTTCTCATCGAAGGAGCCCCAGTCAATTCAGGGAACAGGTGGGTGCATCAGTAAGGGAATGTAATGCACAGATGTGTGTGAAAAGTGCCATTTACTGAGAGAGACAGCATCAAATGCAGAACAGCACAACCTTCTGGCACTGGGGAAACTGCTAAAAACCAGACAAATGGCAGATGTCAAATATAGAAATATAAAGAGCAAATAAAGGGATAAAAAAGAAATTAAAAAAAAAAAAAGGATAAAGAATCTTGAAGGTTATACATGTCCATTTGAACAAAGATTAAGACCATTATTTAAACAGCAAGAGAACAAATAAATGATGTGGCACCTAATACTTTTCTGGTCTCTGCCTTCACTAAAGGATTAATCAGTGCTGACCACAAAATTTTAATAAAAGGAAAAAAGAAAAAAAGAGAAACTTCCGGAGTTGTAAGATAAACTATGGGTATCACACCTCTATGGTGTGATAAAAATACTCTTTAGGGCTAAAAAATGGATGGAGATAATAATGGTCCCAGCAACATTAAGAGTTGTCTTGAAGACCCCATGGAACACTGAAGTACTAGAGGACAATGGGGAGAATTGGAGGGATTGAGGAAAAACCCACAAACTGGGTTTGGGTTTTTTTTGAAATGTCCTTCACCTTTACTTCTCTTGTCCAGTTGCAAATACTGTAGATACATATTGCCTCTTCACACTTTCCTCTCTAATTTTTATGAAAATTGTGTTTCTACTATAAACTGATCTGAAGGTTGTAAGCAGAGACCTTTCACTTCATGTCATTAAACATTCTAAGCCAAGAGAATTTCTGGAAAGAGTAGGAATTAAAGGATCTTGCTGGTGGTTATTAATTACCAGATGCATAATTTTCAGCTTTTTTTCATTTAGGAACTTACAGCAAATGTCACATATTATGGACATTTGATATGCATGGTTTTTCATTGGTTTTGATCGTCATAAGAGAGCAGAATAAGAAAGTTTACCTGAAAAAAAAAATCTTTGCACAATACAGACCATAAGAATAAGATAACATATCAATACTGCTATGTTTTTACCCAAATTATTGAAACTTTCATAGCAATTAACATTGGTAGAATCATTCTCAATTTACCAACTCAGTTAATTCTGCTCCAAGTTAGAACAACAGAGATGTATCTGACTGCACAGAGAAAAAATTCTGGCACACGTCAACAACTCCAATCTCTAGATGATCCATTTTTCCTCAAAGCAGGGCAGACTTGTGAGATGTTCATGTGTCAATGAACATTTCCAAGTACAGAAAACTTACATAATTTGAATTTGTGCTCTGATTCATAAAACCTTTGAACTTCTAATATAACATGCCACTTGAAGGAAGACAAAGGTTCAGCATCCTAAGAATATATATCCACAGTGAGGGAGAATATATATTGGTATCCCCCCTTGGATCTCATGGAGACAAATGCATAAGGCATCTGCTAAAATACAGGCAATATCTTCAGCTGAAACTGTGAAAATGATAAAGGTAATTCACGCTTTGGCTAATACTGAAGGCATGTTTAGCTCTCTCCTCAAAGTCACAGTTCTCCTAACAGTTGGCTCTGGTGCTTAGGCAGAGAAATGTTTGTTTATCTTGCTGAAGCAATTATGAGGACCAAATTAAAATATCAGTACTAGGAATAATGTGCCTCTTACCTATCTTCTTCTTAAGACAAGAGCAGCTGCACTGGATTTTATCTAAGGGAAACATCCAGTTTCAAATAAAAACTATGTGGAAGAAAGTAGAAGGCATGAAATGTACTGTAAGGAGTGAAATACTGGTGGCATTTGAGCAGCCTGGTCTAGTGGAAGGTGTTGAGAGGAGGTAGCAGGAGAGACTGGATGAGATAATCCATAGGGTTCCCTTCCAGCCCAAACCATTCTATGATTCTATGATTACTTCTTATTGGTCAGGGACATGCTGTACACAGCAGTTCTTGGGAACTTGGGAGTTTGAGAGGCAAAAGCAATATTATAATTCAGATTTCAGCAAAAGGTATTTAGAATTTCAATATTTCTTTGCTGCCCTAGTTCCCAGTCTATGTTTATTTTCAGCCCTCACCTTTATTTTGGTACTCACACACCATTCCTAAAGATTCACTTCATATCTGCTCACAAAGCTGAAGCCCTGATCCACCTGCTGCTTAACTTTTTCAAGTGGGTCGGTTTTCATAAAAGCCCTTGGCTTGGCAATTGCACAGGTCAAATCACAGCGTTCTCAGGATACAGAAAATAAGGCAGCTCTCTCCCCATGCTGTGAGTTAGATAAACAAACTAATTTTACAGATATCTCTGTAATTTTACAGAACATCTTCTCTGTGTGTCATCCCCTTTCTTCTAGGTACCTGTTACATAATGGCTGGGGTATTTTTTAATAAGCCCTTTATATTGAAGGTCATGTCATTATATTTGCACTTTGCTATTCCTGCTTGTATTTTTTCCTCAGACTTTTGCAATAATGGGAATGCTAAGATAATAATAAAGAAAAGTTCTAAATCATAATGGCAGGGTATAGAGGGCATTAGTTCCTGCACTCAATATTAAGAGAAAGAAACCAAGCAGAACTAGACAAGGCAGCTGGAGAGCCAAGGCGAGGCTAGAGAAAGATACTGAAAAGCCAAGCTGGAGGAAACTGCTTAGACCCAGGATTAGAGCAGAAGAAAAGACCTATGGAAATGAGGCAAGTGCAAAGCAGAGACCAAAGGCAGAACAGGGAATATAAGGAAGTTAAGGCCAAAAATGGAAGCAAGGAAGGAGGGCAGATATACTCCAGTGGTCAGAGGAAGGTCTTTGTACCACCTGGCATCAGAGGTGTTCAAATCTCCTTCTTTGGGAGAGTCAACAGAAATACAAAAACACCTTTGAAGAACTCACACTTCTCTTCCCACCATGAAAGAACACAGAGTCCTTTGACCAATGGGGACAAAATCTGTCCAAATAGAAGCCAAACTTCACTTACAGTTACCAAGAAAGCTAAGAATATCACTGATTAACTAAATTAGAAATTAATTTTCTAGAAATGAATATACAAATAAAGGGTAGATCTGGAAGGGTCAAACAGACTTTGATGGTAAATACTAAGATTTTTCATAATAGATTTGTGAAAAGATACTAATTTTTCAGGTCCAGAAGGGTAGGCATACAGCAGTGAGCAACTCCTACCAGAAGAACTGAAACTTTGTCTTAGTCTCTGCTTGAAAATGCAGGCCTGCAGATATCCAGTCCAGTGGAAGCCATATCAGGCAGCAAGATAAAACAGTGAAATCCATGAGCTGGGTAAAGAAGGTAGAATATCTACCAGAAGTATTACTCAGCTCTTCTATATAAATTCAGCAGAAAAATTTTCATTAAACATGATGATAAATTAATAAAGCATGATAAACTTTGATTGGGATCTTGATTGGCTCATTTTACTTGTCCATTGACTTTTGGAGAAAAATTATAATTCCTTCCAAAATTTAGAGACACACCAAGTCCCTTCTTTCAAGCTTAGCCAGCAGAGAAGAATATCAAGCAGTAACTTGTATTCTGTGTTTGGCTTATACATCATCCAAGAGTTCCACTTTACAGTGTCAGGTATGGGTATGCCAATGACTCAGTTTGATTAATTATTTCCAGCAAAAGATGTACCAGTATCTCCCAAAGCTCACAACTAATATCACAAAGTTTTACAAGTTGACAGCAAACATAAAGAAATATTTTCAGTCATTTTCTACGTTGTACATGGTTGAAAAGAACGGTTTGGCAACAAAGACTTTTCTTTATTCCTTCCTCCTCTTTCAAATTATTGAGTGTGGTTCCTGTTTTGACCAGTCAGGTATGAGTTCTTTTCTTCTTTGTAACAAATTGTTAAAGAAGGTGGCAAAATTATTCATACTTGCAATTAGAAGACTCAGTGTTTACCCAGTATTTGCAGTAAGGTAATATGCATTTCAGGTGGTTGCTGGGGGATGACATCACTGCTGTCCCATTGCAGTTGCTATAGAAACACAACTGGGCTTTTTACAGGCCAGGCAACAGAAATGCCATAGAGATTTGCTTGTTTCTAGTTTTGATACGTGACTTGTCAGCTAAAGTATAAGATCTTATCACCATGTACCTGATGGAAAACAGAAGTATCAAAGTTATTATTGTATTAAGAAGAGTGGATTTAGTAAAGTTACTACTAAATGATCAGTTTTTCCTGCAGTTCAACCCATATTATGATGCCAGCTAGGGAAGGATGTACTCTGAAGTGAACTGAGTACATGTGGGTATCCTCATACTGTATTAGAAAAGCACGTCCAAGTTGTGGTGTTTATACCTCTCCATCACATGTACATTTAGATGCTATCAGCTACATGCACACTTTCCAATTGCTTACAACAGCCCAAGTGAGCATTACAGGCAGATAGACTCCTGTTTAAATCTCACATGAAAGTGAAAATACTTAAGAGATCTTTGTGGATTTGAGTCTGCACTAGATCCTACACTTCTGTAGAACTCACGTTGGACATTCTCTGGGGTCATATTCCCTAAGCATGCTGCATTTTCTGAGTGTGCACAGTGGGACAAACTCCTCCCTTACCTGGCTGGTGATGCTGTGCCTGATTGGCTCTCCTGGCTGCCAGAGCAGAGCTGACTCAAATCCAACTTGACATCGACCAGGACCCCCAGGTCTGAGGTGCTGCTCTCCAGCCTCTCATTCCCTGGTCTATATACAGAACCAGGGTTGCCCCATCCCACGTGCAGAATCAGGCACTTCCCCAGCTTAATTCAGTTTAAAAAGAAGCAACAGTGGAAAACTAAGCACAATACATTTTAAATTTACCATAACAATATTCAAATTCACTTTTTCCTGGAACAAATATTAAGTAGATTTTCCAAGTGACTCTTGTTTTTGAGGAAGCAACACAATTCCAAAGCAGATGCTGCTTTTTATCTGTGTTTTTATCTCTTTTTATCAGAAATGGATCCAAAACCCACAGGAAATATTCATTAATTACAAACATTAACCAGCCTAGCACACCTGCACTATCTTTTTTTAGTTCAGCAGTGTTGAAAGGATACATTTCCTTTTGTAGTACCAGGTTTAGCCACTCCACTTTGAGACAGAACAAGCAGCCTTACATATTTTTAACCACTGAGCTACTAGAGAGAAACTTGTCTGCATTTCCAAACAAACAACAAAAAATTATTTTATGATTTGCATGCATGTGTACTAGACCTTAATAAATTATTAAGTTTTAAGCCATTCTGCAAAGTGAATCAGTTAATTATTTCCAGTGTTAAGGAGTATATATGAACTTATATTCAAATAAATGCAAATAAAAGTATCCTAGATTCTGTTGATGATGTGCTCTTGCACTGGTGAACAATTACATGAATGTTTCCACTGAAGTCATCCTGCCATCTTCAGCAGTGAAGTGTTCAGCTAGATGAGTGCAAGACAGAATCTGTCATTTCATTTTCCTTTCTTTTTTACATTAATACAAGTAAAACCTCGGCTAATAGTCTAGCAAACACTTCTATGATGAAAATTAACAGTTTTGGTTAGACCTCAAAAGTGATAAATTTTGTCAAATGACAACATTTTTGGAAATCCTAAGTGACTACCAAAGGAAGATTTAGAGAAAATGCCAACTCACACGTAATGGCAGTGGTACCATTGTTGTGCAATCATGCATTTATTATGGCATTTAAGCAATACTATCTCCCAAAATGAATAGCACTGGATGGCTTACAGGACACAGTGAAAAATAATTCATTCTCCTTTAAAAAATCTTTTCCAAAACATCCAGTTTAATTGGAGTCATATAAATGACAGTATTTCCTTTTTATTTGTTCACATTATTTATTTAATGCTGAAATCTTTTATTTATATGGGGTTGTGCAGGTAATTTATTTATAACAGAGGTTATTTAACTGGACTAGCAGTGAATTGTGCATGAGATCACCTGTGTCCATAGAGAACTCAACTGCAGTGATTCAGATCCCATCAAAATGCAATCAAGCCTTTGAGCTGTGACCTTAGTCACGGCACTTCAATTTTCCTTTTTATAAAAGGTTTCCTTTTTATAAGAGGGTTCCAGCACAGAGGATGCCACCAGCTATACCATGTTCTCTAGATGGGTGTTCCCCTTTTGCTGTTTGCAAGTTACAGATGTTAATCTTCATCACTTACACTAAAAAATTTAAGGGCAAAAGGAACACACCTTATTTGCAAACCCACGAATTTATTGGCAGCTTAATTAGTCTTAAAAACCTGATTCATTATTTTTAACCTAGTTGTAAAGATACTAAAATTTTATTACACAAATAATGTGGTATAAAATTTAGTATGATGTATTGCATACATATAATTAGACACAATTCAAATTATATACATCCAAACTTTCATTGTTTTTGATGTTTTGTTGACCTTCTTAAGGTCATAATCTTGGTGAGGGGCAGAGGGGGGAAATGAAGGGATGCAAGGGAGATGAGAAAAGGAGGGGAACCTACAGTATCCAGAGAATTTTTTTGCAGGAGGATAGCAGTGAGGATGGTTCCCTCCTCCTCACTCAGAGTAATTTCTAGGTTTGATAACATATTCTACAGACTTTGTTATTTCTTCATTGTTCTGCAAGACTACAGAACACACGGATTTGTTGGGGTTTTTCTGTTTTGGTTTTGTTTGTTGGTTTTTGGGGTTTTTTGTGGTGGTTTGTTTTTTTTTTTTTTTTTTTTTTTTTTTTTTTTTTTTTTTGTGTGTGTGTGTTTTGTTGGTTTGGTTTGGTTGGTTTTGGGGTTTTTTGTGTTTGTTTGTTTGTTTCCTTTTAACTACCCTTGGTAAATCTGTTTCTGGTATAACAAACTTGCCAGGGTTTTACTCCTTTGCTGCTCACTCGAAAGCTGCTTACAGCCCAGAGTCTCCAGTTTAAGTCTATGCATGTGTTTTTAAGACCTGTGTCTATCACCCTGTTCCTTTAATTCTCTGTGCTGCAGTTCATTGTAACCTTACAGGTAATTCATTCCACACACAAATAACACTATTTTTTGTGTGCTAGTTGCAGAAAAAGCAATAATCATCACAATCACACAATCATAGAGAGCTAAACAAACACTAAGAAAAGTAGTTGATAGTCACCTGGTCATTAGAAAAGTAGTGCTGCAAGCTGAAACAAATCTCCAGGAAGGCCAAAATAGAGCCTAAGGGAAAGTCTGTGGCCTATTACAAGCAAAAATGTCCTCAAATTTACTGGGCTACAAGGTTACATATGTCATTTGAAGAGACAAAAATAAATTTAGCTGGTGGTTTCTAGGACAGAAAAAAAAATCAGTGACAGATTTCTACAGCAAAAGTGCATCTGGAATCTACCTCTGAACACCATATGCGAGATAAAGCTGACAGTAACATGCTTGAAGTTAAGTCTGTTGTGATTGAATTATGCATCCATGTAAGATCCAGGAAATTATGTAAGTCACCTACATACTGATACACACAAGGATGTATTTTATGTCTAGTTGATTATATTCAGAGTAACAAGATGCACATGCGTGGTATTTTCAGTCTTTCCCTAGCCCTTTTGACCCATCTGCTTAGCTGAAAAATACAACAGACCAAATCCCAATGGAAAAACTTGAAAAAGGATTTTGAACTTTGGCTTCAGAAGTCCCAAAGACAACTCACTCTTCTTCTATGTGGTCCCATATAGTCACCACAAACCCAGATCAGTTAATTTCACTGCCACTTGAATGACATATAAGATTTCATTGGGATGGTGCTCAGACTCAGTGATCCTTGTGGGTTCCTTCCAACTCAGCTGAGTCTGTGATTTTGTGATTCTACAGTGCGACAGGCAAAATTTTTCATAGCTTTCAAGCTTTTCTTATCTCGATCACTACACATTGATACCATCATGTAATTTCTTGCATACGAGTACTTCCTTCCTGCTGTTTTAACTACCTTCCATCTACATCCATATCTATTTTCATTGTTTACTTATAAAATTTTAAAACAAGCCCACACTATGTTAGGTCTGTGGCTAAAATATTTATGGATGTTGCATAGGTGTCATGGGAACCAAAAAAGGAAGCTGTGATTTGTATATCCACCAGGTTGCTAAGCACAGAAACATCTTTTCCTTTACAGACTGGATGACTGCAGGAGATTTAGGGAAGATTCAATCTTTATAGGAAGGAAACCCACAGGTAATCAGGTAAGAATAACTTACTTTAAATTTCATGACAGCTTTCTGTTTGAAAACATGGGAAGTCTGGAGAGAAAAAAAAAAAAAAAGCCCACTGCAAAACCCCCAACTCATTAGATCATATTGCTCCTTACTTTATTCATATCACATGAAAGAACCAGTTTATTTTCACATTGTGGTATTGCCCTTCATAATACAGGATTTCACAACAGTTGATCTCATAAAAGTGAAGAAGAAGCCAAAATTATTGAAAGGAGAAGTCCTTCACAGCCAAGACAGACATGTCTAGCAGGTTTCAGCTTCCAACCAAACTGTTGGTATGGCAACAAAAGACATTCATAGTTCAAAGACAGAATTGATAGTGTGAGATATATTATATATTCACTTTCAAAAGTACATTTTGAAAACTCTGTTCTTTGATTAGTTTTAAAGGTGGAGTTGCTTTGGTACAAATTTTCTAAGTCAAATAGATCTGATAAAATTCTTCCAAAAATTATTATAAATAATTACCACTCCTTCAAAAGCAGTAAGAGAAGACATAGTTTTCTGATCAGACCCACATAATTTAAATTGCTCATGTTTGTGAACAGAATTTATATCTTTTTCTGCTTCTCTGTCTGGCACAGTTTCTGAAATTTCACTGCGGGGGATTCTGACATTAAAGTAACAACACATCAGGTACAACAAAAACACTAATACCTTATAAGTGCAAATATATAATTTCAAGCATCAAACAAGAATGGTATTAATGAAAACCAGCCTTTACCTCAAAATAGTGTCTGTTATAGCCTGACATGCAAAATACTTTTTATATAATAAAGCAAGAGGCTCATCTGGATGTTCTGAGATAAATGATACATAGGGCAGTCATCTCCAGGCTCCATTCATCTATCTAGCTTAATCATTCTGTCTTAAACATGCTGAACAACAAGATGTCAAAAATGTCATCCAGGCATCCTTTAGGCCTCTGACATTGAAGAACATTGAGCATTTTATTGCTTATAGCTGTACCAAGAGCACATACTGACAAATGCTAGGAAGTTGGGCTCATTTTCACCATACAAAATTAAAAGGCACATCTCTAATGCACTTCACATGTTGATCTTAGCCCACAGCACCCATCAGTCCTGAGCAGAGGACATTCATCACTCTGCTTGGCTGGAACTGTACTGCCCCATTTTTAATAATTTTCCATAAGGCTGGTACTACACAGGTGCCTATCTTTTCTTGTTGATATATGGGAGCAGCTGGAAATATAAAATACCAAATACAACATCTGATTTCTGCTGATAGAATGGCCAGACATTTAAATCTGTGAGGTGCATCTATCATGAATGCTGCTTAAAAAGAATCCCAGAACTGTCAACTACACTGTTTACTGAGGCAACTAAACACATGTGCATTGTTTGATTTCTTTTTTACTAAAAAAACTAGTAAGCTACTTTTACTTTCTGCATTTGTATTATTAGGGCCATAGAAGGTAACCTCACGTTCATCATGCATCACACTATGCCCTCTCCAGCTTGTATTTGTGCAATGTGAAGATGTCTTCACAGATAAGTTACTAAAGCATATTAGATCAAACAGGATATGTGAATTTGCTTCGTAGGTTACTCTACTAATGGAAACACTCCAAGAAAACTGGCAAAAGATGTAGTTTGTGGTACTTGGCAAGATAACACAGTGTGTGAAGGCAATGCATCTTCAGAGAAAACAAACAAATCAACAACAGCCATTTCATCACTTTCAGAATTCATTAGCTCAAAGGAATTTAATTTCAATTTCTGTAGGGGCTCAGTGTAGCAGAATGTGTGCCGGCATGTATGTGTTCTACCGGTTTTCTGGTAGATTCACTTGACACTACACTCTGCAATTCAAAAAGCTTAACTAAAATTATCTGATACAAGACCTCTTTTCTAAAAATATTTTTTAACTTATTTATGCCATAGCAGGTGGATACAATTTCTGAGCAGCAAACAAATCTCATTTGTTGTGGCAAAGGCCATATGTTTTATTTTGAATCAAATTTACTATGGCCAAGGCTATTACTGTATTTGACTCCACTTCGTATCAGTATGTATATCCAGCAACCAATAACCTTCTGATTTCAGAGGTCTTACTAAGATCTTTAAATACTAATGTGAAAAAGAAAGAAATAACTAACTTTTTGTAAGAGTTTAAAGTGTTTTCAACAGTGTTTATTTGTTTGAGTCTAAATAAAAAAATGGAAAGCTGAAGGAATAGTAAACTCCACGTGAAATGCTAACTGTCTAACATTAAAGGACAATATCACTTTTATCTTTCCTTATATCCTCCTTACACTAGAACTCACCATATTTTTCAGATCACTGTAATGAATACTTTTCTTAATGGATATTTAGCACTAAGATATTTATACCAATTTGTTTCTGTAACAAATGAATTCCAGAAGCACCACAACTGACAAAGCACTTATTCACTATCCAGTTGGTTTCTGCATTTCTACACAGACCCCCAGTGAATAACACAGACCCTCAACTTGGCACTTCCTTGACCTCAGACTCAGCACACTCTGGCCCCATCCAGGCAACTGCCTGGCCAAGATGCAGAAGAGGTAACTTGAGCTCTTGTGGAGGCAAAAACACTGCTTGGGAGTTTTCCCTCTGCACAGATGTCAGTTGTGGTAAGACTGATACAAGCTTTAATTCTGAAGAACTTCACTTGTCTGACAAATCTGTTTGAAATTGGCCAAGAGTCCTAATACTTAGCCTTTTTTATATTTTTTTTTTCTCATAGAAGCCAGGGTAAGGGAACGTGAATTTTGACCAGATTCCTTCCCTTTCATATTCATTTTCAAAACTGAAATTTTAATAACTAAGAATTCAGATGTTCAGCTCTTCCAGATTTAGCTTTCCCAGTAGAAAGTGTGACTGTCCATAAAGTAAAAGTTATATTACATTATTAAAGAGTGCACTCAGAAGCTTTTTTTTTCCTCCTCTTATTTTTTTTCCCTTGTGGAAGGGAATTGTGTGTTAAGTTTAAAAGCATTCCAGCAAGACTGCGAAATAAGAACTTCAGCAATCTTAGAAATGCAATCATTCTTGCTAATGAAATGTCCCATATTCCTAAGCTTCCCCAGGACACAGCCAACTCCAATTAATATTATTATTAGTAGTAATATGTAAAGACAACTGGATGATAGACATCTTTTCTTTTCGCATCTCTCACTATTATCCAGAATTGTAGCCTTTGTTAGAATTTTTTTACATGATATTTCTTACTACTGACTGATGGTACTTTTCTTGCCAATACTAGATACTTCAGTTCAGAACCAAGCTTTATATCTATACTTTTTTCTTCAAAGCCACACTTTTTTCCTTTGATGAGAGGGAGTTTTTAATTAAAACAAACAAACAAAACCCCCTATATAATGGATGAGAAACACTTAAATATTTATGTTAGAGACAGTCATCTCAGTGCTTTTAAATTTTTATTTTTTTAAAAAAAATCAATATCCAGAACTGGATAGTTTATAGAACAAGTAATGAGATGTGAAGACTTCTACCAGTATTTAGGTCCAGCCATACAACTTAAAATAAAAAAATTACTGACATCAGCAATGAGTGTCTGTTATTGAATGCTTACTGATGAGAATCCAGTTTCTCATGAAAAAAAACAGTCCCATTGAAATATAAATGTAGCTGACATATCTTTTGGTATCACTGTTCAGGAGACAAAGACAGTTGTCCTCTTTCATTTGGAGCATTGTGTTCTTGGGTGTTGCACTAGATCTGTTCACCCTGTAAATGATGCAGATTTCTGCTGTTTTCCCTCTAGTATGTTATACAGAAACTAAAGTCTCATTTTTTTTCCCTGAAATAATTTAAAAGATTAGTAATATATTCCAGTTAGATAGCACATATTTGTCCCTTGTGATCTTCCTTATGTAACCAGAGTACCATTTGACTTTCACCATATTTTTATCTCAGGACAACTGAGGGAAATATACAGTCATAATCAGTATCCCTAGATAATACCTGGATACATAGATCTAATCTATAGAACAATAGCAAAGCATCAATACATTAATTCTCAAAACCCTCCTGCAGAGAAACAAAGGCAAGAAAACATTACAATGTCCATTTCACAGACTACAAAAAGACCAGATATTTGCAGGGGTCATCTGTTCAGGACAACAAAGTAGAAATAATAGTGATAAACCAGCATTTTCCTGCTATCAAGCTTTAGATAAAGATTGCAATTTCCCTTCTTCCAACTTTAAACAACATACACTCCTCAGTCTGCACTCAGAAAAATTAGTCAAAGAGAAGTAGCAGCACAATCTGTAAAACTCTGAGTTAAAAATAGGCCAATAATGTAGCCCATGGCCTGATACAACTAGAGTCATTGAACATTATTGTTTCAAAGCATGCTGGGGGAAAAAAAAAAAAAAAGAAGAAGAAGAAGAAGATCTATTTGTGCTGATGGGAATAAGGATGAAATACAATAGTTGTTTCTGTTCTCTTAGTAACTCCTACTTCATGATTTTTGGTGACTGATCTTATGGTGACCCTAGATCTTCCAAAAGTCAGCTGTATTATCAAGCAGTGATTCAAAAAAATTCAGCAGCAGCTGACCACAAACACAAAATTCAGGGTTCACATAGCTTGTCTCAGTTATCAGTCTTTTCTGAAATAATAGAAATCATGGGTGCCACAGACTAAACCTTCTAAGAAAGTACAAGCCACAGTGTGAACATAACCCAAAAAACAGTCTCTAAAGAATATGTATTCTGATACATTAAAAGGTTAAAAAAAAAGTAATTTGATTGCCTGTGTTGTCCACTGTTTATATGCTCTACCCTGCCCTAAACAAAACACTTGCCAGACTGCAAGGCACAAATATACTTTCTTTATGAATCTAACATGCATTTAGCCAGGCCTGATCATTGCCAGGAGCTGTTTGAAATTTGGTCAGCAAAGCATAGTAAATAGTCATTACTTCACCATAACCTACTATGATAAGTCTGTGTCTGTATCTCCAGCACAGCATTGCAATTCCTCCCTCACCACATACGCTGAGACACCAAAGAGATTCTCTAGGCTCAGCAAGCCCTGCACCAGGTCCTGCTTCTACCTGATGGTCTGGTGAAAAGGGAAATCTAGGGAACAACTGATGCAGAATAATTTCAGCTGCAAAAGAAACCAATAGTTATGTAAAGCTCTGTGCTTGAGACTCTGACAGGCTCACTCCGTTATTAGAACATGTTAATTAGCGTGTGCTCTGATTTTCTCTCTGCTCCTCTTCTTGGCACATAGGAAAAAGAACATGAAAATAAGTGTTAATTCACCTTATAAATTAACATGTCTTGAGTGAGGAAGGCATTGTTTGACTATTTTTGGGTTGAGTAACTTCATAATATATAAACCTAAGTTGAGCCTCATAGCTATATTAAATAATCAACCAATAAGGATCTTGTATCAAGTATCAAATGTAATGTGTTGATGAACAGAGTTTTTAATTTTGATGTAACTGTGGAGCATCTCAGTTGGTAATCAAGAAAGTGCTTAGCAAGATTTTCTTATTTGTTTTGCGTTCCAAAAAAGACAGAAGGTGTCTGATGAGAGACCAAGAAGGAAGAAGATGAAAGAAAGGGAATTTAGTCGATGAGAAGTCCTGAGCTGAGAACCTAGAGAAAAAACTTGTCCCTAGGGATGTTAAGCAGTTCAGAAAGCTTTCCTAAACCATTAAAATCCAGACTAGTGTGACACTGATTAATGGCCAAAGAAGGAAGAAGTGCTGGCTTCCCTTCTCTAGGTGTAAGAGAATTATTCAGAAGTATTTGTAAGCCAGCCGTATGTACCCACCAAATGTAGCCACCGTTTCGTGTCTGCCATGTTTTGATTTCAGGGAATTCTTTCCCAGGGATAGAACTGGTAAACAAGGTCATGTCATTGTAAACTAATATATTTTTCTACAAACTTTCCCAAAGGAGAGACTTTACTTGATAATCTCTTCAAGTGACCAATGGGTCCAGGAGTCCCCACCTTTAAGGTGGGTGCATTGTAAAAAAGTATAAAGTAAGTTTGGAGACCAAACCGAGCTCCCCTTTTGGGAGCATCAGCCTTCTGACAAGACTTGCCTCTTCCTTTCGTGTCCAACAGTGACACACCAGATATAACTTTTGGCTCTAGCAGTGCAAAGGGGACTGTGCATTGTGTCCTGCAGAGAAACCCAAAACAGGGACAGGAGACCTTGCCTGTGAGATGTGGGACCTGGAAAGACTCTACCTGGCACCTCAGCCACTAATGCTTAAAATTACATTAGCAAGTTTAATGCAGATGGCTGACTGGAATATACAATTGACCATTGAGAGAATTTTTCTAACAAAAAAGGAAAACAAAAGCAAATGTTCAGTGTTCTACAGATCTTAAATGGCAATATTTGTAACATTGAGGGACCCCTCAGAAACAGGTGCTGTTAACTACAGAGAGGTGATGACAATGATAACATGCTGTCTTTGTCGTAAATATCACCCTTTGTTCCTCAGAACTCAGGGCTGCTATTTACATGTTGCAGCCAAGGTTCCGTTTCTCCCATATGTCAGAGCAGAAGATTACTTAATTACATACTTCTATGAAGGAAAATCACTGACTCACGTTTGTCTTTGTTTTAAAATATATCCCCACTTCAGCCAACCGTATCAAGTGTGTTAAGTATGCCTAGTCTGAGTGCTGGTGTAAATTAAAAGCACATAATCTAATTTTGCAATACAGACAATAGATTCAGGAAATTAGTCTTATTTTAAGTTGAAAAGTTAGGACTCTGTTCTGCTTAATTTGCAATATGTATTTATACCAAACTGTGGATGTAAAGCCAAATTGCTGTTCTATTATCACAAATATGATACAGTTCTTAGCTTCAGTATAGATGAAAACCCAATCATAAATCTGGGTTCTTTTTTCTCTCTAAAATAGACCAAAAATTCCTTCTGACTCATTCCCTTTGAGAAACTTCAAATAAAATTTTTTAGAAGATTTTTTTTTTTTAGTATTAATTGACTAACACTTAAAAGTACAAAATTTTTAATTGAAGGAAAGTTCAATACACTGCATCAGTGACAGATTCTATCTCTACAAGCTGTCAAGCTTCAGGAGAAATTTAGTTTACAACATAAGAGAAATCAGAGTTTTTGTGCCACTCAACAGAAACCATAAAAAAAAAAAAGGAGTCCAGATGTATCAAAGCAGTTGCCCAAGGACCCAGAGACAGACCAAGCTCTTAAGAGATTACCCCTCTTGAGGTTCTGTGACAACAACAGATCCTCCAGCACTGATGGCTCCAGCTATGAACCATGGCTTCCTGAATCACCATCCTGAGGTCAAGTAGTCCCCACACCAGCAGTACAAAAAAAGCCTGGAGACAACTTCAGGCTTTTTTCTCCCCATAAAGGGAAGTCAAAAAGACTCTTCAAGTACAGTTGAACTATTTTTTTTATTTTTGATTATTTTTTCAGGGATTGTAAAGTACAGCTCCATGTCCTAGCAACGCTAGTCCCATCTCACAACAGAATGAAAAGCTACCCAGAACAACAATGCCTCAACATTACAAATCTACCTTCTTTTGATGTGGGAGTAAAGAGTCTGGATGCTACTTCTAACCAAAAAAAAAAAAAAAAAATGCATGTAAATTATATAAGCACATATTTCCCAACCTTAAATTTATTTTGTGAAATTTATTTTATTTTGTGAAAGGCTAGACTATAGAATGTATATGACTCGAGAAATGGCAAGGAAGCACCTACTAAGCAACCCTGTCTCACTTATAAATGTTTGGTTGGGTACTCTATTGACACAAATTCATCTGTTAGTTAAAAAATATTTTGGTATACATACATGCTTTTGTCCTCTCAAAACATCATGAGCTTTTTTGGCTACCAGATATGCTCCAGAAGTTATAGGAGAAACTGCCAAGGTTCAATGAAAATTAGTTCTTTGAGCATGAGACAAAAACAAAAAAGAATTTAAAGAAAACATTAAATATAGCGTAGAGTGAGTATTTATTAGATTTGTTAAATAATAAGATGCAACAGACTCTTACAACAAAGAAATCACCTATGTCAGCTGTATGAAATATGTGGTTATTAAGACAATATAAGATAAAGATTACACCAAAAACATATTCTGTCTTGAAAAATCACAAAATGATGGCCTATTTACTAGAACAAACTGTTATCTCAATTACACTGAATTCAGAAATAAAATTACAAATAAAATCTTACTGCACCCCTAAAAAAGGACCAAGGCACAAATGCAGGTAAACAAAGCACAAATATGCTGGTTTTCAGTACTTCCACACTTCATCACTGCTATAAAATTATATCACTCTCCTCCATGACTACATCTAACATCATTTTGTCCTAAAAAATGCTTATAAATATATCTATTGGCTTTTTAATCAAGTTGCTTCTTTGACCTTTATGACTGTAAGTCTCAGCTTGTTTCTGAATCTTCTTCCCTTCTGTGTTACAGTCATCTTAATTAGCATGATTAGAGTCAAGCTAAAGATATATCAACAATAACTTTGCTTGTTCCTTGCTACCCTACTATATGTTATTCTGTGCCACTTCTTTAACTGATATAGAATCTTACTGCTTACATTTTATACTAGTAAGTTGCTATTTAGCAGTCCAGAATAAAATGTTAAATTATAAATGCATACTGTCACAATAATAATTTAAAACCAGAGCCTAATTCATATTTGTTGTCTTTTTAAAGCAAATCTATGCAGAACAAGAACATTGTCCCTGCCCTTGCCTGTACAACCTCAGTAAGAAATGTGAGGACAAAAGCGGGAAGCCTACGTGGGACGAACCACCACATATCTCAGAGGACCAAAGTGATCCAAGACAGAAAAAAATCCTACACCAAAAGGTGACCTACAGCTCTCATTTACTTTAACAAGGACCCCTCTACTAACCAGGGTAAGAGAAATGAGGTTATTGTCTCTTTACTGACAAAATTCTCTCCCTTCTCAGCAACAGAAGGGACAGTGCCAGCAAAGGATCTTTTCTATCCTGAATGGCAGAAGTATTTAATGAAAAAACTGTTTGTTTCTGCATAGATGCTTTCTAACCTCCTTATCTGATGCTGGACTCTTGCATGACTTTGCATATATCTTATCCCTGTAGCCAGTGGAGTGGGGGAGCAGGGAGACAGAGAGGTGCCTTTAGAGGTCAGCTTGGCTATGTGTAGAGAGCTCTCCGCATGACTGCTTTCCTTGCTCTAGTCTGCAGGAAGATCCGAACCTTTAAAAGGAGGACTGTGAAGCTGGGCATGCTCCTCTTTGAGTCTCTCTACCTTTCCTGGTAGAGCTTTGCATACATCATGGAGTTTCTGTGCTGCAATGCATGTTTGCAGCTATTTTCTAGGGAGCTGTTTGGGGAGTGTTCATTCTGTGTTCTCATGCACATATTTTCATGAGTGTTGATAAGAGAAGCCAGCAGCTAAGCTGCATACCTTATACTCTGTCTCCTAAGGCCAGTCTCAGACAGAAGCTTTTGTATTTTCACAACACTGCTTCATGCTATTACAAAACACTCCTTTTTGGCATTTTGGACAAAAAAAACATCTTCTAGATATCTTTGCCAAAGATCAACAGTTTCTTTAAGGATAAAAGGAAAGCTGACACTACATAAGGATTTTGAAGCCAAGTCATTCTATAGGGAGCCAAAAAAGCAGATGATGGTTATCAGGAGCAGCATATTCCATGATGCCGAGAAGGCACGTAGCACTGTCCCACGCTCCTAAGGACTTCAGCCTACATAATTTACATTGCATTTGTGTAGGTCACAGAGAGAAAAGAAAATGGAGGCTTGTATTATTATCATTATCCGTAAGAACAGGATGGAGTCTCAGACTAGTGAAAATAATGGTAGATTTTGATCTGTGGAGTCACTAGCAGCCGGGATTTCAAAAGCATAAGTAAAACTGAAAAACTGGATGAATAATACATCTGCTGGAAGTTACACTTGTGGGGACATCAAAATCATTCACCAGTTTGGAAATGATGAAGGGTTAAATGCTATGACAACTTATTTTGACATTTTCTAGAAGAAACAGTTTCAATATTTTCAAAATTGGAGCATTCTGACTTTCTATTTTGAAATAGCATATTTGTCTTGAAATTGACAAAAGATTGCTCTGGATTTAAGAAAAATGTTTGGGTTGGCAAAGAAAATTCCTCTTCCTGCTGAAAAAAGAAAACAAACTATTAAAGTCGTTAAAAGTTGTTTCAGGTTGTTATAAGCATTGCCTCCAGAATGTTTAATTCGTCCACTAAACTTTCAAAATGATGATAAAATCAATCATTTGTACAGATCTTCAAAAAAACAGCAGGGGGAAAAGCAACTGGAGACGCATACCTTTCAAAGACCAAGGTCCTGAGGTTTGTGTTTCCTTGGCTACCACCCACTGCTGCATAAATTGACTTTGTATGTAATAAACCCAAGAAAATGGATACATATAATTTGGAGCACTGCAAAACTGTTTTTCTGTCTGTACATCTGCCCCTATCATTTATCTCTCCATATACTCCATAATGCTCAGTAGACCTGACTCCTTCAAGAGGCATGCAAATCACTCCCTACCTCAAGGGGAGGCTTCAGTTACACAGCAAGGCTCCTTCTGCTTCTCAGTCTGAAAATTACTGGCAGTTTCATTTAAATGGATCCCAGAGCTTCATATTAAGTTACATACAACATGTAATAACACAGCAAATACAACAGTTGATGTCTTATTTTATGTTAAATTCAATTTATGCTTGGAGTGTCTCCACTATTTCAGTTTTCACTGTGCTGCAGATTTAGGCATTAACAATGTATGAAGTTTATTTTAGAGGCTGTCAGGAGCAGAAAGTTGGAGAATTTGGATAGGTAAGGAGCAGGTATATGAAGGTCTGTTTTTCTAGGGACTCAGAGTGATTTGAGGTCAACAGAAAAAGAAAATTTGAATCTGGCAGAACACCTAGCAATGAAATAGCCACATTTCTTCAGTGGAAACTGCAATCTCAAAATCATTGATTACAAGGAACTCTGAATATAACAAGGGAATCAAAAATCCAGTTTTCTCTAATCCAAGGACTCTGGCTTAAGAAAAGCTTCAATTTTTAACAGATGAAGATAGCACAGATTTGACAGCACAACTTTCATTGCCTCAAGCCAGGAAAAAGAGACTTTAGGTAGGTCTCCATCACCTTGCAGAATCTGTTTCTGGAGCTCTGTCAGAGAAATGGAAGCTTTTATCAGTGTGCCTATACAGTCTGAAAGAACCACAGCACTTTAATAAACAATTTCTTCTCTAGGTTCCCAGTCAACCTCTGTCCATGGTTATCAAGACTTGAGGCACAGCTGCTCCTGCTGATGCTGAACACATCCACTTAGGCAGCGGAGCCATGACCCTCGTGCAACATCAAAATAACATTTTTGTAAGCACATATAATTTATCTCCCTTTTCTGCTTGGTATTTGGTCTTTCCTGTACATTCTTTCCTAAAATATTTGTATTTGGCTTTAAATATTATTATTATTTGCATGAGTTGCAATATTGATTAGCGAACTAATTATGAGCCAAGGTTACCCCTCTTTGCATGGCACTTCACTGACCTAAAATATTGTCCTTTCCCCAAAGCATTTGTAGCATGCAGGACTTTAAAATCAGTGCATTTAGTTAGAAAATGACATGAGGACAAACATGATGCTATGTCTAACATAAATGATGAAAATGAAAACAGGCAGACAATATTCCCTGTTCTATTAGAAAGACTTTATTCAATTAAAAGTCAGCAAATGTAAAGCACAAAGAAGACATTCTCTTATATTCAGACTAATGTTGGGAACTTACAGACACCACTTAGTTTTTCTCAAAGTTAATAGCTTAGGAAGATCTAAACAAGAACAACATATGGGATCTCTATGCTAAAGATGAAAATTACAAGAAATGTCAATCACCCGGCTTGAAAACAAAATAGTCAGACAACATTCTAGGAGATACATTGCTTCACAGAGGAGAAAAAACTGCAAGTAAAAGATCTTAATTTGAATCACAGGCACTGGATGTTCATGACTAACAAACACAATACTAGAATGTATGGATATTTCTCTTTTTTACAGGTAAGATCTTCATATCAGAACAATATTCTTATTTCACACTTGCTTTAAGAGCCCAGAGTGTCACTCATGATTCACAGCAGCATTAAAACAGAATTCAACCCCTGATATTTTACTGGAGAGGTTCAGTTCAACAACAACGTTCTTGTATGGAAGCCTGATGGGCTAGCAGTCCACCACTTTTTCTGTTTGGAGTCAGGATTCTGCTTTTTCTGTATCTTAACATATCTCAGACAAGATCAGAAAAAAATAAAGATTGCCTGTAACCAAAACACTTATCACTCTTCATCTCTTATGTAGAGACTATTATAACTCATCCTCCTCCACTTCCATATTCTATTTACCTTCCCGTAATGGATGTTTTTCTTTCTCACATTTTAGTGCTACCTCTTCTCCTTTCTTAGCCTTTTATCTTTCCTCCTTCTTAATTCTGCCTACATCCCTCTACCACTGCACTTGTTACCCTGCTGGAATAGCTACTTGAGTTTATTCCCATCTAAGAAGTTTACCCATAAACATAAAGGCAAACAGATAAAAGAAACCATTCATACTTGGACATAGACCTCTCAAGAAACATTGTGCTCTATCATCTATTTTTATTAAACTTAGAGACAACAGAGAGTGTCTTGTAAATGCTGCAAACTCCCCATTGCCATTCAAGGCTTGTTTAAAATACGGTGTAATCACCCTGCTGAGATAAATTCCTTTGAGAAGCAAGCAGATTAACACCTCTAGTTTTGTACTCTAGGTGTTCCACTGGAAACCAGTCTGTGCACTGGCCTTAGCAGTGGTGCTTTCAATTGACTTTGGCATTTGGTTTGTTCATTTACATTATGCCTTCTCTTAGTGAATCCTCACATGCACTCACTTTGCAAATCTGAGAATGATCTACTGTCAACCTCCTAAGTCAGAACACTGGCCTAGCTTCTCTCCCTTATACCATGGCCTCTCCTCAGAACACAGTTTTAAAATACCAGGGATAGCATTTGAGACCAGATCCAACTCAGTTACAGTATTTCCTTTCAGGTTTGTAAAGGCAACTGTGGTTGATATGATAACAAATACTTAATCTTGTATTTTTTAATGGCAGTAATAATGCAAAGTCTCACCAAGAAGAGTTGAAAACAACAAAAGGACCAGTCTTACACAGCTACATAACTACTTTTAAGGGGAGGGTCTCTCTCTTTTCTTTGACTGCTTGTTGCACATCCACAAACAAAAAGAGGCTATATAGTTCCTAAATTGGTAGGTTTGTTTAATTACAGCTTTAGGTGTAGGGTGCTCATTTGCCTCACACAAAGGAAACAAACAGATGACGCAGAAGAGCCATGAAATTAACCTGTTCCTCAAGCATCTCCTTTAT
The DNA here is from genome assembly GCA_013400275.1 of Rhadina sibilatrix. Classification (NCBI taxonomy): domain Eukaryota; kingdom Metazoa; phylum Chordata; class Aves; order Passeriformes; family Phylloscopidae; genus Rhadina; species Rhadina sibilatrix. Next base: position 280,008 of record VWYO01012573.1, read on the forward strand.
ATGAGTAAGATTTTCAAGGGCAAATTCTGCTTATCTCCATTTCCGATTAAGGAAATGCTAAAATGCTTCATGACAACAAAAAGGAAATTATCCCTGCACTGCAGACTTTTTATGACACAAAATAGCAGGTGCTGAAGGGTTCAGGAAAATCCAGACTCAGGTAAATGGGGCAGAAACACCAAGAGAGGATGGATGAAGACGCAAGGAACAAAATGCAGTAAGCAAGGAACTGAAGAGTACAAGTAATATATAACAATAAGGAAGCAGCTAAAAGTGTATATTCAGAGATACACTAAAGGAAGAGTAGAGAAAATGTATAGATTATAAATGGCAACTCATAATGATTCACCCTGCTGTGAGAAATACGCAGAAATCAAAAGGATTTACATTGATATTCTTCTTTCTGCATACAGAATTGCTTAAATCTGACCTATTATGCAGTTTTCCTGATCCTCATGTTGACACACATGAGGTGATTTTAAGCCTTGTCTTGGCAATGAAACCAAGGAATTGAGTTCTATTGTGCAAAGCAGAAAAAAAAAGCTCACTCCATTTCTATTAAGTGAAAGAGTAGTATATTTTTCTTTCTTGATCTGACTTGCATTACATCCTCCCAGTATCATCCTCAAAGAGGGCCAGGAGGAAAAAAAAACCTTAAAACTGACTCCCCATAGAAGGAATAAATACAACCAAATCACTAGCATGGAAAATAACTGTATGAGCCCTAGGTATCAAAGCTTACCCACAAATAGCTCATAGTGAATAATGCATATGGTTTAAAGTCAGTTAAAATAAGTGCCAGGTCACTTATCAGGCAGCAGTGAATTCACAAGGCTTTGAAACAAAATTCTTCTTTTGCTTCTCCCTCTCTCAGGTGCAAATAACTGAACTAAGATGCAGGTAAGACTGGAGTGAAATGTGGTCAAGAGCTGGCCGTTCTTTTAGTCCAGTCTTTTAATCCTATAGCAGAACAGACTGGTGGTGCTGAAAAGGTAACAGTAAAACATGAAAGAGCCAGCTTTGACTTTAACAAGTTCTTGACAGCATTGGGTCCTAAAGCACTACTATGCTTCAGAAACTGAAAGGATTTTTCTTGGCTGAAAAATTCAGCAGAAAACCAACAAACTAAGAATCTATCAACATGGGCCAATTACCTTTAGTCCACTTTAATTTCCGCTCTTGAGACATTATGTATTTGGCTGCCAGATTACAACATTTGCATGATTTAAAATTTTCACAGTGCATGTTCATACAGATGCTTCAGGGCTAGCCTCCCTTCAGATTAATTCAACTCCTCAGACTGCTGAAAGTTGTGCACATTTTCCAGCCTTGGAAATCTACCAGGGTTCTCCAGCAAAGGCCATTAGGTTAAGGGCATTTGTAAAAGGAAGAAAAAAAAAAAATGAAAAAAGGCAGCATATAAAAATATATGGCCTTTCTCCACAGCGTCATACCCTGCTCTTTGTTTTACCTTCTCTACTCAATGAGCCAAAGGTTTAAACAAGCACTAAGTTTTTGCACTGAAAGTGCAGCCAACTGATTATCCACAGAAGCTTTAAATCTTTTCATTCCTTCCTTTCCAGGACACAGGAGAAAGGTGATTAAATTTCAACATGAATTATTTTCCCCTTGGTGTGCTTGTGCCTGTCAAAATAATGTGCCTGTATGGGTACAGCTCAGACAATTATCATTATCTTCAGTCAATAACTTTACCCTATTATCAATGTTTTTCTAGTGATCCAAAGACTGGAACTGTTATTTACAGTTACAAAATATATTCCAATATTGCAAGAGGAAAATCTATTTTTATATCAAGATATGTCAGGAAACCTGAAAATAATTATTCTTAAATAATTATAATACGTAATAATTATGATTATTCCAGGTAAGATTAATCTCCAGTTTCTGTTTTTCCTCTTGATAAAAAGGTGATTAATTTGCTGCTTAGAATTAAGAAAATAAACTCTACAGTAAATGACAGAGTTTTATCTTCTGAGTGAGGGTTTTGCTCATGTTTTTACCAGAACTTCTTTAAGTCTCGTTTATATTTGAGCACTAAAAGGAACTGGAAGTAAACTGTAGAAATTTGAAAGGTCACAGCATTAGGGTCTTATTTTAACTCATGTGAGAAAAACAAACTTTGTTTTTGGTTCTTAACCATTCATAAAGAACCTCAGCCTCACAGAGACATGCCTGACAAAATCTGGCCCTACCTAAATTACACAAAGACCCTTGAAATAACATCATTCAATATGATTCACTCACATAAGAGTACAACATCTTCTTCCAGGTGAGCAGCAGCCATCCAGCTCCTGGTTTCTGCAGGGGCATGATAAAACACATACTGCCTAATAAATAATCCATTAACACACATCACTACTTAATAACTCAATTACCTAACATCCATATTACCTCAGAGACAACAAGCAGATTTCGAACTTCAGCAAATTTCCAGGGTTGGAAAACTTTGCAGAAAACTTAAAGGTAAATTATTTCTGTCAAATTAAATCCTTCCTTGCATTTACTTGGACAGTACTAGGTAGACAATTCTTCCTGCAGAATCCATGCCAAGACAATTTGAAAACACTGAACCAAGTCTTAGCTTCACAAGACTTCACAAATACAAATTCCTGGGTGCTTGCTTTTGTGAGAGTTAAAAGCCACGAGAAAACTGTTCTTTCTTATGGGGAAGTTCCATGGCAAACCAAGAGACTTCTCTCTCTAAATGAACTAATGAAAAACTATTTTATAAGTAGCAAACTAACCTAGAGTTCCAAGTTTTGTCTCTATATGTTGTCTGTAAAAAGGGAAAAAAGCTGTGGGGGTAGAGGGGAAGCGTTTTGAAAGTTTTATTCTGATTCTTATTAATTTTTTTCTCTCTTTTAGTTTTGTTAATAAACCTGTCTTTACACCCTTTTAAGTTTTGAACCAGATTTGCTTTTCCCCTAATCCTATCTCACAGGAGAAAAAGAGTAAATCATTCTAATAAACACTCAAACCACCACACAATTCAAAAAACAAAAATAAACAAACTTAAAACCATTACACAGATAGTTTGCAATCAGACTCAAGTACTGTTTAAACATACCATTTCACATCTACATGGCCTACAACCTTAAATCCCTATAAACATGATTCTTTCAAGAAGTCTTTGGATACACAGGCATGTGAAGACAGAAAACTGTAAAGATCATAATGAAAAACCAACCCAGAAGACTGATGAATGGTTTGGGCTTTTTCCTATATCTTCAAGCTATTGGAGACGTAGTATTTCATGTTGGTCAGTATGGGACCTTTCCTGGAAATGTGGGCAGGAATGTACATCAACTGCTAGAAGAGTCACACTTCTTGGTGATGTGATCTGTTTCCTCTAAAGCAGATGCACTTTAGTAAGCACCGTACTGAAAATTCTGTGTTAGAGTCTTCTGTGAAGAACTAGGAATAACATAGATACCTGGACTGAAATTTACTATTCTGTGCCTATATTCCTTTTTTGCATAATGCAAAAATTCTCGTTTTGAGAGAAAAAAAAAAGAAAAGAAAAGAAAAGAAAAGAAAAGAAAAGAAAAGAAAAGAAAAGAAGACAGCTTTTAATAAAATTGAGTCATATTTACAAAAGCACCAGTATCTCACTTACAATTTCAATACATTTCATTCTTATTTAAAGCCCTGGGTGCATACACAGAAATAGCTAAGGGTTAATACATGTTTTTAAAACTAATTCTGGGTGCCTATATGAAAGAGATTTAATTACATACAAAACCTAGCTTAAGTCACATGACATATAAGCAAGAAATTAAAAGACAAAAGAACACCTCCATATTTAAAAAATTGTTCACTACATAAAATCGCCCACTACAAAAATTCCATTTATCATAAAAAATATGTATCCTTCTTGTATTTTCTTGTTCTGTAAAAATGAGCATTGCTTTTTTTATGAAGGCTCAAAATGCAGTTCCTCTCAAATATACTATTTAATTGGCACTTAATAGACAATTGCATTTTAACATGGATTGATGTCATTGTAGGTTAGACAGTAAACAAAATATGCTTGCTCAGTCTTCTTGCATCATGTCATTCTGTTTACATCCACACAGACTGTAAATTCTTGTCATAGGAAACGGGTGATAGACTGCAACTACTAAATGAACCATGAATAAGGTATACAATTTTCCAGGGACATGTTCCGAGGTTTCAAACTTTAAAGTTAGCAGTGGATCCTATTAAAAACGTTGATAATGTTCAAGAAATGGTCTGATGTTGCCAGGTGAGATTATCTTAATTAACAACACTTTGCTTAAATGCCAACTTCAGTTAGACTCTGAAAGTATTTGAAAAATAATAATGACTTATTTCAGCATTTCACAGAATCTACCTCAATTTTAACCCAGGAATTTGAATCCAAACCCAACTAAATCTCTAAAAACTTATTTAAACACAGTCTTCCATTATCTTGGGGTGTCAACAATAGCAGAAACACTAAAAGTAGTCATTCTAAACCTCTTTGGTCATGGAGGCACCAGGAAGAAAAAACAGTCCTCTTTCTGCAGCAAAATGCATAGAAAGTAATCCTCTGGGTCTTAAATGACTATTTTTCTTTTTATTTATGCCAATTGCGTTGTCATCTTTACTTTGTACTTTCAAACCACCAAGTTTTACCACTGTCTTGGGTTGCAATGCAAGACGTAACCAAAAGTGTGTATTCTATTGCCATCTGTTGAAACCAGTTGAGATGTTTTCTTTATCTCTTCTAAGACCCATTCCTCATAGTTCTAGGGGGCAGGTGCCTTCTGTTAATGGGCCAGCTGTTAAAACCAGGTGGGGCAATATTGTTTATTTCTTCCACAACCCATCCTCCCTCCGGGGGGATATCTGTTGTTCATGGGCCATTAAGGCTCACTGCATGACTGATAAAATGATATCATCCCACTGTGAGATGCTCCACCCAGTGGGAGGAGCCAAACATTCCTACCTCAATAAAAATCTGAGATTCAGAACTCCAGGACAGCCTGTTTCTCCTCGATTCCCAGAAGAAGACTAGACCCATATCACCATGACTGGATCTTCAGAGAAAATTACACCCTTCTACAGGATCATCTCTTCTCCAACAGAACCACATCTGTCACTCCAGAAGGATTTAATTGGACTGCTACCAACACCCTCACCAACAGGGGATGAGCTTGTATTCTGACTCTGTCAGTGTTTTGGTTTTTGTTTGTTTGCTTTTTTGTACTACTATACTTGAATTTTTAATATTTCTAGTAAAGGACTGTTATTCCTCTTCCCCTATCTTTGCCTGAAAGCCCCTTAAATTCAAAATTATAATAATTAGGAGGGAGGGGGTTTACATTCTCCATTCCAAGGGAAGCTCCAGCTTTCCCTGGCAGATACCTGCCTTTCCAAACCAGGGCAACCACTCAGATTGCCCTCTCAAAAAACAGCACATGGAATATGAATGGTTTGGGTTCAATCATATACATTTGGCAGTTCCAGATTACTACCAGTTTTCTTGACATATTCCCATACATAGTAAGTTGGCATAAAAAAAAAAAAAATCATGAGCAGCATTCTACTATAACTACTATTTTTTTCTCAGTTTTATAAGGCCCAATGCTAGCCTAGATAATTTGTGCTAGAACAAGGCAGGGTTTTTTCCCCATTGACAACATATTGTTGGTCTTTACTGATCTCTTTGTAATCTCTTGAGTACCTAAAAATAGCAAATTTTTTCCTAATGGAATTAAACACATTGGTCCTGCAAAACCTTTCAGCTGTTTTGGTAGAATGTGGACATTTGTCATTTATTTTTCATAAATATGGGGCAGCCCATATGACAAATAAAGACATGGTGCATTGGAGAGCAGAGAACAGCATCTTTGTTTCAACTAGTCAAACTTAAAGAAGTCATATCCTCTGATGGTCATCTCCTTTATGAAGAATATTCCATCAATAGTAGAATATTCTCAGTCATTTTATAAGTAATGCATGAGCCACTGGCATGAAGGACTCATCAGGGAGCAAGAGGCAGGCAGTCCTCTTAGCCACATATGTGAGGTGGTATTTGTGATACTCTTATGTTATTTACGATGTCAGAACTGAATGAAAGAGAAATACATAACATCATGCTTTTGGCAGGACAAACTATGTCATCTGTATTCTTGGTCAGCAGCCAAATGCTCACCCAGCCACTTACCAGTCACCCTACTGAACAGGACAAAAGTAGAAAACAAGGAGAAAAAAAATCTCACAAGCTAAAATACAGAAGGGGAGATTGCTTAACTATTACAGGCAAGACACTCAATTTGGGGCAAAATAAAACATTTTTTCCAATTAAAATAGATTTAAACAATGAGAAACTTCTGTCACTTCCTTCTCCTGCTTCCTTGCTGAAAGACCAGCTTCCTGACCACATACGTCCTCCTCCCTCACAAAATGATGTTATGGACCTGTCAATTTCTGCTACCAATGTTGGCAACTGAGGTGATTATTGTAGATCGGGTTTGGGTCCCTGCCTTAGCCATGGTGCCCCCAAGTGCAGAGGCCCTCCTTCCTCCGCTGGGATGGAGCTGAAAAAGGCTCAATAGTCTCAGTGCTAAGGAACTGATAGGTCTGATTGCGGTAGGCAAAGCATTCCTCTGTCAAATGCTGTACCAACTCAGTGGGATTACATGTCTGTTTCACCATAAAATCCCAGGCCTTGAAATCTGCCAAAATCCTCCTATACACCTTGCTGCCCAGGGATTGACCACATCAGGTCAGAATTCTCTGTCAATTTGCCAACAAATTGTTTATTTTTGCACTTGGATGCAATCAAGTTCCACCCACCCAGCAACGTCAGATAATAGGACCAAACAGCTTACAGTGATAATGCCTTGTCAATATTTTAGAAAGTGTGAATTTAAATGCCAAAACTATTATTAATATTGGCTTTTGAAGGGGGAGAAGTCAGAAAAAATTTCACCACAGTATGTACTCTGAAAGCTGTCAACCTATGTGAAATGAGTTTTATCAGATACATAGAAAGAACAGACTTGCCCTTCATAATGGTCTGACAGCAGAGAATCCAACCATACCTTCACTACTAAGCATTCAAATTTTAAGGAGAGATCACTCTACTGACATTTAGAATTTTTAGTTCTACAACAACGACATTAATGGAGACTGTGAAGCATTAGAAAGGCTACAGAAGTAAAGCAGTACCTAGTCCAATACAAAGGTCTGTACTGAAAAATAACATGCGCACTAATATAACCCTTCCTTTGTAAAGTTCCTCGTACTTGTACAAAAATCATTGAGTGTAGGAGTTTGAGAACAAATCGTGAAAGAGCATTTTAATTCCCAACTACTTATCTAAAAATTTCTCTTCTCCAATGACCTCAGAGCATCTCTTAAAACTGGTTATTTCATTTGTTTTTAATCTGCTTTGCATTACCCATACAGATGCTGAAAAGTCAGTTACATGTTTTTTCTTGATGCATGATCTCGGGGGATATGTAGGAGATCCATCAATCTTGCAAGATTCTCACAAAATCTAATTAATGCTTATTAAAGTAGTATAAAACCCAGTGGCCGGCATAAACATGATTAGATACATGAGGTTGAGCATCTTCCTACATAATCTCTTCACATCAAAACTAATTTCTGCTAAAAGAGCTATCACCTGAACTCCCTTAAGAGTACAGCTAAATTTTTAGCATAATTTTTGCCTTTGCTTACTCCAATTCTATTCTTTCTTTTTATAAAAAAAAGCCATGGCCAATTTTTGCCTTCTTCCCCTTTCATTATCAGTCCCTTTAAAATTTATCATCATCATTTTATAGTTTACTAATTTTTTTCACTGGTTCTCTGCTACATTTCAACAGTATTGATTTCAGAACATCTGCCATTCTGCCTCAGGCAGGATTGTAACCTCATCTATTGCATTGTCTTAATTCCAGCTTCCCTCCAGATTGAGAGAGAGGAATTCCCTTCTCTCTAAAATAACAGGCTCCCACTTCCAATGGTAAAGGAGACTGAACTTCAGATTAAACAGAAGTCAAATTTAGTTCCCAGCTCTCTTTCTGATAGCATGAATTTAGTTAAGCTAAGCTCTTCCTGTCTACTTTGATAAATAGCAATATTGAAGATGTAGCAGGAAGAGAATTATTTAGCCAGGTGTTCCTTTGCAAGGGCTTCCTCTTTACAGTGAGTCAGAGCAGCATATGGGGTTGACAAAATGTGGCTGATAACAAACCTGTGGATAAACTAAAGGCTTTGTTTAGCTTATAGTTGAAAAAAAACAAAAAAAAAAGGAAAAAAAAAAGGCAAAA
>VWYO01012573.1:288328-326530 GCA_013400275.1 Rhadina sibilatrix
CCCAAACTTGATTTCACATTCACTCCCACTTTCCTCAATTAAAAGAATGTTCTTAAAAGGCTCTTAGTGTTTTGCTTAGCTGGGTACTTGAATAAAAAAGACTAAATAGCACATCAGAGTAACGTTAATGTGTGCCTTGGTTCCTGTTTGTATATAGATGACCAAATTCATAGCATTGCAGATCCACTGCAACTTACTTATTCAGAAGTTTGCTAATTTGCCATTTTTTAAAATCACTTAATTAGGACAATTCAAAGAAAACTTCTTTTCGTTCTGCAAGCACATAAGAACATGTGCAAGCCCTATAATACTTTTTATTTCAACCAGCTGTTGTGCACAATCCAGATTATGCAAAGCAATAACCAGCCTGTTTTACAACTGACAGAATCTACTCCGCCCTAAAAAGTATTCTCCCATACCCAGTCACCAGCATGAAGGAAGGGTATGTAAAAATCTACCTGAAAAATACATAGTGATTTCCAAAGAAATTCCATTATTCTATTTAATAGGTGATCGTTTCTGACAAAAAGCTCAGAAATACACTGTTGGACAAATTCTAAGACAACCAAAATTTATGGACCAGTGTATTGTTTGGTTAGGGCTCAAAGACAAAATTTAAAGCTTAAATATTCCACGTATCCAAGGAGTAGGGAATCAAGTGGTCTGATAGGAATCAGTGAGCAATAAGACACCCCTACAGTAACAATACAAGAAGAAAGCCCAAAGGTTCAGGGCATTTACTAAAAGACCAGGGATGCTGTCACTGAAACTAATTATTTTATTATATTCAGTTTCTTCCACTCACTGAAAACCCACACGTAAAATGTGTCACTCCCAGCACCTTTCATTATTCATTTCAATTGATGCAAACCAAATGATGCACTTGAACCACATATGCACAATGTGGAACACACAATTTTCAACACAGCCTTACTCTTTGTTTCACTTTAGTGCTGACGGTTCTCCAAATGTGCTGTATCTTATCTTCACAACTCTCTAGAGATACTCTAGAACCTCAGCTTCAAATAGATAGCAAAGACTGCAACAAAAAAATGATGAGAGTGACTTAATGCTTTCAGTCTATTCCTTGGGCCAGAGTAGGTGTCTGACTTGTGGTAATCATAATTGTGGGTTTTGAGGAGCAATACCGTCAGGGGAAGACAGCACCACAGCACAGAGCAAAAGGAGAGGATCCCAGTCACAATGACAAACACAAAGACTTTAGGAAAAGAACAGACCAAAAAGAAGTCTGATGAGATCAGATGACAACAGAAGCTAAGTAGGCATGGAAACAGCTGACAAAGGCCTTGAAGGAATTAATTGAAACATTCCTTCAAGGAATGATAAAATTACAAATAAAGAAACAGAGAGTAAATAGAAGGATTTAAACAGACATTATCAGTCTAACACAGAAGACAAAAAATATCCATCCTTATTATTTGAGCAGTGTCCATCAAGACAGAAAAATTGACAAAGACATTGCAGAAACCAAGATGAAAGTCAAAGAAGCCTCAAAATGAGAATTATCACAAAAAAATAGAATTGTGGATAAAGTATGTGATAGAACTAAAATTACCATATTTCAGTGAATACCTACAAAGATAAACTCTAGTAGAGCAAAGCAACCATTCTCATTTTCATAAAAACAACCTTTTTCTGTCCAACACACATCTGCACTGTTACTCTGGTGATATAAAAACACACATACATACTCATTTAGCCATCAGCAAGTTTGATGCTTTAAAAACCAAACCAGCCTGCATAATATCAGTGCCCCAGCTTTCAAGAGCACAGTTGACAGTAAAGTGTACAACTGAGAATGCAAGATTGTAATCATAAGACTGGAAAGAAGTTCCAGTAATCAAAATCACTTCGTAATTGGAGTTTCAAACTATGAGGGGTCATCCTTAGTTAAATAAAAAAATTTGTCACATGCCACATATCACATGCTGAAACCAGAATTCTTAACTCCCTACTTCAGATCTAAAAATCTGTCCATGAAACATTCCTCTAGAGCGTGCAAAAGCACAAAAACAGTTATGTCATATGTCCACATAAAAGAGTTAGTAATTAACATGTAGTTCAGCAAAAGCTATCACCACTGATCAGGCTGGCATACATCTTCATATCTCCTTCCTGAGAATCTGCTCCACCATCTTGCCACTTGTATTCATTCCTCAGACAATTCAACAGGGTAATTACTGGCAGCCCAAGCTGCACAGCTGTGAAATCAAAGGCCTACAGGACCAGAGTGAGAGGAAAGGCCGAGAAAGCACACTCAGCGCCTTACCTTCCAATTAGCAGGAACTCCCCAAGCACTCCCAGGCGCCGCATGGCAATGAGGATTCCCCTCACTGTCATTCCCTCACAGAAGCAAACCACCACTCTGGCCTTGGGCAGCCTCTCTCGCAGCTTGCGCAGCAGGCGATCAAAGCTCTTCTCGCCGGCGTTGCTGTAGATCTTGTCAGAGTGAGCAATGCAGAGACCCTCTTGGGCAGCCAACTCTTTGAAGGCTTCCATTCCACTTTCCCCATAATTTCCTGTTTAAAAAAAAAAAAATTGTATCATTTAACCAATTGAACTGTAACAGGAAAGTGATAGCTTGCCCCCCTTGAAATCAAGCAGCATTGGCAGAAGGAAGAGCAAAAGAGATCCATCAAAGCGAACATGCTCAGAGTTCAGTGGAGTAACAGGATATCCATGCATCAGTAGTCTTAACTAGTTGCAAGTTTCTTCTCTTAGGTTGACTTAACAATAGATAATAAAGGGGATACTAAACAAGGAATATATAGGTAGAAAAGGGGGCAGATCAGACAGTAAGAGTGAAATTTTATTAACATGTCTGTGGCAAAACCCACAACTGAGCTGGTTTAGGAAAACAGTAATAAGAAAGAAAAAAAAGGATTTAATTCCAAGCTGCCTGTATCACATGCAGTCCATGTTCACAAAAATGAAGGAAAAACGGGTGCAAATTTAAAACACGCTGATCGGGTAGCATTTTCAAAGTCACACTAATTTGACCAAGTAGTGTTCATGACAGCTAAAATTTAGGCTTGATGATGTCTCTCTTAGAATAGGAGACTTTCTAACTAAAAGAAATCAGAAATAACCCTTTCCAAGACAGAAATATTTGAACTGTGTTGTCCAAACAATATATAAAAAACTGATTCTCAAATTCACTTCTATTTATGCATTCAGCAAGCCAAAACAACAGTTCTACAAAACTCAGATTGCCTTCTGCTATGGAAACAAGTGAAACTCCAAGTTTTCTTTGAATATTTTATGCCTGACATGAGCATAGGACTTATGATGAATATCCATCTGTAAGATGAAGAGATGGACTAAAAAAACCCGTATCTATTAACAGTAATAAGAAATGGTTCAAAAAGAGAATCATTAATTTGATGCTATCCATTATCCATAATGTTTCCTTAATTTAATGAGGGAGTAAAATCAGATATGCTGTTCACTTCTAGACCCAGACCTTTTCAAGCAAGGAGTGATTGAAGAGGCCTCACTTCCCTGTTTCCAACAACTGTTTGAAACAGCAAATTGCAAAGAGGAAGACTTCTGAATCAGTCTAAATTTCTTCACAAAATAAATTAAAACTCCTCAAAAGTATAGCCATCAGAAATAAAATGCAGCAGGAGATCATTCAGGCACTCTGTATAAACTGGATAGAAATAAGTGCATTTTTCCAGAGACAGAGATCATTTGCCACAGATCAACACTATGCAGACACACTATGACAGTCATTGTCATACTAAGTTGCAGACAAACCTGACAGGTCTAGTGTCAAACACAAAACTGAAGTTCCCCAGCCCTTTGCACTGAACTGCCCTAGTTTCTCATAAATTTGAAGAGCAGCAGAATGGTCTCTTTTCTAGCCTGTGACTCAACATCATATTCAGCAATCAGGTCAATTCTCCTTTTTTTTTTTTTTTTTTTTTTTTTTTTTTTTTTTTTTTCTGTGAGCTAGACGTATTCCAGAGCAGCAGTCCTGCATGGCTATGAGGAGGAGAGGAAGATCTGTGCCTGGTGGGAACTCTCCTCCAAGCAGCCCACCCTGTAGGCTCAATACTGCAGCCCCATCCCACAGCCCTGCACTTAGGTAAACTCTGTGGCCTTGTCATATGCTGAGAGTGACACAGATGAAGGCATTTCCAGACATTTATAGGCCAGGACCTGCAGTCAGCAAGGGACTTACTCCAAGACAGAGCTGTACTGCTTTAATGACTTGCCTCAGGTCCCAGACTGAGGCAGGAAAATCTCACCTCTGACTTGCCATTAGGAAGAACTTTGTGCCTCAGAAGGATTTATTTCCCAATTTCATGTGGAACTTTGTTCAACAGAGATGCCTTTGAAACCAGTAGGATTACTCTTAAAGTCTTACCAAGGAGGGACAGGAGACTAAACTGAATCCTATTAGAAGTTTAGGCAATGTATATTTTACAAAAGAATATAGTAGGCTTCTTACCCAAACTTTAAGGAAGGGTTTTGTCATACATCAGTAATTCTGCTGTAGTTCAAGTTAATGATTGCAAGAAATGAAAAATTAAATCCATTTGGAGTGATTTTTCTCAGCTTTAATTTTGATGAAATAACAATTATCTCAAACATAGTCAAACCCATACTAACAGTACAACAGCCTACCAAAACATATGCTAATAGAAAGATCGGTGTCTATACATTCAGTAAGTGTGACAGAGAGTCTAGAAAGAAAAAAGCTAATTAAGATCAAGAGCAACACGAACACAAGATGGAATAGGCAAAAAAGAAGGCAGAAAATCTGCAGCTCAAAATGAAATATTTCCAATCCTTAAATGAAAGTAACATAACAGCTGTCCAGCAGCAGCACAAAGGAGTCTGATGTTTTACTGGAGCTTGCTCAGCTCACAAGAGCAATATGTAAAGTAGGTTTCTGCAACAGCCAGAGATGAGACTTGGTGACCCAGGAGGTTCTCTTAAAATCTGTTTACCATGCTCCCAGAGCAAGACAACATGCTGTACATCTTTCCCCTCCAGGGAAAAGTATCAGGGAGAAAAAAACATGTGAGATATGTTACATAGATTGTTCGATGCACTCAGCTACTGAGGTATGGACAATGTCAGGGCATATATGAAATAGAAAACACCAATTAATTCTGTGCAATAGCCAAGAACACAGCCATCTGTATCAGCTTGGTGAGCACATTCATTTCAATCCACACTCAGACAACAGCTGAGAGGGGAAACACTTAATGAAAGAAATCTCTGTGTGATTGTAGTCAGTGAAGAGTTACATCAGGGCCCCGGGCTAAGACCTTTTTTTCCTTTGAAAGAGCCATTGGATAAAGGATCTAATCTTATCTGAAACTGCCTTTTGCTACCAGGATCAGCTGTGAAAGGCAAAATAACTATTATTGTGATTTTCTTTCTGACCTCTACCCAAAACTAGGTGAGCCAGTAACATACTTTGAGCCCCACAGTACCTTGCTGTTTTTTAACTTTTTTTAAAGGTCTGTTCAACTTGTACCCTATTCAAAAAACCACAAATTTTCCTCATATGCTTCATTCAGAGTCTGTACAGTAGTATAAAGGTAAATTCTAAACCTATCAAGACTGCAATTTTACCAGGAGGATTTTCATAACATTTTTCTCTCAGTGCCAAAGGAAGCTTTGCCTCACCACTGTGAAAATTTTAGATAAACCTATTTTTGAGAGGGATCCACATATCTAAATGCTGAGAGATCTGCTGCTGTGGTAATTATTCTCACTCATTTCATTCCATGCATTAAATGTCGTAACAAAAACATCTAGATGCTGTAGTAGAAATCAGAGATGTTATCTTGATCACCAGAAGACATACAAAAGAAAAAAACAAACAAAAATTCGGCCTCATATATTGCTCCTGTGAGCCAGTAAGTATTACATTTGTGCCACAGCTATATTGAAACTAGCACTGTTTGGTCGCATTAACACTTTAGTAGTGTGGGGAGCAGAACCCATGAGCTCCATCTAAAAGGTTTATGTTCTTTTTTTTTTATTACAGCTGTTTGGCAAATTTGTCCCCATTCTCTTTATCAAGAGAACCATGTTTTTCATTTATGAAATGGAGCAGAAACAGCTCAGCATTGAGGAGCTTATGAGAATCCTGGAGATTGTTTCCTTTAGGGATGCATAGAATGTCTGTGTGGGTCTTCCCAGGCCATATAACAGTGTGTTGTGTTTTCAGGGGGCTTAAAAACAAAACAATGTGTCCCACATAATCTCTATCTTTGAATTAAATCAGCCACTGATTTATTTGTGCAATAACATAAGGAAATATGAATCATTCATATTTGAGCCAAACAGAACATTTCCTTGAAATATAGGCTAATCACTGTTTAAAAAAAAAAAATCTTAAAGACCATAATGCTGAAGAGAAAGACTGAGACTGTTCTTTCTTGCTCTGTTTTCAGTGTCAATAGGAAATATCAACTAATTTTTTAAGACCCACTTAGAGAAACACCTACAAAACCAACAAAACCCACAGCAGAGAGCTCTGCCCGGAAGAATGTTCCAATGCACTGGAAATGACAGAAGGTAGGGAGCAAGAGTTACTTCTTCCATCTGAGCCATAAGTAATCTCTTCAGGTGAGGTCACCTGTTGCTTACCACTAGGGGCTTATTTGCTGCATATATTCCTCTGAACCATGGCAACCACAACCTGGATCAAAAGTGAACACACAAAATCTCTCATATACCCTGCAAGCACACAACAAAGGTTATGAACCAAATAAGACAACCACAAACTCCAGTTTCACTGCAGGGTACTACAGAGGTAAGTCATATTGCAAGAAATTAATCCTCTTTTCAAATTAACAAGTGAGAAACTATTTTTTTGTCCTCTTCTTTCCTCTTTCAATGTTATGATCTGTTTTTTCACCTCTCCCAAGCTTGTAAATACATTGCTGGAGGTATGAAGTCTGTTTCATTGCTCGGTACTGATTCACCGCAAGACTTCTCTTTTATTGAGCTAATTAACTCCTTTTTGGCAGAGAAAGTCAGATAAGAATAAAAAGACTGCATGACATACCAGCCAGTAATAACTTTTTAAAATCTTTGCTACTGCAAAGGCAAATTATTTGGGAAGAGCAGACCAAGGACATGATCTGATTGTCAAGTTAGTTCCTGACATATTGCAATAAGTAATTTGTAAAAACTAGTGTAATATTAAATAAGAAAGTAACTGTACAGTTGTCAAATACAAATCTGAGAAGACAGGAAAGTTTGGGACCACTGAACAGAAAAAAAAAAGGCAGAAAGAGTACCAGTTTTCTCTCCTATAATATGGTATGCCTCCCTATGCTACAGGAGCATCTTTGAGTAGGATAAGTAAACAAGAATAAAAAAATAAGTTCTCTACTTTGAATGTATTTGTTATGAGTACCATATTAAATGATGGTGTGTATATTCTTAGTTGATTACAAACTAAAAAATTTCAGCCATCAGATTTAAGCTAGTATGTAACAGAGCACATACAGAATCAGCTAACGAATCTGAAATGACAGGTAGTCACTTTCTTAGCTTTAATAATTCAACCACTCACATCATTTGATTGGGAGAGTTACAAATAAAAGTCAAAGTCCGTATTTATTTCCTGAAGGTACCAGACGGACAAAAAAATCAGAAAAGTTGTAGAAACAGATCTGAAACAGTGTATGTTATTGTGGTCTATCCCAAACATAAATGCCATGTTCATAGAAAGCAGCCCTGCTGGCACACAGCTTCCACGGCCATTGAACTGACAACATGCAGCCTCTGCCAGACTTCTTTGTCACTAGGAAAAGGGCAAAGATCCAACACTTCCATGTTTCCCCGGAATATCTTTTTCAAGGCTATCCCGCTGATGTCAGGAGGGGCTACATTTTACCAGTTATAAGTTATTCCAAAGAGAATTTGGGTTTTTTTCTTTTTCAGTGACCTCTCTACACCTAATATTGACTTTGCTACCTAAAGCCCTTTACCACACCATTTCTTTTCAAGGTTCAGATAGAAAATTACATTGAGAAAGCTTCCTTTGCTTAGTAAATCTCACCTCAGGTGTTTTTAAGGGACAACTTCAAAGCAGATGAGTTAGGCTATGAGACCACTAACCCTAAACTACTGGCTACTTAACAATAAGTAGGATTCTCTGTGGACATGGGCTCTGATTCTGCTACCAGTCAGGACAAAACAGCAGAGAAAACATCCAAATTGCAAACTTCATTCAACCTAAAATCTCAAACTGCAAAGCTTAAAAGGAAAACCTCTACCACTTATTTCTATCTAAGTTGTTTACAGATGAAGGAACAACCCAAAACCTGCTTTAAAAAGAACACTGAAGCACCAGTTTCAATTTCTCTAATTACAGTGACTTTGAAGAGAGAAACAAGTCCTGCAAACATTGGCCCCTAAGGACAGCTTAATACAGGTTGAACATCACTACTACTCACTAGAGGTTTTCCCTCCTCGTGAAGACCAGCTGGATTGGTTACTGCTTCCTACTGCTTAGAGTGGGTCCAGCTACCCACTTCCTCAGTTCTGAAGTTGCTTTTAGCCTGCTACCAAGCATCGATATCAAAGTCCTTCTTGCCACCCCTTGCCTTCTAGACCAACCTCTGGCCCTCTGGAAGTCAGTGTTTCCCCTACATTTCCCTAGCTGTTATATTTGACAATGTCCAAAGGACTTTGTATTGGATGGAGGCCTTACTGTCCTTTAGCTGTGGAGAAGAAAACTCATTATTAGAAATTGAAACTACACTGCAAGCACTCTGTCTTCATTTAAGCTTAGAAAAATTTTCTGGATTCATCAGGGATTTCCAAGCAACTACACCCTAGCCTGACAAAGGCCAGAAGGATATGTTAAATGAATGAACTGAGTCATCTTTAGTACACTACAGATCTCAGCCATCTGTGCTTACAGCCTGTTTTCTTCAGGCCCTTCTAGAAATGCAGAAAGTGAGCTGTTAAGGCCAGACTAGTCTTTTTTTCATTTTCTAGTGTCAACCAAAATTGAGTGCAAGGGAATTTTTTTTAAAAAAAGCTGAAATGCTGAATTAGATGATTATATCATCCATTAAATAATACAGTATTCCTGACATTATTAGAGAAATGAGATTATATTTCAAAAAAGAAAATTTACGTAATTTTATGAAATGCTAGGCTACTTCTTGTCATTAATTACAAAGTAAGTACATAATAGCTCACCATAGTGATGTATTATCTCAGTAAAGAAGACACAGAAAAAGATAAAATTCTACCACTCAGTAAAGTGGTTACATTTAAACCTTCATCCTGAAAGCAGCAGGTGCAATATCTTGAACAACTGATTGATATTCTTGTCAGAAATACAGCCACAGGTGAAGTCAGTCTGAAGTAATGAGACTACTGATGCTAAATGACACTTCCCTATTAGGACAAATGCCAAAATGTGGTATCAAGCCATTTTTTCCCTAAATGTATTCAAGGCATACACCCAGTGATTATTTATTATGGATCTATTGAGGAGTTTGAGAGGTTTATATTCTAATGAAGCTATTTCAGCTCCAAACCTAGCTGACACACAGTACTTTTAACAAATTTTCTTGCTGAACTTCATCTTTCTGTTCATGACTGATCATCAAGGGGCTTCTAGTTTTCTTCAGAAAATATTAAAATTAATCTAGTAAGTCTAAAGACTTATTATTCAGAAGAATATTGTGTTATTTTAGAACTAATTGTGGTTTAATTTAAGAATGTTTAAGAAAAATAGTGACTGTCTTGGTTTACATGTCCATTCAGGGTTATGATGAAAATGAATATAATTTCATAATATTATGTGAAATAAATTCAAAACAAAAAAACCAAATTCAAATCCTGAGTTTGAAAGGTTCTCACAGTAATAAAGTTGAGGAGAGATACTCATACCAGCATTTCCAATTGAGTTCATAACTGCAAGGATTGACACATTATAAATGTTTGAGTTACACAGTGTTAAATGTCATGTCAGCTGCTGAACGGTGAAACATTTGAGATACTTTTTCCCTAGGCTAAAGTAGTATCTGCATATGAAAAGGTGATTTAATGTTGGGAATACAGTCAGAGCTAGTACAGGAAATTAATGTAAAAGCTGAATTATCACAAGTAAATAACGAATTAGTAGTTTAGTTTACACAGCTCCCACGGAGGTAATATAAAAGAATGAACTCTGGAAGGGCAGTCTTGAATGCTACAAAAAAAAAAATGGCCAAATGCAAAAAGGAGAAAGTGATAAACCTGAACACCTGAGATAGTGAGATATTACACACAGGTCTGCACCTGTGCAGCTCTGTGAGGCTGCACCCCAAGATGATGTCTTGGCCAAGTTGAGCCCTCCCATACCCCCACCCATGTCCACATTCAGGAATGCTCCTAGGTCACTTCCTGTGCTCCTGGAATAATGAGGGAGGCCTTAGGATTGGTAGGAGGCCCTTGCAGCACTCCTAATGCAGTCCCTAAAGTATCATGCATCCTTGAGGAGACAAGGGCAGTGCTGCTAAATCTCCCATTGAAGGGAAAACAGAAGGACCTTTTGCTGGACTAAGAAATAGAAAAAAAAGATAAATCATGGAGAAAGATGAAAATATTGGATCTTTTCCCCAAACATTGCAGACATTGAAGTTTTGCCTCCTCTACAGCCAGGGTTTACAGATAGATCCTGAGGAATGGCTTCTGGGTACTCACAAGTTGTACTGCCATCCAGAAGGTCCCAGCAGCCTTCCATTTCCAGATTGAAACAACCTGAACCCAAACATGTCACTCCATCACAGCTTCAGCTGCTCTGTCCTCAAATAAATGTTCCTGGTAAAATGCTCTGAGGGCAAGGAGTGGCCCTCTGTCAAAGGCCCACAAAAAGCTGCAGGCCCCTGCATGTACCAGGGAAGCTGGACAAGCCCTGCTTGCTCCCTTGTCTTTTCCCAAAAGACACCTTGTCTTTTCCCAAATTGTCCCTCTGAGGGCCAAAGCCCTCAGAGAAACTGGGCACCAGCACATTGGCCAAGGGGAGATGGGGCGGGTGCCACACCCTGGGGCAGGGCAGAGCCGGCAGAGCAGCCGTGCTTCCCTGGATGAGGCTGCTGGCAGCTGAACCACCCCAGCTGCCAGGGCAGGCTGATGGCAGGGCAGGCTCCTCAGCCATACCCTGTCCTGGGCATTGGCAGGGAACCCAGGATGAGAAGGAGAAGGAGAGCAGGGGGGGGCAGGTGAGCACAGGTGGAGCAGTGGCAGGTGCGACATGGAGGAGAGAGGCCGAGGCTGTGCATACATTGAGTGCATCCAAAAGCAGCAGCTACTGAGGGCAAGGCAGCTGTGCTTGCACAGCTGGCTGTGTACAAGCTCTCCAGGAACACTGTGTCAACTGCTGCCAAAGCAGGCTGTGAGGTGGCAGACCACGAGGCAGGTTTGGGTGGCATGCTGGCATCAGCTTTGGCACCCTGCTGACAGTGAGGAAGCAAAGCTTTTGGCCTTGACAGTGGCCAAAGGACAGCATTGACATGGCTGGCTCCAAGCTCACATCTCAGAGCCAGGAGAAATACATCTGCAGTTGTGCAGATGTGATCTTCTTGGCAAAAACATTATGGACCATTCTATGTGGTTGCTCCAGCACTGGGAAACAGCACAGCCCCTTGTGTGCCAAGAGTTTTGATGAAGGTATTCATCAAGGAGTGATTTTCAGTGTGATCAATATTTCTGCTGTGACTGAACCAATAAATGACTGACATAGATGCCTCTTGATCTTACGACATCATGTGTGGTAGGTCTGATCTGCACACTAAAATATTCCATGTATTCCTCTCCAGCAATAAATCTATTTTTGACAAAGAAGAATATAGCAGTTCAACAAATGTACTTCTGCCACTGGGAGTGTCAGAAAAATCCATCCCTAAAGCTCTACTGGGCACCATAGAGGTATATAAGAGACTTAAAAATCATAATTGCCTTAACACTATTAAGATCACCAAAGGACTTTGGGAAAATGGTACTAAGAGGCTGCTACCATCAAAGTCTACCCTCTCACCATCACTGTCACCACCATCCCACCCCAAATACTCCTGGATTTGGGGAATTTGGACTGTGAGCTCACCTGATGGGAGAGCTTGTGCCACCTTTATCTCACCTTGAGATAAAGGTGGCACTATTGTTCAATTATCTCTGTTCTAAGGAGAAGTAAACAAGGCTGAGGGAAAAGAATATATCCACAAGGAAATCCAAACCCAGCAGCTGTGCTGAAAATCAGCTCTGGTTGGGTTTGGGACAGGGAGGCCATAGTCCACAGACTCATTTGCTGAAGCCAGATTTGCACACTCTTCCTGCCAGCCAGGGGGGAGGAGAAGAGTTTTTGTGTATATGATGGCAAAACCTCTGGTACAGAGAGGTTGAACACTCATCAACACAGATTACAAGCCAGATAAGAAGCAGACCCTGCAGAGAGTCTTCCCTCATACAAACTGGCTCAGTTGTAAGTCTCCTCCAACCACTGGGAATGTCATATTCACACAGGACATTCACATGAGAGGCAGGTGTCTTGTTTTAAAAAGGGTTGTAAACCATCAAAGACCCCAGGAGCACTCCCCAGTCTCATTCCTAAGGCCTTCCACAGATCCAGAGTGTATTACAAAGGACACTGTAGAATTCCCGAGTGCAGAGGAGATGCTTGGCACATTCCCACAGATACCTGAATGTACTGTATGTTTTGTGGGACTCCCACCAACAACCAAGAGGACTAGAAGAGGACAAATGGGACACTGCTGGATCCACAAGGGTGGTGAATATCTTTCAACTTAATCTTCATTCCGCCACTTTTTTACTTTCTCTCCCCCACCTCCCTTCTTCTTTTCCTATTTCTTTCTCTGTCTCTTGGAGTCAAAAGCTCAAGACACAACAAATTCCATTTTGGCATTGTATTACCTGACATCACTAACATTCATAACACTAACTGTTATGTAACTGGTATGAAATAACATGATGTTCTGTGACAAGATGTAAGCAACAATGAGTGAGAAGATAGATACTGAATCTTTCAGATGTATAGAATGTTTTCAGGCCAAATATCACTGACTTCTCCTATCTAATCCAAATATAAATGAGTAAATTGGTGCCAATAGCAAAATACATGTGAGATAAAAAAATAAACAATTTTTCAGCTTCTGTTATATTGGGCACTTTATAATTTCTTTCTTTGTTCCTTTCCTTTTTTTTTCAGAAAAAAAAAAAGTTCACTTTCTCTTCAAATTAATTACCATTAACCCTCAGTAACACAAATTGATATTAGGCAGAGGTGTAAAGTTGGCTAAGTGTTAAAAGAAAAGAAAGCCAAAAGAATGGAAAGGGTCTTTACGACAGCAAGCTCATAAAAGGTTCATAAAAACGTTAAATAGATGGAGAGGAAATAGGTCTTCTTGAAGAAAAAAATCAGCCGTGCAAAGGCCATTGCAAAT
Organism: Rhadina sibilatrix; assembly: GCA_013400275.1. Classification (NCBI taxonomy): domain Eukaryota; kingdom Metazoa; phylum Chordata; class Aves; order Passeriformes; family Phylloscopidae; genus Rhadina; species Rhadina sibilatrix. Next base: position 301,786 of record VWYO01012573.1, read on the forward strand.
TCTGTATACCACTGAGGTGTCACACAAACCCTTTCTCTCTCCAACAAAACATTTCTGAAACTTAAAATAAGATCTGTTAGTCTTTTATACAAGTCTCACATAGTCTCCTCTCCTCCATAATATTTGTTAGATTCAATGATTGTTAGTACAGAACAAAGATTTCATCAAAATAGCATAGAAAATACTGATTCTTCCTCTGCTATTGTGGAAAGGAAAAAATGATTCTTCTTAAGATGTAACTAAAACATAGACAAGTCACATGCTATTTTGGATGGCACTTATATGTCCCTTTCAATAATTTTAAATGTTTTCTTTCTTTTTTATGCAAATGAATGATAAGGTTTGCATGCACTTGTCTTTTGAGAAGCTGATCATGATACTGTGACCTTACAGGACACCTACAATGAAATGAGGTTTGCCTTACCTTATTTTGAAAAGCACTCTCCTGCTAGACTCTATGATTAAACTGGATTAAAAGAGTGATGTTTCTGTATGTTATTTTTATAAAAAAACAAGCTCATAGCTGCTTGGAATAGTGAATTTCAGGACATCTGTGAGTCTGCACTACATGAGAGCAGAGATGCTCAAGGACTGGGTAGTGTCACTTATATGATAGGGATATTCTAGAAGGTGCAGAATGCATTAAGCTGTGTCCTTATCAGCAGTGTTTCTCTGTTTCTAAAATGCTGGTATATTTTTCACTATCTATGTGTTCAAAAAATAGTGAACAGTGATTTTGCTTAAAATATGGTCTGTATGCTAATTTTTCTCCAACTCCTTTGAGACTGTTCAAGCCTCAGAAGGTAATATTGAAATTAGCCAGTTCATTTCCTTTGGTATCATCAGGATCCAGCCCAAGAGTTGCTGATTGCACAAATGAAATATCAATGGGGAAGGGAGGGAGAAAAGATTGTCAGTCTAAAACCATACACAAATTGTTGTCACAGGTTTCAGCCCATTTCCTTCATGGATTCAGTTTAAACCCCTCTAGGATGCTTACCCAGAGGAATAAGGAGGTAAGAAACTCCGCATATGCAACATGCACCAATTCCTTGAGCAATGCATTGCAACTCATTCCAAGCTGTTGCTCTCCCACATGGAGAGAGAAAGATGCCCACCAGGTCTGGGCTGACTGTTTGGGTAACTCAATGGCCTCTCTCCCACTGTCACTGAGGCCCCTTCCTGGGCACAGGGATGAGGGGAGGGTGTGAAAATTTTTTTAATGCATCTGGGAAGGTGGTTACTGCTCTTGAAATGTCAGCCTGACTACAGGAATTACTGGCACAACAATGAGCAAGCCCATTCCTGCAAAATCATTGGCAACAACAGACCTCAAAATTATCGACAGAATTTGCATTAACTCAAACTACATTTGCTAGACTTTTCTGTAGTCCTCCCTCCTACATAACAACAATTGAGTTTTTGTATTTTATGCGTACTAGATCTTGTGTCTAAGATTAGCTTTTCCTCAAAAACATATCTCACATTGCTATGGTATTTCCAAATGAACTACAGTCTTATCCCATACATCTGTCCAGGTTTTAATATAATCAGAAAAGCATATGGTTACGCATATTAACATACTATGAGAAGGAGACGCGTTAGGCAGATCTCAGTTTTCAGCTTTGATAACTTGACTATTTATAAGCTGTTGGAAAGCATGTTAATTGACAGAGTGAGGACAAAAAACCTGCTGTTTTGAGGATGCAGATTTAACTTACTGAATCTGGGGTTACATGCATATACAAGTGCAAAAACAGAAGAAGGAGTTGGGGCTTATATTTCAGACAATTTTAAAAATGCTGTTGCAACTTGATGCAGAGGGGGGAAGCCAAAGGATGAGGGTTGTGTAAGTTTGGAGATTTTAATAAATATCAGTGGTGAATCTTCTCACTTTTGCCTCTCTTGGTTCCAATGTTCTTCTGGCTATTCCTTGGGTGCCTGTTGCCTGTACAGATGCAAAGGGACAGTATTTCCAGCAGATACAGCAGTACAGCAGGCCCACGTTTAAAAGCACAAAGGCACAAAACCCACTCATAGGCTTTTGGGAATCTGAGAGATAAACCATATATATTTGACAAAACCCACTCATAGGCTTTTGGGAAGTTGAGAGAGAAACCAATTATCTTTTGAGATTCATTAAAAGAGCACTGAGTGGAAAAATCTAAGAACAGTATAAGAAAACCCCAGAAATTGTTACTGAACTCTGGAAAACCATCAAATACATCTTATTTATGAGTGAAAGAGCCAAGGCAAGATTACCAAAGAATCAGAAAAGACAAACAGCTTTGCAAAAAGCTTTTGAAGTCTGCTAAAGGTCAGTTGAAGTGAAAGATAGCTTTCATTTCATCAAGATATATCTAAAAATGAAATGTATTCATTTTTCTGACCCCTATATGGGCCATTCACTTAGAGGTTGGACTCAATCTTAGTGAGTGCCTTCCAACTCTGTGAATATTCTGTGATTCTGTGAAAAATTTTTACTCTCTAACAATAATAAAGGCTGATGACTACTGGCATAGTATTTTTGCATAAGGATTTCCATTCATACTTAAGTAGTTTGTCTGCCCTAATCTTAGATTAGTGCTTTCTGAGAAATTTCAAGCTCTTATTAAATTGAAAACAAACATTTCCATGGTGGCCCCTTAAAAAAAGTCTAAATTTATCTGGATTGAATATCTATTGATTTTATTTTTCAAAAACAGATACTCAAGCAAATGACTGCTGAAGATAACGAGGGTTTCAGGCATGTACAATGCCTCTGAGAATTCTCACAGTATAGAATGACAGCATTTCCAAACTGTTCCTTAACTAACAAAGTGGGCATAACAAACTAATAAAACATGCTAAAAACAAAATTAAGAGATTAGAGAGGAAACAAAGCAGGATCTGATAAAAAAATGTAAATCACCAGACTCTGCTAGGGGTAAGTTTAACTTCCTATTTAAAGATTATATTTAAAGATAGTACTTTTGATGCATCGTCTGACACTTTACTGCAATTATTTAACAAAGGAAAAACAGGCAAACTTTATTTACTGAATTAACATACAGGAATCTTCTGAAATAATCTATTGCCTAGCAGTTGCAGCCAAAGAAACTGTATCTAATTATCCTTTTTTGTCCTCTCTTTTCACCAAGATTTTTTTTATTATTCAGTTGGGGGCGGGGGGTGGGAAGCAAACACTCTCAGAAAGACAGCTGAGTAGTAGCTAGGTTCTCAGTGGTGTTGGGACCAAGTTTGGTGACACACTCCAAGTACACCTGCCTGGGGAGAATCACCTCTCTTCATGTAAGCCTTAACTGACCTCTGAAGTAGTGCAGTGGTCTGGCAGCTTTGTGCCCTGTACTGCTTGCTGGAATAGTTGTGGTTGATGCTTTCTTTGTAAGAACTTTCTCTCAGTCAGCATTAGAGAAGCCTCATTGTAAGATATAAGAACAGCTCAGGAGCAGCAAGGCCTTTACCGGGACTAAAACCCTGGTGTGATGAGTTTCCCTTGGCACTTCTCAACCAAAGATTAGAGTTTATCTCAGTAACCAGCAAACAATCAAGAGTAAAAATTATACCTGAAAAACTTCTGCAGTATCTTGTCAGAACACTCACTACCAGCCTTGCTTTCAACCCTACACCCCAAAGAGAGCTGTAACTGAAGGTTTATAGAAAAGTGACTTGCTAGAGCTCCCCCCACAGCACTCGATCTTCTGTTAATTCTCATCAGCAGTTATAATAATGTTTGCATTTCCAATGAAAAAAACCAACCTGAGACAGAAAAGGCTGTTAAAAACATCATACTTTAAAATTTATCACACATATTGCCTGTGAATAGAAGTTAGATGGGACAGTTTACCTTGGCAATATTAATCTGACTAATTACTTCATTTTTCTTACAATCTAAGAAGCTAATGATTTTGCTATTTTTGCAAGTACATTTCTGCCTGTAAAAAAAAGTATTGATGATCAAAGATAAATGGATTTAAGACTAAATCCAAATCTGAATTATCTATTACATTGACATCATAGTGCTAGGGGAAAAAATGAAACATCACTTCCTGAATTGCATTCACTTCAGACACATTTTGTTATAGATCTCAGTTCTGTCAGAATATCATCTGCCAGAATGAATTAGTGCAAAATTTAGTACTTCACTTTTAACAAAGAGTAAGATTGTAATGGCATTTCAATTTTCCTTCATCCTCTTGTTAGCACTTGATAAATGCACTCTCACAAGCACTGCTGCTCATCTGACATGATGCCTGCAATCTTAATCTAACAAATCTGAAGAAAATGCAAAGGCAGAAAGCTTTCTGGTTTTCTTGACATTTCTTGAGATCTCTGCAAACTTTTTTTCCTGACAACTTAATTTGAGTGGATTAGTAGGGGCTTTTTCTCCCCTCCTAAGGAAAGTTTTATTCTGAGTGGGTATTCATATTAACAGAGGTTGATGAACATAAAACAAAATGACAATGAAAACATCTGAAGCACTTCTGTGTGTTCATGTATGCATACAGAGCAAGAGATAGAGATGAGCTCTTGGTTTTGTCTCTTACTGATGGGGTGCTATGAAGTTGGTTTTTTTAATCACAAAAGACCATTTTTCTTTCTTTTCACATAGAGTTATGTCAGAACACTATGCTTGGAATAGACACTTCCCCAGAGAAAACTGCTGTGCTTACCATCCTCGAGAAACAAAATATCATTGCTTCTTCAGCGCAAAACCCAAATGCAGGCACAACTAAAGGCACAACAATGACTCAAGTGGCCAAAGGTTGACTGGGCAATCTTTCTGAGCAGCACCATTAGGGATTTTCCACCTTCTGAACACACAACACCACCAGCCATCTGCTACACAGGGAGCTCTGTAACTGGAGCTGACTCAAAGTTAGTCAAAAGCATGAGCAGATGGCAGGAGGGCCCTGAGATTTAGGGACAGGTGAAAGCTTTGGGGCAGCAGGTTGGTTGCTCCTGGCAGATTCTAAAATGTGGATCCTAAAACTGGGTAGCAGAGTTGGGCCTTCCTCTGCCTCTCCCAGTAATTCTTCCCAACCACTGTCTTTGCTTAGATCTGAACTGGCCTTCCTCTTACGGAAAAAATGAAATTATGCCATTTGGTAGGTGATATGGAAGTCCAAAAAGGTAAGAGAGAAGCTTTGGAAGCTGGGAACTTCAGAAAAGAAAGTAAAAAAGGTACAATGATGATGGGTCAGTGCTAGAAGGGATTCTGCAGAACAGAAAGGATCTTTTAATAAGTTTTTATTTTCTGTATTTTGGGAAAGAGACAGATAATGTATACATACCAGAAGATGGTGACGGTGTTGATGGTGATGATGAATGATAATGTCCCCTCCCAACTCAGAAGGAAATCAAGTGGCAGCTCCAAAAGGCAGGCATTTTTAAATGGATGTGTTCAGATAACTTCTGACAGAAGTTGCTGATGAGCCTCTGAACTACTAGAAACTATTTTCAATAGCTGTTGGAAGTCATGAAGTCTTAGAGGTCTGCAACAAAGGCAGTGTTGTTCAGTATTTAAAAGGATAAGTGAGTTAACCTGAGTACTTACAGGTCTGTCAGCCTGACATCCATTTTGGACAAAATAATGGGTTATTTTGTCAGCTGATATGGAATTTGTGTACAAAAAATACTTAAGGGAATGGGGCAATGTAAGGGTTGCCAATCATTATGTGTATGTGGAAACTAGGTGTTTCCAATTCAGTTATCCAAATTATCTCTTATAATTGAATTTATAATCTTGGTTATCAAAAGTAATATATTCAATGCAATACTACTCAATTTCCACAGAACATCTACCTTCATTTTGCGTGACATTTTGGCTATGAACCTAGAATGTTAAGAATCAGTACTGCAGACATAAAATAGATTAAAGTCTGGCTGGTAGGTTTCAACATACACTTGCAGTAAAGGAACACTAATTGATTGGGTGTCTCTTTATTGTGTCCCATAAGGATCTGTCCTTAGATTTTACAAGTTAACATTAATCAGTGACCTGGAAAAACAAAAATACAAAAGCATTTGTACAAAATACAATAACATTTGCAAATGATAGAAAGACTGGGAGACAAGTTACTAATGCAGCCTAACCTAGGTTAATCAGTAAACTGGACATGGACGAAAGAAATACCCAGTTAAACACACACATAAATTTAAACTTTTGGGAGCTGCATATATGGGATCTTGGAGTCCATAATGGGATGCAATTATTGACTTGGTAATTATAATAGATAAGCACTAAAGGCAATGCTGTGGCTAAAACAACAATAGAATTGGGGTTTAGCTACGTAAATAAGTGTGGTACTGTAGTAATAGTACCTATTTAACTATTTCACAGTATTGTGACTGCTTCTGCACTGATATCAAGCATTACAAGATAATGGTGAAATGGTGCAATCTCAAAGAGTAGCCATCAAGATCATGAAAGACAGGAAGATGTGACTTTAAGTGAGCTATACAAGGCTCTGAGCCTTTGATGTGAGCCTCCTTCTCAGATCAAAAACAAATAAACAAACCCCAAAGCACCATCCAAAAGTAAAACATTAGGGAGCTTTTAATTGTAAAAGGAATTAAATTCTAGAACAACATTTCAAGAGAACTACTGATATTAAGGAACTTACCAGGCTGGATTTCGAAGTGGGTTAAGTGCACACCCACAATTATACAGTGTAAGGAATCCTTGTAGAAAATGTTAGGAGAATTGTATGATTCTGAAGTTGAACTTTGTCTTGAGAAACTTCTGCTCAAGTGGCACTAAGGCTTGACCTCTGTCTCTACTCTGCATTCCTAAAATATGTCTTCGATTTCAAAACAGTTGAAGTTCTCACACCTTCTACAACACTCAGAAACATCTTTAAAAAGTGGAGAAACTTTTGAACAGAGGTGCATGAAATGTCATTTATCTGTAATGTATTTCTATATCTCATCAGGAGAGTTGGTCACACAAGTACCCAGGCTACTTAAGCACAAAGCGTGCAATGTAGGAATTGTCCATAAGAGTGCTCTAGGCTGTAAATCAAGATTAAATAATTTTACACTCTTAAGTCCTTGAGTAGTTAGAGTTTGAAGTGCTAATGCCATTATCTCTAAGGTATTAGTTGTGAAAGTTTCAGTGTGATGTTACAAGCTCAAAGAGGCCTCTGCAGACATAAAAGTTCAAATAAAGCAGCTCAGCATTTAGAGCACTCATCAGAGAAATAGACAATATAGCTTCAATTTCAACATGAGAGAGTAAGAAAATACATCTTTCACATAGGAGAGTGGCTTAATCACTCAATAAGATGTTTCTTGAGCTGGACTCTACTGGATCTGGCTGCAATGGAGCGAACTTTCCTTATACCAGCCTGTATGGGGCTACCTAGTTTCTCTCCTTGTCCCCTTTGTACAGAGTAGGGAGGAGTGAGTGAGTGGCTGTGTGAGTGGTTGACCACTGGTCAGGGTCAACCCTCCACTCGGAAAAACAAACACAGAAATAATTCTTGCAAAATACAGCAGTGTCACATTTGACAGTAATGCTTCAAAAATGGTATTCTCATCCTCTCAGAGAAAAGTTGAAACTCCAGTTAGTGTGATCAATGAGATAACATTTATAATAAGAACCCATAAGGACCTCATGTGTCCTTCCTTGGCTCTTAAGAGTGCCTCAGAGAACATTTTCTTAATGTTGAAATGATTTCAGTTGTCCAAAGCACTTTTCCATAATAAATACATAAATTAATCACTCAGGTCTATAGCCAAGGTGCAGCCAATCACCATGGCAAGGTACATTAGGCTTAAGGTAAAACATTTCTTGTTTCGTTTTTTTTTCTCTTCATTTAACTGTGACACATATTTAGATTCCTCTTTTCCACTGAGTCTACTCCTCATTGGCAGTGAGCAGAACTTCTTGCTACATACAGAACCTTAATGCTCTGAGTAAAATCAAAGTTGCAAAAATTAAGGGTAAAGCATCTGTGCTTGCAGGTGTGCCCCACCCATTCCCTCTTTTTATTTAAATATATGCTTTTTCCTATTGGTGCTCCTGACTACAGTGTGGAGTACGCCCTTTTCCCTTTATTCTAAGTAACAATAAACATTGTCACCACAAAGATCATTAGCAGCAGCATAAAATTTCCCTGAGATTGAAATTCAAATATACATTATCATGGAGCAATTCTTTATAGAGATTTAGATTTTTAGAATGTATCCCTGAAATCTTTCTGCACAAAAATAAGGCAAACTGAAGAAATTTTTTTTTTTCTGTTCGTAAGATGTACAGACTTTCCCTCAGGTTCCATGTTTTATAACTCTCTTTCCTCACATACATGTACATTTTGCTTATATGCATGTATGTTTGCCTTGAAATTGTATAATAATTAAACCCAAACTTCTCCCTACAGAAATCAGTGGCAAATCTTCAATGGCCATCAATGAAATCAAATTGAAAGCTGATCTTATTCTTATTTTAAAATAACTTAGAGGGAATAAAAAAAGACAATTATGATCTACTTGTAATGATTACAAAGCTTTTTTCAAATTCTTTGCCTGTCTGAAAACTAAGCTTGCAGGTCAGCTTAGGCCTTTAGTTTATTTCAGTCTAAAGAAAATGCACTTGCTATTGACATGATCATACATTCTGTGTGGTTCAGAGATGCTTATGCCTAGTTTTCCAAACTACAAAAATCTGGTGGATTATATTAAAAACTTGAAAAAAACAGCACTGAAGATGAGTGACTTTGCAGTACTTGTGTGCTTTTCCAGAAGGCACTACCTTCTGAAAACAATGAAAAGTCAACTAAGCTTTTTAGAGACTGTTCTAAGTATCAGTATAGATTCTGAGATCCAGGCCTGGGAGAGGGAGTTGTAGGAAAGACTAGAAGGCAAGATACAGAAAGGTACAGGCTATGATTATTATGGGATGAGATGATGAAACCTGGAGCCAGAGGCAGACAATTAGAAGATTCCCATAGGATATTTCCCTCTTTCTAAGGGGTTGATTCAAGCAAAAGCAAATGATTCAACAAAAATCCTAACATATCAACAAATTTCCCCTCAAAACAAGGCAGTACCTTTTCATGGTGGCTTCCAGTTGCCTTCTGCATGCTGCTGTTAGGAAATGAAACCTGCCTACTAAGAAATGAAGCACAGAGAGTGCTTGTTCTAAATATGAGATATATATTTTTTTTTCTTTTTTTAATTTCTGTTTCACAAAACATTGTGTGTTCCAAATTTTGAAGTAGCAATTGTTAGAGGCTAGACATTCTAAGATAGATAGCATCCTTGGGAGTTAAAATTAAGTATAAGAAGCTTGGCAACACCATAAAAGCCAATAGCCTTTCACATCAGAAGTCTTTGTGTGACAGAGACACAGAAGTAGTTTCTTTCTTCTTCTGCTTTGTGTGTTATTTTCCTGCAAGTATTATGACAAAAGAGTGGCCTAAGCTGGAGATTTTAAGCACATACAAATTAGCACTTTAAGATTATTCATTATAAAAGAGAGAGGAAAATAATCCAGGTGACATTTACTGTAGCGTAATCCAGCATAGCAAATGAGTAATTAGAGCAAATCACACAAAACACTTTAAAATAAATCATCGTAGATCATGGGTAAATACAATTAAGTTTCAAAGCTCAGTTAGCTGTCTACTTACCTTGATCATCTATTCATAAAATTAGAAAATAAATAGACATTAGAAAGCCAACCTAATCAGTTATTTCAGCAGGGCACTTCAAATTAAGAAAGACAGCAGCAACTAATTTCACCTGTCACTTCAAAACTGCACATCCAAAATCCTGCCCTTTTTCTCCAGTGGGTTGCAGCCTGCATTTATTTAACCCACTCATCAATTTCCATAATCCCTTGATATGCACACTTCTAAGGATCTTTGGTTTCCCCTTGGACTAACCCACCACAGAGTTCCTTAAAAGGCTTATAAATATCTGCTTTATCAGTAGAAAGCCTGCCTTTAATGTGAGATAAGCACACCTGGCCTCATCTTGTAAGGCACTGGCCACTGTTGTGATGCCATCTACCCCCAGAAACTGTGTTATATGAGGGTGTGGTTAGTTCTTGCCCTCCATAATCCAAGTGCTTCAAGTTAAGATAGCATTCACTTGCCATTTGAGATCAAGCAAGAGCATTCTGTACCTCACAGGATCATCACATAGCATCACCACAGCTAAATTTCCATCAATAGCTCCTATTGGCTTCATAAAAGCCAAACCATAGTTCTGAATACAGATGTTTTACCAGAACTTTGAAGACAATTTTATTATTCATATGTCCTCAGGATATGAACTATAAAAAGCAGTTATGTGACTCTGGATAGTTGCAGTACCAGTGCATTCCTGTTTCTCACTTCACAGACAACAACCCATCTATGACAAAGGTGGAATGAAATATTTCACATATATTTGGACTGAGTAAAAAAGTCAGAAGTAGACGCGACAAAGACAAAGGATTTTACAAACATGGCTATACTCTAAGTCACCTTGTAAAAGAACATTAAGATGTTCATTGCATGAGGGGATTGTGTTATAACATTTTGGCTGGGATCTGAAACAACCAGAAAATATTGATGTCCATATGATATCTGTTAAAATTATAATAGATAATCAGAAATTCATCACTGAATAAATTTCTAGAAAATCTGCTGGGTAAGAATGTTAATTAACCTAGCTATCAAGTTCTTGTTTTCTTTCATAGTGCTTTTTAATTCATTTACTTTGCATGGGCTGTCACATGAATTAAATCATTTTAGGTACAAAGCAGTATTCTAATTAGTGAGACTACTGGAAAATGTCATTGCATCGTTTTAGGAAACTTGTTGTTTTCTTCAGTCACATGGGGGTAAACATCTGTGTCACAAGTAAGAGAATAAGTGAAGTACAAATTCCAGATGAAAATGAAAATGGAAATTTTCCCCAAGCAAACAAAACCAGTAGGAACTGGGGTTCTGTAGTCTAAGGACAAAATGCATTACAGGCACCAACTGCTGATGAGAGGATAAATACTGACTTAAAACACTGCATGTAAACTGAAACAGTGGGCTGAATTTGACTGATGGGATTATTTTGTCTTGAGTTTCTCTCCCTCTACAATAAATATCCACAGCACAGGATACTTTGGATGTTCCTAGGCAGCTGAATAAACAAAATATTAAACTACTTTTTACATAAAATGTTTTTCTTGCCTCCTAACACAATCAAAACTATTCACAAATGAACAAGACTATGACAAGAGAACTGTCAGTTGTTATTATCTGACCAGTACCACCTATCAAATTCCAGCCCATACGTTCGCTCCAGATCCAGCTGTGCTGTGTCCAGTGAGACGCATTTCAAATAAAACTGTTGTGGAATAATCTGAAAATTAGCTTCTGTTCTGCAGCTAATTTTGATTTCACAACATCAAGAGTTTGAACTTTTCTCGTCATTTATCTCAGTGATTAATCACCAGAACAAGTGAAAATATTGGTCTTTTTTCTAACTGGAATTTGTTGGCTTACCAGCAGTCAGGGTTTGTTTTGCATTTAACTGATAGGATGCAGAGCCCTGTAGTTCCCAGCAGCTTTGTTTGCTTGGAGGAAATAAAGTATTTTTGACACATAAAACTGCATCTCCTTTTGAAAAACCAGACAGATTAAGCTGCTTTGGATTCCTACTGTTATTTTCCAGCCCTCAAATCATTCAGAGTTTTATCCCTAGCTCTTTTCAATATTTTAATATTGATTTTTAAAAGTTGACAACAAAACTGAACAAATATCAAAATTAAAAGTAATAATCCTTAGATTGAGGTGATGCTTCCACTTTCTTAAGGATGACATTAGCTTTTAAATTAGGAATTTTTTTATATATAGTCCCTCTATAATCTGTATATTAGGGCTGTGTATTAGGGCTTCTCTCAAGGACACAATTCTCCTACATAAGCTGCACCTGATGGTCACCCTTTACTTGCTGAGATCAGTGTGCTGACTTTAAATTCATGGGACATCTGTTTTTCTGACATTGCACAGTGCTTTTATAATAAAAATATCCTGTAATACTGATTCAGTGCCTGAAAAGACATCTAAGATACTTGATCTGCACTTTCAATCTGTAGCTGCCAAGTTTGCATTTTCATCAGGGAATAAAATTGGGTTTGTTTGAGAAGACCTATTCTTCATAGCGTCACACTGATTGGTTTTAATTTAATTACAATTTTTTGTCAGCTGAAGTCTGCATCACTATCTTACTATTATCCTGGGAATTGCTGTCTTGGTAGCCAGAGCTGTCTGGCATAGCTCATTTGTCTTTTGTGCTTGGATTTTTTGGCATAACTCAATACTGTCCATTTTTGGCTGTTCTATAATATATTGAAATCAATATTTGTTGAGTCACTCAACTTCACAGCATCAGTTTTGCACATTACTATCTCAATGCCACTTCTACTACATCCTTATCCTACCTTTTTTCAGGATGCCAACACTGAGGGACAACGACTAGAGCATGGTTAGAGGCATATGGTTAATAGAGTATTGTTTATCTCTTTCTGAGTTTGGTGACAAATCCAATAAGGAATGCCTGGAGAACCTTCCAGTCATACTGTCATTTCCAGGTTGGCGCTATGCGGGAAGAGAAGAAATTCTGCCTCTAGGTGACACACACTGGCACCATGTCACTTAGTATGTCCGGACTGTGCTATCAGATGTTGGTGTCCTGGTCTAACTGGACAGTGGACAAATAATGATTTGAGTTGTGCAGGTATCCAGCTGAACGAGGAAGGTTAAGCCTATTTAACAGGAAATGCAGTGACACCTGAGAACTACAACTGTAGAGACTCGAGGGTGGAAGGGAACAAGGAAGGACTAAGTGACACCCAGTCTGCCAGGGCTGCTGTCAGGGCTGCCATCTGGCTCATTCCTCCTTCTCAAAATCTTCAACACTTTTGTTTCAGTGGAGCAGCTGTCCCAGCTCAGCACTTTGCTTCATATAGCTGATAGCTGTAGTTTTTAATCTGATGCTGAATGGATTTATTTTCCCAGGAAATATGGCCTGGAAAACAAGTGCATCCTCCAAAAGAATGCTGTCAGCCTGGTACTGTAAACTTTTCTGAATAGCTCAATAGGAGTGAATTTTTACTTTCCAGTCTCTCAAATAATCCTACAATTTTCCAGTGCTCATAACACAGCATTTTTTAACAGTACTACCAATATTCAGTTTCACATATTTGCTGTTTTGGCAAGAGACTGAGATCTATTCATGTGGAATTTGCAGTTAGGGAAATACATTCTCATTAGGAGGATCACCAATTTCAATATCCAACATGAACTTCTACATGTCAAATTTCCATTTGCTGAAGCCTTTCCACAACACCACATGGGTAAGGAAATCTTATATATAAGCTTCAAAGGTTTTCTCTCTTTCTGAAAATTCATTGCAAATTTATCTTTTGTATTCCACTCCACCTAGAAAAAGATATTCAATGTTCAATGGAGCCTGGCCAAACATTTTAAGACAGTATTTATGAACACTTATTCAGATTTCCAATAGTAGCCATATCAGCAATCTTCATGTCTGGTTCTTATTGCTGTTTTCCAGGATGAATTTTGTTTGAATAAATGTCTGGGAAATTACTAGCTTGTACAAACCCATCTGTATCCGCAGATGAATAAGGATGAACGTTGCTAGTGAAACAACTGCATTTAAGAAAATGAAGGTTTGTTCCTCAAACATTTTGCAAAGAGAAGCAAGTGTTAAATTCACTGTGGTACTTGAATGGTAAGAACTAGATTCAGCCTCCTTCTTCCTCAGTTGGAAGGAAAAAGTTATGTATGTGAATATCCTCTAATATCTATGCAAATCCAACAAACGTAGTTTTGTTTCTGCACAGTTTTGCACTACTTCCAATTAACTATGGCATACACCTAGATGTGGGATTCACAATCCCTGCAGAATTTTATGGCTTTCTGACTATTGTCAGCTCAACAACCTGAAAAGACAATATCTGATGGCCATACTGAGCTCCATTCAGGATCCACTGGACTCAAGAGAGGGCCACCAATTAACTTCAGTGAGCATTTGCTAGGAGCCTTATTGCTACACTTGCTCTCTACACCAGCACGGGACATGACCTTCTCTGCTTTGTCTACCAGAACTGCCAAATGCCCATTAAAATATCACTGTCAAATTATCAAGTGACTTATAAGTCATTGACAGCTGCTAACATAATTCAAATATCCTTTAAGAAATTCATTTGTGTGTAAAAATATTCAAGAGAGATTATGAGTGAAAATTGTTTGAACAAAAGACTGTCATACTACAGAACAAACAATATGACTTGTCAGTAAAATGAAATATCTGTCACATTGGTTTTTGAAAGGCACAAGCCACTTGGGCAGTGGCTTAGCAGAAGAGGAAACATCTTGTGATGCACAGCACACATGTCACAAAATGCTATTAAGACACTCTGGCTCTTAGTCGGTAGGTTGGATAATGGAAAATGAAAGAAAATCTTACATACTGTGTATTGATTTCTTTTTTGTGTGTTCCATGCGTTACTCATTTGCTCACATTGAACTCACAAAGGAATAAAGAACTCTTTGATTTAGCCATATACAAATTGTTAAGATCTAACTATCCAAAAAGTAGCTCTGAAATTTTGACTATACTATAGTGATATTTGGACAGAAAAAAATCTGCATGTGAAATTAAAAAAAAAAAAAATCAGTAAAAGGAATATTTAATTCAAAGCAAAATAAATTACATCAAAATGAGAGCTAATTTCAAGGATATTAAAAGGAACAGCCAAAAGAGTGAAATATGAACAAATTCCATGAAGACTGGTCAGGAATACCTGAGAGACTAAGAGTGAAAGATTCAAAAGGATCAAAAAAGAAAAAAGCTGGCATGATAAAGCAAAAAGGTAAATTTCATAATGCTACTAAAATAAACAAAACAAAATAAATAAAAATAAAAAAATATTTTGAAAAGTCTAAGTTGTGTCTTAATGAGGGAAAGAAAGCAGAGTAAACCTTGAAAACTGAAATATAAAACCACAAAAAAAGATGAAACAATTCTGAGACATAAAGGCATAGAATCTAATAACCCACCATTCTTCAAATATTCAAGAAATGGGAAACTAGCCTGATATTCAATGATAACCAATTATATAAAGAGAGCACTCAGGGAAGATAAAACCACAACAGAAAAGTTAAATTAATTCTCTCAGTCTGCACTGTCTGTGAAGGCAGATAGGACAGATCTCACACAATGGTCATTCCTTATGTAGGATAGAAATGAGCCATTGTCTCGGAGAGTCAGTTATTAGAATGTATTTTAGAACAAACCCAAATTCATAAGGTGAACTTCAAAAAATTTCCAATACCAACTAATTTTCTATTGTGACGTGTTAACACCAGGTACAGGGGTCTTAGCACAAAAACGAGCAGAAAAGTAGAAAAAGCAATTTTATATTTTCACATATCAGTTTTCATTTTTAACTGAATTTATGGAGAGTAGAGAGGCATAGAGGGTAATCCAGTAAACAAGAGACATCATATTTCTACAGACTTTAGATATTTCTTCACAAAGCTAATTGGTAGGAACAACAACAAAACAGTATTAAGGTACAAATAAGTAAATATGCCATATCAGGGAAAAACTAACATAACTTTGAAAAAAAAAAAATAAAAAACCACATATCTCAGAAGCTAATTAGACTTCTTTCTTTGAAGCAGGTAACCATATGAGTAATACAATCACTGTAGAGTACATAGGATTTAAGAAACCTTTTGATGAGGTCTCTTATTAAAATCTCTGACAGAAATAGAGGTAATATAGGATACAACAGAAGGTCCTGGATTAATAATTGGCTAACAGATAGGAACCTAAGTGTAGCAGATAAAATTTGTGTTAATAAAACAAGGGTAACACATGAGGATAACCCTGTGTGTAATGGCCTCTGAAGTAAGCCTTACCATTTAGGAAGAAGATTTTGCGGTAATTTTAAGGTGTTTTCTGACAACATCCATTCAGTGCATGGTGGTAATTAAAGAAGTAATGGACTGGAAGTTTATTAGGAAAGGTCTGAGAGCAATACTGAAATTCTTACCTCACAGGGGAGTTTAACCACGGTGTACCCCCACCCTGAATACTGAATACTGAATGTAGCCCTGCTTGCCCACATTTCATATTGGAATTAGAAATACAGAATAATGATCAGGATTAACAAATGACCAATAGTTTTGTATGAACTTCTGAAGGTAATGCAGTTATCAGAGAATAGTTTTAAGGAAACATTTCTTCACACAAGATACAATTAATTGATGAGGTTGAGGGAGAATTTATTTACTGTGTTACTGAGAACTAGAACAGGCTGACCAAAAAAATTGTGGAATCTCCTCCCCAGGAGATATACAAAAGCCATCTGGACAAAATCCTGAGTAACATGCTTTAGTGGAACCTGCTTGAGCAGGGAGGCTGGATTAGATGACCTCCAGTAGTTTATCACAACCTTAACCATTCTGTGATTCTGTGCTACTCTAGAGACCAAAGTATAAATGATACAAAATGGGATTGGACAAATTCCTAAAGGAAACGTTCGTTAGTGGCTGCTAGCCCTGGGACTTGGGAACTTGCTACGGACTGGAACTGTGGAGATATTTTCTGTCCTGCTCTTGTTTCTTTTCATATTCAGCCTCTCTCTCAACAGCCAACTTTCTGCTGGCAAACCAGATTTAGAAATTGTTCTTTTATATGTACATTGATAGTACTAACAGTAATAATAATGTTTGAGAAAACACTATTGAAAAATTAGACTGCAAACCTAACCTGGTTACCCACTGGATGGCATTTGTCCCTTGAATGCCTCTCCCCAGCTGTCTCTGGTGGTAACCCTTAGCATTCCTTAGATATCCCCGGGTGAAAGGACAGTTTCTTCAGGTGCAATCATGTCCAATCAGTTCCTGGCCCTCCAGTTCAGACTGCAGGCCCACATGTTAATTACTGCCATCTGTGACAGTGGCTTAGGCAGCAAGCACTCCTGCCACCCAGAAGATAAACTGGAATCCCTGTATTGCTTCACATGGGTCAGGGAGCCCCAGTTAGCAGTGGCTTTGATCAGCATTTTTTTGGGCTGCGTGTGGCAGGTGCAATGCATCTGGTCTCTCACTACATTTACCAGCTCACTGATGTATCAGGCCCCTAAAGAATCTTTCTCAGTGCATGCTACTGTTTCAGTTACATAATTTTACTCCACATAGCTTTTTGTTTTCTGTCTGAGAAACCCCAGTGCAAGCACCTAAATGTTATAAAGCTTAAGTTCAAAGGTATATTTTAGAGGCATTTTCACACAGCTTTTTGAGCAAGCTAAGGTCATTTAACATTTTTTAAAGTCTTCAGTGCGACGAGAAACCTACAGGAGTTAACAAGGATTGTAGGACATAAAAATCTGATAGCAAGGACATAATGTATAAAAAATAAAGCACAAATGAACACATTGTGCTGACTGATAAATATGAACTCTTGCAGTATTGCTGAGAAGGCAGGCACAGGAGTTCGATGAACCTTTTGAGCTGATATAACTCATGCAGCTGCCAGTTCTATAGTTGAAAAGCTATACTATTTGTGAATTTAGGAGTAATTGCAAAGCAATATATTTTCAAGAATGAGTTTCTCTTGATTTCTACAGTGTTTGTCACCAAGCATAATTTTTTCAATGTTAATCTATGAAAATTATTCTCCCAGCACCTTTGAATTGATACAGTTAATGGGATCCATCCAATGTAGGGATACTTGTTTTGAAACTAATTTCTGTTTTCCTTGCGATATATGCCTTTCCTTTTTTTCATGTCACAAAGCCACAGAAGATGGTTAATGAAGCAAGTTAAACACAGAAAAAAATTAGATTGAAATATGCATTTATGAACACACAGCACAATTTATATCACTACATGAGCTTAACCTTTAAGAGCGTTTTTGTAATTGTTGGTATCTATAGAAACATTTGTACACTTTAAAATCCCAAGTATTTGAACCGGAATTCTTTATTCTGTTGCCTCACAATAATTTTATCAAAAACTATTAATCATTGAGTGACACCATAGAATTAACAATAGAACAGTTAGAAACATCTTCAAGAAATTAAATGCAATTTTATGAAAATCATCCCTTTGAGCTATTTGAATAATATAGCCCCACTCATCTTTAAAGAGAAGTATTATCTTCCAGCATATCTAAAACTACTTTAGTAGGTTCTACTGAATGAACTTATTTCTTGTGAAATTTGCAATAAAGTGCAAGACTCGCTCCTTTCCATCTTCTTTCCAACATATATAGCCATGTTCATGAGTTTCCTGTGCGATGGATAGTGGGCAGATGTCAGGTTACCAAAAACCATTGTGAAGATAATATACTTACCATCTACTTCGATCTGAAAGTCTTTACAGTTGTGCCATCTGCTTCATCATAGCTCATTTTAAGCCTTATACTCAAGAAAAAGGAGCAGCCTGGCAATACAAATCTGACAAAATTTAATCAAGATCAAAAACATCTCACTGTTCTCTAAAATTAATTTCTTAACAGTCCAAATTTGGGGCAATTATCGTAGTCATTCCATTTCCAAAGTTGCTTCTGCAAAGTCTGCATGTTAATCTGTTGGAATGAAAATCTTGTTTGTAAAGGGGTATTTGTACAGTAAAGTGTAAAATAAACATGGTCCATAAATTGCAAACAGCATTCAAATGAATGCTCACATACATTTCATAAGACTAACAGGCAGCTAATGATTGAAATGAAATCCAGGTACAGGCGCTAAGTATTTCTATTTGCTTATTCAGAAGTTGGGTACTTAGAAGTTGAGGTGATAAAAGGACTACTTACACCATCATCTCTCCTGCTCCATGTTCAAGGGGAACAGCTAAAAGTGAGGGGTTTGATGGAGACTTCATGCTGATCACTAGCCAGGGTGCAGGTGTCTTGTGGGTTTTGGACGTCAGTGTAACCTACAGCAATCTCATAACCATTCTGCATTTTCTGGTGGCAACTCCATTAATTTCTCTGTCCTCAGCATGGAAGCAGCACAGCAGTGGTGCTTGCTATCTCTTGTCTTGTTCCAGAGGCAGCCTGGAGGCTCTTCTCCAGGCAAGGAACAAAGTGTCCCCTATAACTCTTCACCGTGTTTCCAAATCACCAGTGGCTGCCTGGTCTAAGCAGAGAATACCTGACTCTGAGGTTATCTGGCTAAAGGCCAGAATATCTCCCTTGGAAAGTTACCCTTAGCCAGTGGTGCTCCTTCTACCCTTATCACACTAAGGATTGTATCCAATTGAATCCATGTGCTTTTTGATGTCTTTGATTTCCATAGGAAGCTTTGGCTCAAAGTTAAGCATCCACTTATGTGCATTTCAAGATAAGAATGACTTTCAAGCCTAAAATCTGAGATGTAGACATGCCAAGAACTCCAACACTGAAATATCTTTGAAGAAAACTTAAAAAAAATAACAGCCTTGAAGATGCCTTGCAACTACTATATGGTCATACAGCCTTACACTGACAGATGCACAGATTTGTTACAGCATTTAATGACTGTTGCCCACTCTGGGAAAAAATTGACTCTCATGATGGGCAGCTATGCTCAACTGAAATACGTAATAAAATAACCAAACACAGTAACTCCTTTCTCTCTTCTTTAATGTGGATGTTTACATGTCACTTTTAATCTAAAAGGAGCAATGTGCTATGTGGACCTTCGAAAACAGATTTTATTGATTAACTGAGAATTTTTTATCCACGTAATGTTTATACTTCTTAATAAACCACTGTGTAAAAAAACCTCAACAAGTCTGGCACATCTCCATGCAGCTTCATGTATCAGAGTGTAGAGACTGAGTGTAGTTAGAAGTCATAATCACTGATTAATTATCAATATTGACACATGAAGAATAAACTTCCATGTCAAATGCGAACTACTTAAATACATCATCCTATATGGATGACTTCTTTAAATACATCATCCTATATGGATGACTTCTTTACGTTCATTGTCATGGCACATGTAGGCTTCATTTTAAGAAACCTGGGCAACAAATTGTGTGGTATTTATTTCTGATTATCATTACAGCCATAATTGTGTACCCAGGTATTGGTTTGGGCATGCAGCCAACTTCAGTTAGGCTGCAAGAGCAGAGGAAGGGTAAGCAGAGGAGTTGGATGGTTCAGGCTGGGAAAGGCTCAGGCTCATCTCTTTGGGCAGTTTCCATGACCCTGCCCTGGGTGAGTGAGGACTGAGGAGTGTGGCTCGCTGACACAGTGCAGCTCAGTGGTCTCACTGCATCCCCTTGTGGCTGGGCACCTACAGAGCTGAGCATTGTCCATCCCCATGAGAACCAGAGGTCAGGTAGGAAATAAGCAGCTTCTCTGCTCTGGAAAGGGGCCAAATTGGATCTGGAACACCTGGATGGGGAAGGAATTAACTTCTTCACAGTGTCAACTTGTGCATTTCCTAGAAATATGCCCCTTCCTCACATTCCCTGCTGAAGACATCATCCAACCAGTGATACCCTAGAATTCCTCCCAGCACTTTTTGCAGCCCACCATAAGGACTGTGTAGAGGCCTATGAGTAACTGTGGAGGAGGAATGTTTTTGACTAGGCTTTATCCCTGTATTTCCAAACATAGCATGGATGGAGCAGCTCTCTCACACAGACTATTACTCAGAGTGGCTTTGTGTTGTCTGTGAAAAATGATTTCACCTTTAACAATAGAGTGAATGCATGGGATTTGAAACAACAGAAATGCAACCATTTACACCGATTTTCATGAATACTAATTTCACTTTAAATAGAAGGGAAAAAAAAAACCTTTGGAATCTACTCAACAGCAATTGGGTAGGGGTCAATAACTTGTCTTTCTGGAAAGCAGTGCAAAAGTTGATGCTTGTTACATAATTTCAGTGATATTTTTGGCTTGAATGTAACAATAAATGAACGGCAGACACAGACTAATAACAAAAAAGCAAATCTGAATCTCAAGCTGCATGATCTGTAAAATTATTGTGACCTTTCCTTAAAAAGAGTGTTGACCTGTGGGCTACCCCTATTTTCAGAAGTATCACTTCAGAAGTCTAAACATATCTTGCAACAACTTTTTTCATCAGCCAGTAACGTTCATAAAAATAGGTATCTAAATAAAATTTCTCACAAGCAATGACTGAAGTTGCTGCTTATAATGATCTTTTCTTTAAATGAACCTTCAGAAGGTGTTGTCTTTTGCAACAGAGGTAAGGTCCACTAACAGGAGTGGGGCAGAGAGGCAGCCAGTCCCTTGAGGCAACTCCTCAGGCACAGTGAGTTAGCAGAGCACCCCAGAGTGCCTTGAAGGGAGAGATGGCTATTTAGATCAACAAAGAATTTACCCCTTTTGTGTTTATTTGTCTTCCTGGCCTTCCACAGGATCTAATCACATCTGTCAACAATACAGAATCTTAATAGCTCATGTTGGAGTCTTGCTAGCAGCTCATTTTCTCATCTGAACAGGGCATAAATGAACTGCAAATGTCAGGTCATTGCTTCACCCTCTCACTTGTCCCCCAGCCCCCTCAAATTGCAGCATTTTCTGGTTTTGGTTTATAGATCAATCCAGTTCCTTTCTAAATGCTGTAAATATGGAACTCTTCCTGGAGATTCCGGTTTGTTTTTTTTTCGTCACAGTATATGTTCTTACCTCATTTTACTTAGTCATCTCTGTGAGAATGAAAGGTGTGGAGTCAGCTCAGTAAGCACAGGGAATCATAAATCAAATCCATATAAGAGATACACTCAGATAAACAGAAGAGTTGCAAAGCTATAGCAGTAATGTGGTCAGATTTGCAATTTTATACTTAGAAATCCCATTTTGAGGACAACAACTGGGCTACAGAAATATCACAATAATATATCACAAGAATTTATTTTCTATCAAATGCAATTACTGCTGCAATTTATGTTGGTCCACCTAGCCTGGCTATAAACCAGTGCCTCCTCTTTAAAATAACCTTACTATTGCTATTTTTCTTTTGATATTTAAAATTAAGAAGACCTGTTGACTATGAAAAGATTGTGTAGAGCAATAGCTTTGACTACTGCTCAAGATGCACGTAAGCTGCATGAAACTCTACCTGCCCTTTCCCACAGCACCTGGCTTTGCAGGGGTTCCCTGGACAGGGGAGGGATTTTCGGCTTTCTCCCCTTTCTGTTCGCAGACCCAGAAAACCAATTCACATGCAGCAAAGCCAGCAGCTAATCCTGGAGTCCCCGCCGAGCCCTGATTCCGTTTTGTCAAACTCCCCGCGACGGTAGCGACCGAGCCCATCAGCCCCACGGATTCACCAGCCCCACGGACCCGCCCCGGCCCAGCCGGAGGGGAGAGGCTGCCCGCCCCAGACCCAGCCGCTCACATCAGTTAACTTTTATTTACAAACACGCAACCACTCCGTGTGGGAATGAGGACAGGGCGCGGACCTCCGGGGACACGCCCGATCTCTTGCGGGCGTTCCTGCGGCGCCGAGCTCCGCTGCCCGCACCGGGGGGACCCCTCCGCGCCGCCGGAGAGGCACCCCAGCCCCACCCCGCGCTTCTCCACCTTCTCCTCACGGTCCCCGCGGGTGGCGGCGGCCGGCGCTCCCCCGGGGAGGAGCCGCAGCCCCGGCCCGGGTCCCGGCGGGTGACCCGGCACGGGCGCGTCCCCGCGGAGCCGCCGCAGAGGGCGCAGCGCCCCGGGGAGGCGGGGGCGGCCCCATACCCACCTTCCGTGTGCACGGCGGAGACGTAGGTCCAGTTGTAACGCTTGACGATGTCAAGCATGGCCCTGGCTTGCAGCGTGTCGGAGGGGACCACCCTGAGGAAGTACTTGTACAGCGTTTTGTCGCTCAGGTCGATGCTGGTGGCGGAGTAAGCGATCTGGGGGATGTCGAAGAGCTGGAGCAGATTTTGGACTTGGATAGCAACTGAGCTGGAGCCGGGGCCGATGACCCCCGCGATGGGCTTTTTCACTCTGGTCTGAGGCTGGGTCTGCGAGTCGGAAATGCAGCGGGTGCCTCCGTCCCTGTCGTCCCTGATGGAGATGAGAGAGTCCCGTATGAACTCGATGCTCTGCTCCAGGGCCACGGAGGAGTGCCAGCAGGAGTCTCGGATCTCGCTGCCCAGGGTGATGTTAGGTAGCAGGACCGGGTCTGCGTTAATTTTATCCAAGGTGTGAAACATGGCTTCCACTCTCTGGATGCCGTATTGCTCCCGGATTTCCCCGCACTTCCTCTCGGGCACTTTCTCGGCTGGAGGCTGGTGATGGACAGAGAAGAGGGCCCCGATGATGACATCCCCGTCCGTCCGAGCCACCGACCGCTGTGAGGAGGCTGCAGAGAGAAGAACCTTCCGACCACCACTCCTGGGCAGCACGTCCATCTCCAGGAGCAGAGCAGGGAAAAAGACCAGCAGCACACCAATCATTTTGTTGCACGATGTCATCCAGACCCAGGTTACGAATTTCATGGGCTCCCCTTGCCTGCACATGGTTTAAGGACATGTAGGAAATGGCATCTGCTTCTCCCCGACGACGGCCAGGTTGCTCCGAATACCATCACAGCGAAGCCTCACAGCATCACTCTTGAAGGTGCCAAGACAGCCGTCATCCTAGTGACTTTTAACCTGGTGGCACAGAAAGAGGGGATAAAATGGGCTAACCAGGAAATTGATGTCAAACCTGAGCTCCACAAAGCAACCCTGCAGGGTTAGAGACGACTGCTTTCTCAAAAGCCCAGGGCAATTTGCTTCGATAAGCCTCTCAACAAGAAGTTTCAAGAGGGATTAAATCATGTATTTATTTGCCTGATATACGATCATGCATATTCACATATATTGAGTTTTTATAATCCTTTTTGCGTCTGCTTTTCAAGCCAAGGCGGCTACTTCCCGCACGTCCAGCCAGTGCACACACCCCCTCTGCCCCCGGGAAGTTTTAAAAGTTTCAGGAGGTAGGCAGCTCGTGGGAGAAGAGCCCTAGCCTGGCCCCAGCGGCCCCAGCCCTGAAAGCAGAGTGACAAGCTCTTCTTCCTTTGCGTCCTGATTACCTGAAGGCATCTTTCCCAGTTTAGACATTTCCTTTCTCCATCCATAATATGTGTAAAAAGAGAAAGCGAGAGATCTGCCCTGCCAGCCACGGGAAATGTCATTTAAAGGTCAGCGAAGGGAGGAAGAAAGAAGGCACTCTACAGTTTAGATTAACTTTTCCGTGTGTAGGGGGCAAAACTGTAATTCAGTCAGGGACACCCACAAGAAAGCAGGGGAAAATACATATTAGTTACTAAGGCAACCGCGGGCAAAGCCCCGATGTGCCTTAGCGGCACGCCTGCCGTGCAGACAGGCTTCGGGCGGGGAGCGGCGGCGAGCCGGGCGGCAGGGCTCGGCGGCTTGAGACGCCGCGCTGGGAGGGAAGATGCCACCGCCGCCGCCCGGGAGCGCGGCCGGGCCGGGTCCCTGTTGCACGACGAGCAGTCAGCACCCGAGACAGCGCCCGGCAGCCGGACCGCGGGCCCCGGCCCCGCCGCGCTCCCGTCCGCTGTCTCCCTGTCCCGTTGTCCCCCGCCCGCAGCCTCCTGTCTCGCTGTCCCGACACCCCGCTGCCTCGGCGCTCCAGTGTCCCGCTGTCCCGGCCCCGCCACCGCCGGGCTCGGCCGCCCGCCAGCACTGCGGGGCGCTTCCCCAAAACTTCTGCCCCCCGCCAGCGCTGCTGCCGCGCTGTCCCCGGATGG
>VWYO01012573.1:326560-418144 GCA_013400275.1 Rhadina sibilatrix
CTGCGGGTCCGCCCAGCGGCGCGGGGGCTGGAGACGCTCCCGAGGAAAGCGACGCTCCGAGGGGAGCAGCCGTCCTGGCGCCCGCGCCCGCAGGCGGGCAGAGCCGCCCGAGCAGGCTCCCGCGGGCAGCCCCGCAGCCCCGTCTGCCCGGTGCCATCTGCCTGCCCTGCCTGCCCCGCGGGCCGTCCCGCGGCTGAGCCCCGCGCTCCGCTCGGAGGGTCACCCCTGAGACGTACCTGGCCGGGTGAGGCAGTGGCTCCCTGCCTGCTGGGAGCGGGCATTGGCGGCTCTCCGGCCGCCCGGAGCTGGCGTGCTGGCGGCGGGGCGACGGCTGTGGGCTGGGCGCGGGTGCCCTCTGTCTTCAGCACCGCTCCACCGCAAGGAAAAAAACAGGTCATCCCGGGCTCATCCATTATCTCATGGAGAAGGATCAGTCATTTTCTCCCCCTCCTTAATTTTTTTTTTCGGCTATTGTCTTGTAAACGAGTAAGGAAACATCACCTGGAGCACGCTGCGGCTGCAGGGGAGGTGTTGGCTCTCACCTCCCGTGGCTCTAAATTCATTATCATCCTGCCTCAATTAGCATGAGCCAGAGTTAAAGCAAGAGGCTGCTGCTGGAAGGGGACCCAGACCACGCTCGGGAGACCCGAGACAGTGAAATGTGCAGCTCTGCCTCACGGGCAGGGCTTCGCTATTAAAATAAATATTTATATTTGGGGGAAAAAATGAAACAGAAAAATTACACTGCAACAAGATATATCAATATAAAGGCATAAAAGGCATTGAGATTGCAGTTTTCAGGTCAAGATGAACCTAAATGAAGCACGTGAGAGGCACGCCAGATTAAAATAATACCAGATTGAATAATCATAATTCAGACGACCTGCTTGCATCCCTAACACAGGTCTCGGGTGTTTTACTTGACTGTATGAAAGTTAAAGTTAGATTACCTCCCCGCTGGGAACTCTATAGATATTTGCCCTACTTTTGAAAGAAAGAGGCAAGGACAAACATTTAACTATTGCTCATTCAGAGACGGGTTTGCAGTGAGTGCTGCCTCAGGAGTGTCTTCTCCTTGTGTCAATATCTGAGCTGCTTTTATTGTCACGCAGCTAGTTATTTTTCTGCACTGTTTGTCCATGAGCTGTGTTTATTGTGGAGGACCCAGCCCAGGGGGTTGCTGGTGCCCTTTTTCCCTGCAGGTAATGTTTCCCATGGAGGGAACCAGGGTCAGAGGGGCTGCTTGTCCTCTGCCTGTGAGCATAAAGCTTCCCCAAGGCCAGCATAGGGCAGTTCTGCCAGGGCCAGGTCCGGAGAGACATTCAGATGTGCACAAAAGGGGGGACAAATTCCCCTTCACACTTGTTTTAACGATTAAACTTCAGTTTCTGCCCTTGACACAACAAACCTGCAGCACGCCAGAAAACTATTCCAATGGTTAAGTTTTTGGTTTGCTTCTCTGGCTTTGGCAGGGGAAGCCCTTGCAAATGCTACCATTGATTCTTCCCTATAGCCTTCATCCTATCTAACCTCTAACCTGGCATTCACATAACCAGAAGGTCTTTATGCTGAGGCTTGTACAGAGCTGTCACACAGAGCTGTTCTCCCTCAGTGATGGTCTGAGTTTTGCTGAGGCTGGAAAGCAGGTCACTGGGTCCTGATGCCCAGCCATGGCTGCAAATGCTGTCTCTCCCACCTCTGCAGCAGCAGGTGAGAGTAGGTGGAAATGGGCAGAAGTCTGGGGCTCAAATGAAGACACCTGGGATATCTTTGGGAAAGGCCAGGGAAAGACAAGCACTGGGACTGCAGTGGCTTTGATCTTCTCCGACCTGACTGTCATGGGGGAAGCAAAGGCTTTCCCTGCCGGGAAGTTGCACCTCTAGCACTGCTGCCTTTGTCCCACAAAGGGGCCAGAATCATCCTTTTGTCCCTGACTCCCACACATCCTGATCCTGCTGTGGCCCACAGAAACAGCCCGTGTCCCCAGTCCTACCATCTTCACAAATTTCTCAGCATATGGTCCCTTTATCATCTGGTAACCATTCTTGAGACACTACATGGGACTGTATTTTTTGCAGAGATATGAGCTGCCGTCAAGCAGGGAGTCAGGGCAAAACCAGAGCAAGACTGGAGCTGTCTTGTAAGCAGTGATTCCTTTCCAAGGGAAATTGCCTGCTGTTGAATATTTTTTCTCTGTAAAATGAAGGACAAGTGAATAATTTTCATATTCCCATGTTACACAATTTAAAAATCACTTGGAGGTTGATTGAAATATTCTGTTTTGATGGCATCCAAAGTGCTTTGTTCTGTTTTCTTTTTAAACATTTTGTACAATGAAGAACAGTTTTTACTTCAGATAAAATCAATCATTAACATAAAATGGATATTCCAGTATTTCTTCCAAATAAAATTCTTTTCTTCTACTTCTATTTCATCAGAATTATTTCTTTTAACAGAAAATTTTCTGCTGGAAAAGGTCTGTTCAGCTCTTATGAGAAAGGCCAGTGTATTGTAGGAAATGGTTTGAAAGGAGGTTTGTTTGGAGTAGCAATGGCTGAAACCTGGAAATCTGGTTTGTTGAAATCCCACTTTTGATTTCCCAAACACCACTACGCCCTCCTCTACTTCCTACCAAGAGAGACAACTCAGATCGACTATCTAGCTGTACAGACTTTCCAACTAAATTATTGGGGACATTTAAAGGTATTCTGCAAGGATCAACGTTGCTAAAGTCATACAGTTTTATTCTACCTTGGAAACAAGTAGAAAGCTCTTGTGTTCCTGTCTGAAGTAAGCTGAAACATATACCAGCTGTCTGATAAATTGTCTCCAGTCCTTTTTATTACGCTCACTCCTGCTGCTTCCCTTTCATGATTTAAAAATGTCACCTGCTGTATATATATGCAGTGTACATGCAAAACATGCAGAGATAGCCCACTGTTGTAGATACTGAATGGTTTGCTTGTGAACAAAGATTTAGAATCATCATCTAGCAGGCTTGTTCAGATAAAACAGGGAATTAATCTTACTAATATATTGGATATATTTTCTTCTTTTTCCTAAGCAAAGTAGACATTTCTCATAGGTTTTTGTTTAAAATGTGCCAACTAGAGCCTTGTTTTCACCTCCCTTCCTGTATTTAGGCTTTCAAGTTGCCCTATCTGTAAGAAATAAAGCAACAGTGTTTCTAAGGTTTGATTGCTTACACTTATTTGCTGCAACTGCTAAGAAATGAACATAAATGGATCGATGTCTGTATATATGGAGCTTTGTAAAGGTATGATTGCTCAGCTGTTCCTTGTACTAGTAGATTCATTAAAATTAAATAGGATTACCCCATGAAATTGAGGACTCACTTCTGAGATACTTAGAAACTCTCAATAACTTCTAAACAAACCTATGCCTATATGGGGTTACTTTTTTTTTTTTTTTTAACCCAAGGATTCCGAGAAAGTTGAAAGCTAACACTGATAGTCATCCAACAGCCTCTTGCCTACTCTCTCAAGCCACACTTTTATGAGCATATTTCACAGATTTAGATGATTTTGCATCCTTTTAAAAAAGTTCCTCCTCTCGTGCTTTCTCAGGAGGAAAGTGTCTGCCTGGTTATGATTTCAAATGTCTTTCAAACAAATGTGAGATCCAAGTCATTGCAAAATTCAGTATTCAGGGATGTCTTGTAAATTTTTTACACTCTCTAAGGATTATAGACTCCACAAAGTGATAAATAGAGCAGATTTATACAGACATTCAGCAGTTTTCATCTCTGGCTAGCAAAGCTGTTAATAAGCTAAGAGTAATTCTTTCTACATTTAAAAATAAGTAACTGATTGCTTTCATAACTCATATTAAAAAACTTTCAGCAGAAGTGCTTCATGCCAACTGCATGAAGCAGAGAGACTGGAAGAACGTGGTCCAGAAGACCAAGGGCTTGATCTCTCCTCAGCGGAAACTCATCTCACAAATGGTTCCCTTGCCACAGGTCTGTGCCCTCCAAGCAATGGCAAGCAACAGTCACAGGCAGCTGGTTTTCATTCCTTACAGAGAGGGCACATGTCTCAAATTTTGAAGATTCCTGGGCATACACTTTTGTGAAGCCCAATGACAAATTTTGGTCTCATGGCAATGGGTATGTTTCCAAATAGTGAATGAGAAGTCAGCTGAATGTCTTCTTTGCTAAACAACATGACTGTTCAGTCCTGGATAATGTTTAAAATCATTCCTATATTTATTTTCTAACTGCAAAAATGTACTTAGGGTGCCCCCTAGGCCAAAATGCTAGACAGTATTTACAACATCCACTTACATCAATTCTATCCAGTTCAATTAATTTTGATAAAACTCTTTTGCCTTGAAATCCCCTGATTTCCCTGAAATTATTCCCTGAGAAACAACATAAGTAAATAGATAAATCTCTGCTGGGACTTGCATACCAAGAAGCTTATGCTACACTAGGCCAAAAAGAAACGTGCATGTCAAAGTCAAAGGTCCACAGTTCCTGAGCTTCAGACTCTCAATTTAAAATCTACAGACTTCTAATTTAATTTGGAAATGTCAGTCTCAATCATTCTGGCTGAACTCACCAGAAAAGGCCTTATATAAGTGTGAAAGGAGAGACAGTACCTTGGATATATGGGATTTAATGCAGATTAACGAGACAGGTCTACTTAATTAGATTGTAACTAACAGGACAAGGAATTTAACAAGAAGTCACCATCCCTTATGGGTACTCTGTGGGAAATAAGGCAGCTGAAGCATCAGATAGCCAAATTTTCCAGTGATTTTCAAGGACAGCTCCGTGTGACGGCATCTGCAGGAATTCAGTCTGGTACCAGTGAAAACTGGTAACACCTACACACAGAAAGGAAATCCTTGCTGTGGAGATGAGGGAAAGGTGTTCCTGCTCTGTCCTGCCATCTCAGCTTTCAGGCTGCAGCCGAGGATGAGAAAGACCTTATGCTGCAGATTGCAGTTACAAAAGGAACCAGTAACTTGTGAAGATGGAAAGTTTACTCAAACTGTACAATGTAATGACATCTCTGCACGGCTCTGAGAGAAACTGCACAGCTAGTAATTTCTGAAATTTTCCCCATGACTACAGAAAGCAAGGAAGAAACAGTTCTGTGTTTACTGGCTGTTATTTGTGCCCTTCATTTCTCCACACAGAACCCTTACAGACATTTTGTAAAACAAAAAGAAGAAAAGAAAAATTTAAAATCACAAATATCAGAGATGGAAAAGGCTAGCAGTCCTTTCAAAATGAGAATCTTTTACACATAACTAAAAAATCAGAGGAAATTTTACAAATATCAGTTTAGCAATGAAACAATGTGTGACAAATACTTTACTTACTTTAAAGAACCTTTCCAGAGCTTAAAAAAGAGAGAGAGAGAGAGAGAGAGAGAGAGAGAAAGAAAAAGAACAGGAAGAAAAGCCCAAATTAACATGCTGAATACCTCTGAATGTTAATTTTTCCATTTGCAGTCTGTTGCTGTTTATATAACACTGTGTACAGGATACTTTGTCAGCTTCCCTAAATAAGTATTTTTGAAGTCTGCAATAGCAAAATAAGGAGGAATGGAACACCTTAAAGATTAGTAGGATTTTGTGGTGACCTTTAACTGAAATGATCTCATTTTCTACACTGCATCTCCTTTATGCATTTGCAATTTTTCAGGATGGATGGAAAGGATGCCTTAAAATCACTGCCAGCAGGCTGGTCAAGTTTATTTACTTTTTTCTCACTATACCTGGTTGTAAATGAACTCAGAGATGTCGACTAGGGAAACTTCCAGGCTATTGTTCTAGTTTCGCCATAATTTTTTTCATTATTTTTAAATGTAGGTAATATGACAGAATAGCGCATCATTGTGTAGCAAATCAATAAAATTAAGTAAATCTGTGTTTGTTTTGGCTGGGATAGAGTTAATTTTCTCCACAGTAGCTGGTGTAGGTCTATGGTTTGGATTTGTGCTGGAAACAGTGCAGAGATAACGCAGAGATAACACAGAGATAACATAGATGACACAGAGATGGCACAGAGATAACACAGAGATGTCTTTGCTACTGCTGGGCAGGGCTTACACAGAGCCAAGGCCTTTACTGTCTCTTACTCCACTCTACCTGTGAGGACACCTGGATGCACAAGGATTTTGGAGGGGACACAGCTGAGACAGCCGACCCCAAGTGACAAAAGGGGTAATTCAAACCATGCAACATCATGCTCAGCACATAGAGCTGAAGGAGGAAGGAGGAAAGAGGGGACATTTGGAGCAATGGTGTTTTTCTTCCCAAGTGACCATTACACATGACGGAGCCGTGTTTTCCCGGGGATGGCTGGACACCTATCTGCCCATGGGAAGAAGGGCTTTTGCTTTCCCTATTAAATCATCTTAATCCACAGGTTTTCTCATAAAATACCAAATATTTAAATACTGTATTTATTTGTAGTATATAGGTATTACTTAAAGCAAGACATACACAACAAAAATCTGATACCCAAAAATAGAATTGAGGATATGGTGTACAAACTATGGTCCTCCAACTATTTGCAAATTACTATTTGCAAATTATTTGATATATTTGTTCAAAAAGTTTTTGCAACAAAGCACCATTCCTACAAAATGAAAGGATAGTTCACAGCATTATAAAAAATAGTTCTCACTAAGTGCTTACACATTTTCTGACATCTTCTGTGCTATAACAAAAAAAGAGAACAGCATCAGATGACATGGGTTTCTTTAAATACTTATTTATAGTCATCATAAGGAGTTGCCTTGAAAACAGAAATTGCACAGACTTTATCATTTTGACTTTCCATCCAAGCAATGCATTTCTGGAAGCATTTCATCACTTCAGGATCTATTAGAATCATTGTTGTAGGTCTTGTTCTCCTCATTTCCCTGACAGTATGCTGCTGTGGCTTTGATGACACATTAATTGCTTTTCCTCTGTGACTTCCTTCTGGTGAAGTGGCTGCACTGGCCAATCTCACTGGCCACCTGCCACTGCAGGGATGTCAAGACCTTGATCCTCACTGAGTTGCCTGGCTCCTCAGCTAGTTCCTATAACTGGATGGCCCTTGGGGTGCTTCAAATCCAAGCCTCCAGCTCCTCCAGAATCAGACATTCTCAGTCTTATCCCCCAATGCAAGCCTAACATTGTATTTATCACAAAAATTGCCTTTAGTAAGGCAGGAAAAAAAACATCAAGTAACACGACCCTGTGTGATAAAATGGCTGAAGTCCAACAGCTGATCCAACAGCTTGAACTCATTGACTGTGAATGCCTGTCCTCAGTACGTACATTCAAATGCTTCTTATCTCAAGTTTCCATCAGCTAGTTGCCTTTTGTCATCCTTTCTCAAAATAGGCAATATTTCATTTATATCTCTAGTCCAGTTATGATTAATGGCTCACGTTTGCTTCACGGATTAGATCACAGAGCTCCAAACACCATACTTGGATGCTTGCTCTCCTGATAATCTTCCTTAACCACTACTACAGTTTTTTTGCTCTACCTGAGCAAAACATGCTTACAAGGCATTAACAGATTCTGATTTTCTATAAACATTGAAATAACAATGTTCTGAAATACCAGACCCCCTAATACATTTTGAATTGGACATTAGGAATGTGCCTAAAAACATTAGTTTCTTTAAAAAAATCTTACTATTTGTAGCCATTGGGCTGAATAGAAAATTATCAAAAAGGAAGGCCAGAAACAGTGAAGAAAACTCAAAGAGAAGAGCCTCATTCAGTTAAAGAACACTTTTATGCTCTTTGTCTAAGAAAATAAAGCCAGCATGTTAACTGTGCCTATTGCCTCCATAGCCCTTCCTGACAAAATACCAAAAATATTCAGTATGTGAATGCAGAAAAAAATTTACTGAAATTTGGAAAGGTCTCCAAGGTAAATATATTTGTGCAAATCTTTGAATGTCAGTAGTCAAGTAAAAGAATTAGACCAACAAAAATACCCACACTGGAAGAGAGACAGGTAAAATCCTTCACTCTGGGGGAAGTGAGGCACAGATATATGTTGTCCAGAAAACCCGTGGATGCCCCACCCCAGGAAATGTTGAAGACTAAGTTGAATGGGGCTTTGAGCAACCTGGTCCAATGGAAGATGTCCTGGACTAGGGCAGGGGGCTTGGAACTAAATGATCTTTAAGGTCCCTTCCAACCCAAACCATACTATGATACTATGAAATAACCAGCAGTCGCAATCAGGTGCCCAGACAGCACAGTGCTGGGCCAGCTGCAAAATGGGATGTCTCTGTCCTGGGGAGGTACAACTCACAAGAGACGACTTTCAGGGGTGGAGGATGGAGCAATCATTAGACAGGCTGATGATAAGTGCCTGATTACAAGGTTTGTGAAGGAAAGTGGGTCCTCATGAAACCCCTATTACCTTCATGTACGTAAACCATGTGTCGATTATTAATTGTAACTCACAAGGCAATTCTCGAAGCTTGTTTAGCGATGAGCAGATGAAAGGACAGAAAGTATACATGGCTAAGTAGCTGTACAGCATACTGCAAATAATGGTCATAGGTAATCAGCCTTTGCTTTAATAAATTAAGAGAACTCACTAAAGAGAAAATGTCTAAATAGCAGTTAATTGCATTTAAAGAATATATGTCCACATATACATGATGATTCTATGTAAACAGTGTGTCCTTAAGGTTTTCAAATTTTCTGTACAAGTCTGTTGTGAAAGCACATATTAATTTCATGGCATAGTCTTTATTCCTTATTCTAGAGGATGTTTTCTCAATAAATATAGTATGTGTTTGTTTTCATAGCATATGTTTGTTTTTGTTTCCTCTTTTCTTGGCAACGGCTTCTAAAAAGACTCTTTTCATCACCACTGCACTTTTTATTTAGCTGCAAACCATAAGTCCCCAATAAATTAACCCAGACCAGCTCAACCAATTTGGCAGCTGCTGTCACTACAGTAATAGACAGCTATTGATTTCCACGTCTTTATTTAAATTCCAGTAATAGCTGCTTGTGCTGCATATAAGCATCTCAATTCCTATTGTGTTTCTGATTTCTAAATGGTACCAGCACTTAGTTTATCTTTTCTTTAGCTGGATTTTATTTTCCTCCAAATTCCAACCACTGTCAACAGGGGATGCAAATCTGTACATCATTCTTTCTTCTTGCTCTCCTTTACCAGACAATGTAACGTGCACCACTCAAATTATACAACATTTTCAATCCATTTTCTAAATCATCGTAAAATTTGATTCTTCAGCCTAAACCCACATGAAAAGTCGTCGTGTGCTTTCATTTTGTGACTACAGGTAAATAGACTGATGACACATGTATAGGACTTAATCCCAAGGAATATTTGGACATATGCTTAACTCCACTCTCATTAAACACAGCTTTTAAGTTTGTGACCTCATTTTTCCTTTTAGAAATTGAGGAGGAGGGTAAGGAGAGAAATCCAGGGATATGTGGTGAGAAGACTGCCTTCAGCTTTGATTATGTAGTCCATTTTTAATTTTGTTCATTCATTTCTAATAGAGTAAAATTAAAAATTACAGTAAAACTGAAAAAAATAAGTCTGCCCAGTAAAAATTCAGAGGAAGTACTATTCTATGAAGTGAGGACCATGCCTGTTTTCCCTGCATCTCAGCTATGCCTTCCACCTCTGCATACAATTGCTAGTTCAAAACCCTCACAGCTGAAGAGAGAGATATCTTGGCCCATTAGGTGTTAAAGGAAGACCTGATGCTGCAAGACCAGAGTTCACAGTGGCTCCTTGAGGCTGCAGGGTATGTGTGAGAGTGTGGAAGATCTCTAAGGAGTGTTAGAAAAAGTCTTTTAACATTTCACAGTTGTAAATTTTACTTTTTAGAATGCTGAGATAAAACTGCCTCTTTTTATGATTTAACTATCTTGGTTGAAGGTATGAAATGGAGGTGAGAGGAAGATGCTATTCAGTTGGATGATATTTTTAATTTCCTAGTGTAGATAATGTTTTCAGAAACCTTTGTTTTGAAGGTAATCTGCATTCAATTCTGGTAAAGAGCATGAAATCTTCACACAGTTTATGGGATAATTTTGATTAGATGCAGTTCTTACTCTGTGGACAGAAGCATACAATACCTACAATAACTATGGTAATTGTGCATTGGAAGGCAGCTATTCAGCAGAAAGCTATTTGTTTAGCATATAATAGTTCAGGCCTGTGACATAGGGACATATCTGCAGTTGAAGGATGAACAATAAAGACTGCTTGGGAGCAGGCTGTTGTTATGTTTCTTCACTTCATACGTATCTTAATGATCATTCAAATTGAAGTTTTCTTGCTCCAAACAACACTAACTTCACCAGAATCTCTCAGAAATGTAAGGCATATATGGGGAATAATCAGCTTGGCTCCTCAGGAAACTACCTTGCCTGTGCAGAAATAGATGTGAAAGGGAAAGGTGGCACCAAAACGTCAAACCACACCAAACTCTCACCAGGCAAACCCAATGCAAAGAAAAATTTTGTCTGAGTCAAATCAGGCCAAACTGTGCAAGTTCTCAAGTCACAAGAAGCTGAAACAAAAAATCTGCATGGATTTACTTGGTGTAGATGCTACCTTCTCAAATGATACTTGGTTTTTGTCTTGAGAGAAAGGAGCAAAAATTTTGAAACATGACCAGCAGCTGAAATAATTCTTCTAGAGTTACCAAAGCAAAGGGTAGCAAAGCAAAACTCTTTTTGGCATCCAGGGTTACTTTTGGTGGATAACTCATAAATAATGGTGATAGGCTGGTTCTCTGCAAACAACCTAACATTTCTGCACTACCAGAGATGTATCTTCAGGTCTTCTAACATCACACTCCTCAAAAATGCCCTGATCCATGCCCAGAGCAGGACCAACCCCAGTGTAGCCGCAAATGCAGGGAGGTCACCTGACTTTTCTCCCTTCTAGGATCCCATCAGCAGCAGCACACACCACTGCCATACTTCTAATCACTTGGGTTAAAACTGGATAATGCGGATATTTCCCACCAGGTTAACCTTTTCTGGAAGGCATCCTGACAAATGTAGTTTGCAAGTAGTGGTGAAAGGAAAAACCACCCTTGGCCTTGGCACCCTCAGTGGTTTCCTTGTGGATCAGATATTGTAGGGCTCCCAGGGGGCTGGTGGTGGTGGGAGACCCCAACAGGTTTCCGTCAGGGCAGAGCCTGGCAGTCATGGCCCCTCCCATTTCCCCAGCCCAGCAGGGATGACCAGGAAGAGTCACTCTGGGCTAGTGATGCCTTGGGGCCCTGGCAGCAGCATATCAACTTATGCTTTGGGTGGGAACCAGAACTGTTGCAAAATTGATCAGCCATAAATAAGATGCTTACCAAGCCAGCAGATAAGCATTCCTTGTTTTGCTGATATCTCTACATAAAACAGTGTAGTATTGTTATTTATATCCTATAACATCTTAATCATTTATCACTTTCTATCTGTGCTGCAGAACCAGGACTTCATCAGCTAGGAACATCTGCAGGTCCATAAGCATCCCAGGAGAATACTTTTGCAAAATTTTGTATTATGTTCCCATTGCCTAGAGAAAACAAACCATAGTTAATGAAAAGTAATACTTCGTTGGAAAAAAGGGAAAATATTTATTTTGTTCTGACCTCATTACTTTCTCTTACAATCATTTTTCAAATAAAAGCCTGTTCTCTCATCTCTCAATAGCTTCCAATTACCTCCTCAATTAAAAAGGTTTATTTTTACTCAAGCAGGGTCATGAGATGTAATATTTCATTGTTTCATTTTGTGACAAGGTGTTTTTTTTTTCTTTTCCCTGAGACTGTGCTCAGTGATGCACAGTCATTTCTGCTGACTCATTTCCCCAGTCAGAGAATGTGGATGCTACCAAGCCCAGCTAGGAGGCATGAACAGTCCTGTGGTACACAGGTGGGGCACCACATAGGACAATGCCTTGGAACAAAACCAGTCAAAAAGAAAACCCCTCAGATCACTGAAAGCAGGAAGGAGATTGGACTGAAGCCTGGTTTATCATTGACATTTGTGTACAAACTTTGGAACTGTAGAGCTTCCTAACAGGTTATGCATCTAAGCTAGTGAGAGCCCAGTAAGCACTGAATTATTTTTTGCTGTTTTACAGCTAGAACAAAATCCATACATCTGGGTTTGGCTGGATGGGGAAAGGCAAAGTAGAGAGTAATAACAAGAAAATATCTACAGTTGCTGGAGATTAAATAAAAATATTAAAACTTGATTACAAGTTTCTGCGATTTGAAGTGGCAAATATATATAGAAGTACCAAAATACTCAAATTGCTTGCACTGATGATAAACCGCAAACCAGAGCTGCTCATTTATGTGGGCCATTCCATCAGTTCCCTTTAGGTTGGACTCTCTGTGATAGGAGAACAAATCAAAATACATTTGCAGCCCAGACTAACTTCTCATTGCTCACTGCTCATTGCATTTCTAAATTTTAGGCCAAAAACAGGCAAAAAAATAGTTTGATGAATAAGCTTAAGTGTACGCATATTTAGAAATACAATGACATCTATATCCAGAGAAAACATCCTTTCTCTTAGTTAAGGTTGTTGCCTCAGTGAATTAATGTCCCAGGCCAAAGTAAAATCTCAGCTCAGGGATGATTCAGGCACCTTTCTACTACAGACTTGCTCCAGGGACCCACAGTGCCCCACACGACAGGAGGTCTAAAGGCTTCTGCTGTCTTAACATTTCTCCCTGAAAAGCAGCATCAACTGAGTACCACCACACTCGGGCCTCTCCTGTTCCAGATTTACTGCACCTTTCAGGGAATAGTTATAAGGGGCCAGGTGCCAGTAGCAGCAGAAAGCAGCCGGTTCTGCTACCCAGCTGAGATCTGTCTCATTTGTAACTCCCCTGTGGCTCAGTGTCGCATCGTATCCACCTCCCTCAGACACTGCAGAGAGAAATATCCCTCTGTCTCCCACCAGAAATGCTGCCTGGCACTACCAACATCCAGGTAAGGTGCCCCCCAAAGCACCAGACAGTTTGCCGACAGCTTTGGGGCATCTCCATGCCCCGCGCAGTCCGGGAGTCGGCACTGCCTGCTCCTGTAGCCCAGAGCCAGAGCAAATGCTGGGCAGTGCACAGCCTGCCCCCTCTGAAACCTGCTGCTTTTTCTGACTTGGGTACTCAGAAACGGGCTCAAAGGTGAATTATGGACAGATAAGTTAATATAATACTCCTCTTAAGAGAATGATTATTAACCCTCTGCAATGAAGCTACATCAATCTTGATATACTTGTTTTAATATCAAACCTTGTTAAACTCAAAGAAAACATCTGCAGAGGTAGATTTTCATCAGTGTTAAACAAATGCATTGATTTCTGGCTTGAGAACTGCAGATTTTCTATACTTCTAAGTTGATAAATCAAAGAAATAATAACCCTGATAAAGTTAATATTTTCTTTGACAGAAACTACCAAGACTGCTTATCACTTCTTTATGAGGAAGGAGGCCAAAATAAAACAGTTCTGGAAGACTGTACATTTTTGTTTCAAATTCGATTTGATTTGCCTTTTCTCCATAGTATAAAGCATAGATAAGAATTTTGCAAGCAGTTTTGGTTTTCTTGTTTTTTATATTACAGAGAAAGTTATGAATCCAAATCTCCTCTTGCCAGAGTGTGAAAATCAGCATTTTTCACTGCCAGGAAATATATCTCTAATAGATAATGCCTGAAATATGTCCTTGTTGTGAGCATCCTTCAGATCTCTTTCAAACCACTGTGCCCTGTACTATGTTACAAACATCTATATTTTGAGCCTAAATTTCCAAAAGCTTTTACTGATTTTATTATAAACAATTTATTTATTTAATTCCAGTTTTATTAGAAGGTTTGCTTTTTTCTCAGGAGCTGCAAACTTTTTCTTTATGCATTTTTCTTACATTAAAAAAGGCTTATGAAAGGGATATTGAAGCAATGAAAACACCTTATTTAGGTATATATTTAAATAACTCCAAGAACTGGATTCCAAATCCTACATAGTAACTCTAGATGATGTCCTAGATGCAATGACATGGTTATTTTTTTTTTTCCTGCTCTATATTTAGATAGTCTTTTTAGCTGTCCTTTTCTCTTGGAAAAAGAGAGATGGGCTTAACTCGCACCAGTGACAGATCAGCTGCTGCTGTCAGTCCTGAGGTCAGGTGTATCACCTGGTTTTCACAAAACCAGCACGAAGCTCAGCTGAGTGGCAGATGGACAAGGGTGTACAAGAATTGTGCATACACGTTAGCAGAGACAGATGGCCTGCAGTGTGTTATTCTGTGGGGTGCAGGTAGATTCCCCCAGGAGATGCAGAAGGGCACCAGTGATATGTTGAACTTCTCTGTTTTGAGGAAACAGGAAAGAGCGGAAGCCCTGAAGAAGTGAAAATGGGGAGACATGCCATCACAGCTCCACGGTGTTTCTCTCGTGCTGGGTTCTTAGCTTACTGGCTTACATGATTGCTTCTGGCACACAATAACACTCTGCTCTTTGTAGCTCTCCAGAAAATATTTAAATCCTCCACTCTTTTGCCCAAAGCAGTATTATGCACTGTGGATGGTAGCAATTATATGACAACACTTTCAAAGTCCCACTATGACAGTAATATTATTTTCCATTACATATACCAAACAGTATGGAAGTTGGGTAGAGCTTAAACTACGAAATTAATTTCCTACCAAGGCACAGAACACTGCTCATGATTTTATTAATATGGAGTAGATTGGAATGATATTATGCCTCCACTGGAGTCCATCTTTCCATTTCTGTCACATGGTGATTTTTATCAAAAGAGCTGAATAGATTTTTCCTGCTAGTTAACTACCCAGGCAACACGTGAGTTTGCTGAGGCACAGCATAATATACAGTCATTGTAGTGCAGGGAATGGAGTCTATCTACCCTCAGTTTTATTCATTTGCTACAAATGTTCACATTTCCTGCCAGAACCAATTTGGAGACAAATACAATTCTGATTTTCTTTAGAGGATTTCTGCTTGCCTTTGCAACTAAAAAAGGACTTTAAAATGCAACAACAACTAACATGCTGTTTTCTGCATCCTCCCTCAGAAAAGAAACCTTTTGCAAAGTAGCAGGTCTCCTGATTTTATTTGCTCGCTCTTTCTGGGTTTTAGGAGCTGCTACTGAAAGCACAGGGAAATTTTTATTCATGGGCAAGGGAGACTGTGTTCTCAAGAGTGGTCAGAAAATCAATCGCATGGTCTTATTTTATGTCATATTCTTTTATCTTTACTATTCTTTTTTATTTTGTTAGATTAAATGTCAATCATCTTCTTTCATGCACTGAAGTTCTTTAGAACAGGAGAAAAACTACTGGGGGCTAATCACTTGGATCCTTAATTATTAGCTGCTGAATAGAAACGGGGAATTTTCCACCTGTTCTCAACCCTTATTTCAAAAGAAAGGTTTGTAAGTGGCTAGAGAGAAAAGCAAAACTCC
Source organism: Rhadina sibilatrix (assembly GCA_013400275.1). Classification (NCBI taxonomy): domain Eukaryota; kingdom Metazoa; phylum Chordata; class Aves; order Passeriformes; family Phylloscopidae; genus Rhadina; species Rhadina sibilatrix. The sequence goes on from VWYO01012573.1 coordinate 342,044, forward strand.
TTCAGACAAAGGACAGACACAGTGGGTGGAGACCAGTTCGTATCCTTCCAAGAAATGCCTCAAACACTCCTATGGAGCCACAACAGGGAAGATAACAGTCAAGTGTTCCATGAGATTGGAATGGTCTGCCTGGGGAGGTGGTGGAGTCACCATCCCTGGATGTGTTTATAAAAAGACTGGATGTGGCACTTGGTGCCATGGTTAAGTTGAGGTGTTAGGGCTGGGTTGGACTCGATGATCTTGGAGGTCTCTTTCAACCTAGTGATTCTGTGATTCTGTGAGACATGCCACAAGATACATAGCTAAGAGATTTCCATGAGATGTGTGAATGGTGTGCTGAGGGGGAGATGAACCTTGTCCCTGCAGTCAGGTGGAAGAGGGAGTGATGCTAAGGTGTCATGGCTCTGCTCTGCCCTTTTGCTAGACTCACAGTCTTTGTAATCCCTCTCTTTGTTCCTCTACATATAAATTGTTACTTTTGCATGTATATTGGCTGCCTTGCTCCCATTTATGATGGCAGCACAGTCTGACCTCCACTTCTTCCAAAAGTAAAACTGGTGTTTGAAATCCTTCATGGCAGAGACTGAGAATACAACCACCTTATAGACAAATCAACAGGCCTGCTCCTCTTCCTTCCCAAAAGCAGGGACAGCTCTTTGGTAAGATTTGTACCTCTGACTGTGTTGGAGTATACTCAAGAACTTCAGAACTAGAGCTCCTGACACTCCAAAGATCTGCATTAGCTTGCTCTACACTGGATGCAGGACAGACAATCCTCTCCTCTCCTCTCCTCTNCTTTTTTCCCACCTTCCTCTTTCTCATATGATATTGCAAGGTTTACCAATATAGCCTTTTGCTAACTGTGTGCATCTTTGCATTAATAAATGTCTTCAAATAAAATTGTTACTTGCTAAGGACCTCTAGTATGGTTCCACTGCACCTCTACCCATGGGTATTTTCAAGTCTGAGTCATTTTCCTTTCCTTCTTGTGTCGAAAAGTCCTAAGGGCTACTGAGCCTTGACCCAATAAGTGGGCAGGGAGAACTGGGAAGCGGCTTCTCAGCCTTAAGCCAGGAGGGGTTTGAGCAGTGCTAAGACAATGGCTACCTGGGAAAGGCCAGAGTATGACTGTTAGCCTGTTTGGAGTTCTCCCTTCCCTCGGCAGAAGGATCATGACAAGGTTGTTTATCCTGAGAACCAGGAAAGAGACTTCTTACTAAATGAGGGTGAGAGGAAAGAGATGTTCAGACAGATATTGTCACACAGAGCAGGCACCCTCTTGGGGCCATTGTGTTTTCCCCCTCCTCTGAAAGCAAAAATGTTCCTCTCTTGCTTACTAATTTTCATGACATACAGATAAGAAAATAAAGTTCAGATTCACAAATACTTTATGAGTCTTTAAAGACCATCCTCACTACCAAAGAAAGCAAAAATCCCAACCCAGTAGAGGAAATCCTTAACAGAAGACACAGACAACATAGAAATAGAAGAGCTAACTAAAGGGCAAGACTCATTAAGAGATTCATGGCCCTGCGAACAGCCCTGTAAATGAGACTGTGAACAGATCTCACTGAGGCATGAATTGTTGCCCACTATTTCTACAAGAGTTGTAGAAGTGTATGATTTTCTTTCCAGTTTCCCATTTCTGGTGGAGTCCAACTTCACCAAGTGGAGGAGGGTGAGCAGCAGCCATGTGTGGGGCTTTCTCACAGTATCAGTTCATCAAGAGCAGGTGCAGGACACTCACATGAGGAGTCACACCTCTGAGGTGCCATGGGGGGGGGGACGACTCTACATTGTCCCAGACTAAGAGCATGCCCCCCTCACCTCAGTAAATGTGATGGAAGTTGTCCTCTGTCTGCCCTTACTCCTGTCATCAAGAAAGTCAGTTCAGAATAAGAAAATTTGATATTCACATCTTGCAACACAAACCTGGATGTCACTCCCTTAAAGGTGGCTGCCTACCCTACCTATCCATACATATATGGATGCATACCAGTTGTAGGAGTGAAACAAGGTAGCCTCACAAATTCCTAGCGAAGCACATCACTTCAGCTGCTCACTGTCTCACAGATTGAATCAATAGGCATCCTGGCCTGTATCAGCATTAGTGTGACCAGCAGGAACAGGGAAAGTGATTCTCTCTCTGTACCTGTGAGGCCACACCTCGAGTTCTGTTTTCAGTTTCGGGCCCCTCACTTCAAAAAGGACACTGAGGTGCTGGAGCATGTCCAGACAAGGGCAATGGAGCTGGGGAAGGGTCTGGAGCACAAATCTTATGAGGAGCAGCTGAGGGAGCTGCGGGTGTTTAGCCTGGAGAAAAGGAAGCTTAAGGAGGATCTTACTGCTCTCTACAACTCCCTGAAAGAAGATTGTAGCCAGGTGGAGGTCAGCCTCTTCTCCTGGCAAACAGCAGCAGGATGAGAGGACATAGCCTCAACCTGTTCCAGGGGAGATTCAGGCTGGACATTAGGAGTAATTTCTTCACAGAAAGGGTGATTAAACATTGAAATGGACTGCTCACAAGAAGGTGGTGAAGTCACTGTCCCTGGAGGTGTTTAAAGGAAAGACTGGCCATGATCTAGTTGACAAGGTGATCTCCTAGAGGCTGGACTTGATCTCAGAGGTCTTTTTCAACCTAAATGATTCCATGTGATGGTGTCTTCCCTTTCATCTCTGTTCTGCAGCAATTTCTTGTTGTAACATCGGACCAAGTGATGCTTTTTAAGCTGATTTTAATCTAGGAATGCGAAATTAAACATTGCAAATTAATACTGCCAAACCACCATGGCATAAGGGCCAACACTCCAAAGCTACTACCATGGTTTTGAGCAGGTCTTCTAAACCCACTCTTTCAGAAAGGCTGAAAATGGCAGAAAATCAACACAGGCAAGTAAGGAATTAATCTATAAAAAACTAATCCTAAAAAATGGTTGAAAGTACTGTTATAAAAGAGAACCCCACCGTCTTGCTGTAAAGGGCTTTCTATTTGTGTATTTACAGCTATCTTGAATTGTCAGCCTGTATATTTCACAGAATTACAGGATCACTTAGGTTGGAAAAGACACCTGAGATCAAGTCCAACCTTGGGCTGAATACCTTGTCAGCTATACCATTACACTAAGTGCCACATCCAGTCTATTCTTGAACGCCTCCAGTGACTGCGACTCCACCTCCCTGGGCAGCACATTTCAGTGTTAAACTACGAAGAAATTCCTGCTAATGTTCAACCTCAGCCCCCCTTGGCACAGCTTGGGGCCATGTTCTCTCATCCTGTCGCTGGTTGCCTGATGGAAAAGGCCAAACCCTACCTGGCTACAGCCTCCATTCAGGGAGTTGTAGAGTGGTAAGGTCCCTCCTTTTCTTCAGGCTACACACCCCCACCCCCATCAGCCACTCCTCGTAGGACTTGTGCTTCAGACACTTCAGCAACTTCACCAGCTTGCTTCCATAGCTTTTACTGAAGTGATTTATGTTGTTAAAAATTAATTGCCCTGATTTTGCCTTTTTGCAGTACAAACAGCCCAGAAACTCGCTCTTTCAATCGTTCTTGTTCAGATGCCTGAACAGCCCTCTCTCTTCTGCCAAGTGCTTCACGCACAAAATCACAGAGTGGGTCACGATGGAAGGGACCACAGTGGATCATCTGGTCCAACCTCCGCGCTCAGGCGGGATCATCCTAGAGCACACAGCACGGGGTTGCGACCAGACGGTTCTTGAGTATCTCCAGCGAGGGAGATTCCTCAGCCTCTCCGCACAACCTGTTCCGCCTGCACAGTGACACTCTTCAGGTGGAACTCCCCGGCCATTCCCTGGATCGCACAAGCTTCCCACGCCCCCACCCCAGGGCCCACCCCTCAGCGCCACCCTGCCCGCGCGCCACGCCGCCGCGCCCACTGGCGTGACGTCACAAACACGCGCTCTCCCCGCCCCAGCCACGCCCCACTAAGGGCACCACCGCTTTAACCCCGCCCCTTCGCCCGGGGTGCACACAACTGCGCCTGCGCGGCTCCCCGGCTTTCCCGTCTCTTTGTTCCGCTTACGTCAGGCAGGGGCGGGGAAAATGCCACGGTTCCCGGAGCCCATTGGNTACGTCCGCGGTTCCCCGCCCCGCTCCCCTCACCCTGCGCCCCTGGGGCCGCCCCCGCCCTCCGCTACAGCTGTGAGCTGCCGCTCCTCCCGTGTCGCTAGTCCTGCGCGGCGCGGCGGCCGTCCCGCGGGCGGCGGCGTCGGAGCCGGACAGCCCGAGGCCTGTGCGAGTGGCCGCGGGTAGCGGTGGATGCCGCAGGCCGATTGCGCGGGGACCGGGGGCGGCGGCGGGTCACCGCAGCCGCGCAGAGTCGGTGCCGGAGGTCCTGGCCCTGGGGGCGTCGAGCGCTTGGTGCGGAGCCGCGGGGCTGCCTCTGCTGACAACCCCGGCCGCTTCCCCTGCCCCGTCTGCGGCTGCTGCTTCCCCTCGTAGGCACGGGCATCTTGTGGCCGCTGTTGCTGTGAGCAGACCCCACTCACACAGAGCGTTCCCCTCCCGCTTGTCCCTTAGAGTGCGGTGCCCAAGCTGGCGTGCCCGTGCAGGCCGAGATGCCGTGGGGACCCTTCTGCCTCTGTGTTAAGGGCAGTGTGGGCTTGGCGTCGGGATTTGCTCTGAGTGCACATCGCTCCGTGTGCATGAGCATTGTTATGAGAAACTCGCCCTTCCTTCAAGTCCGTTGTGTAATTTTGGGAGACTCATTCTCTACAGCTGCCTGAAAGGAGTTCAGGAGTCTCGCTGCAGTGAGGTGGAGGTAGGCCTCTTCTCTGGAACAACTGTGACAGGATGAGAAGTAATGGCCTTAAGCTGCCTCAGGGAATGTTTAGATTAAACCTCTGGAAGAATTTCTTCACAGAAGGGGTGATTAGGCATTGGAATGGGCTGCCCGGGGAGGTGTTAGAGCCACCATCCCTGAAGGTGTTTAAGGCAAGATTAGATATGACACTGAGTGCGATGGTCTAGTTGACATGGTGGTGTTCAGTCACAGGTTGGGCTCGATGATCTCAGAGGTCTTTTCCAACCTAATTGATTCTGTGATTCTTTGTTTGAATTTCAAACACAGCAAGATTTGTATATTCCACGATACTTCCTTTGGCTTTCATGAATTATCAATTAGTGTTTGTTACGTTTTTGGGGTTTTTTTCCAAGACCCTTCTAAAATTATTAGCAGGAATTCTGTTGTGTTCCAGCATAAGCCCCTTTAACACTAGAATATGTTGGATTTAGTAGCTTGGAATATTTTCATCTTATCTTCCTACATTCCTTTAAAAGTTGCACAAGCTGAGTTGACACAAATATCTATACTGACAAAGTGTAATATGAGGTCACAGATCTATTGCTGTGTTCAGGCTCCTTGTAAGAAACCTTTTCTTGATAAAAAGTTCCTACTTGCATGAGTATTTAATTGTGAGCGTGTGGTTTTGGGCTCTGTAGTTATTAGTTTCCTAGATGGGTCTAATATTCTGTAATTTGCTTTTTCATATATACCATTTAGCAGCTGTACTTTATTTTCTTGTATTTTATCCAGAGTCTGTTCTGTGCCCACATTCAGTAGAGGAGTTGGATGTTTGTCTTGCCATAGGTTTGCAGTTAGTCAGTGTCAGTAAGACCGCATGTAGTTTGCCAATTAGTCCTCCCAGAATGCACAAAAACTAATTAAGGGCTCTTCTGCAAGCAGTTTGTATATCCAGGGACCAGGATGCACAGTTTCCTGGGAAAAATTATTCAGTACTAGTAGCAAGGTCACTGAGGACTTTGAAGGACAGAAGATGATAGCTTGGGCTCTAAACCATATTTTATGTAGTGGCAGCTTCAGACTAGTCCTGTGTCAAGCTTGCTTTAAGTTTCAGCTCTACACAGGCTTTGAAAGGAAAGATGAATTTTCTGTGTATTTACCCCATGCTCACCCCCAAATCTTCTGTACTTTCTGCACTTTTGTTTGCGGAGGTTTGTTTTGGTTTTTTTTTTGCTGTCTCCCTCCACCCTCATCTTTGAAGGATTCTGCTGCTTCCTGATTTATATCTGTCCCACAAGATTCTCTCAGTAACAGCTTTGAAATGAAGCACTTTTGTTGATCTTCATCTGTAGCTGTCTGGCAAAATTATAAGATCTAGTACGAGACAATGCTTCATATCCAGCTTTGCGTGATGGCACAGGAGTGGGAGAGGCCCTCTAAAGCTAATACTTCTGAACAGTTGGAGTGCATAGTGCATGTATTTGTGTCCCAGAGTTTTGTGCAGTGAAATGCTAGTGTGAGCATTTGATTCTGTAATGCCTGTTGTTGACTGATTTACTTCACTTTGCAGATACTAAAAGTCCCGTTGAGAAAACGGCAAAATGAGTAGCCGTCGAAAACGTGCACCTCCGTCCAAAGTGGATGAGGAGAAGAAGAAAAGGCTCTGCTGGAATATGCATGAAGACCGGAGAAATGAGATGGCATTAGATGATGAAGTAACTAATGAGGACCATATTCCAGTTCCAAGCACTTCTGCATCCTTCATTGTTATAAATGATGATAGCACTGATGAAGATCTTGTACAGAAAGAAGGCAGTGGCTCAAAATCTGTTAAGTTTTTGTCCGTTAACGATGAAGAAGACTCTTATTCCATCTTGACTCCTGTGTCTGTACAGCTAAATATTATAGTCTTGCCATACCGTGCAGACGGGTCCTGGAAGGCTTTGTTGGGAGAATTTGCTCTTCGTCTGCCTTCTGAGCAAATTCTAACTGACGAGTTCCATGACAGGAGCTTTACTTTAATGAGAGGAGACTCTGATGATGAGCTGCAGGTCTGTGTTCATGAAAGAAGTGAAGAAGAGTACAGTAATGAAACAAAAGAATACACGGGCACTTATGAACAACGTGTTCTGGTGGAAGCAACTTTAAGTGGTGAAATATTGGAAGGCTTGAGATGGTTGCAAAAGAAAAAGATAGTTGGACTTTATCAAAGACCTGGAGAGGCTCAGGCTTTAAAGGTATGCATTCATTATACTTGTTTTGCATTTTGAAAGTTCTTTCAAGTCTGGCAGCTACTATGTATTTTTAATGTGATGAAAATGTATAGTTTCTGCATGCTTTTGTAATGTTTTCAATGTGTTTTTTCCTAGAAATATATTTTTATTTTTTCCCCACTAGCAATGTATTACCTGAAGGAATCACAGAAGCTTTTAGCTGTATTTCCTCTACATGGTGTTTTTAGTAGATTTATTATATCTGTCTGTACTTGCTAGTTTTCAAGCCACTGTTATTTTTTTCATGCTCTTCTGTTTATAATATTCTTGCCAATTTAACAGTTAATTAAATTGTTAACTGTGTAACCTTTTCACAGGTTGGAATTTACCTTCTTGAAGCTGGGCTAAGTAAACCAGAATTTCTCAGTGACGGAGGTGGAAGACCCAAAAAAGCTAATCAGATGATTCAAAAACTCATGGAAAAGTTCTACAGTTTTTTAATTCCAGGTAATGCAATAAAGTAGATTGTCGTTGAACAGAAACAGTTCCAAGGGATGGGCTGATTATAACTGTAAGGGAAAATAGTAGTTATTCCTGCCATCTAGAGCAACTTATTTTCTAGGCAGTGTTATTAGGTAATTCACTCAATACTATTATCTGGCTATTAATCATATGCTAATTTGTTTATGCTGAAATTAGAAGTGATAATCCTTCTCTACAGGTACTGAAGCATAGAGATGTTTTGAGTCCTTATTTTTTGGGAGTCAATCCAGTTTTCACCGGTTCATGGAAGTTGTTTGAATAGATCTACAGTATCCTGTCCGAATTATACAGGATGAGTGTGAAAGAACCAGGAATTAAATTTGGAAAACCTGTTCCCAGTTTGGGGCCTATCACACAACTGCAGCAATAGATTTCTGTTTGGTTTATATTGTAAAGGAGTTACAATGTAAAATACTACAAAATGCCTCTTTATGACAGTTTTGAGACTATACTGTTGTAGATTGAGAAACATGGGCCTTGCTATCACTTTAGAATTAAAGATATGTTTGCCAGATTACAGTTAATAGTAATACAGATTTATAGGGGGATAAATGATGGCTTTATGTTGTGATGTCTTAGAAAACCTGTGGAAAAACCAAACAAATAACCCAAGCAACCTTTATCTTGTTCCTGAGTGCAGAGTTGATTAAAGATTTTGCCTGAAGACTGATTCAGTGACTGTAGTATATAGAGTTGTGTTCTTGTGACAGTAGCTTAGCACCCACCCCAAATATGACTGCATTTCATTAGAAAAGGCAGAGTTGTATAAAAAATCTGGCAACTTTGGTAAAGAGAAGCTAAAAGGAAGAGCTAATAGAATAAAATCTGAGCATCCTTACCTGCTGCGAAGAACAAAAGTGCAACTTTGAGGAAAGACTTGAGATGTACCAAGGGATGGGCTGATATAACTCAGTAAATGGGGAAGATACTGCACAGAAGAAATCATCCTTCCAAAAACTGAGTCTGACTGACATAAATATGCCAGCTTAGGTTTGAAACCACAATAAATCAGATCCAAGAAGAGGTATGAAGAATAAATAGTTTATGGTCTGGAAATTAATAGCAGTGGTTTTAAATCCATTAGGAAAAACACATTATCATAAATGCATTAGAAGCAGAATAGTTGCCAGAGAATTCCTAGACTTGGTATGTCTAAGGCATATGATAGAGTCCTGGCATAAAAGTAATGCTATAGCAAGAAAGCACAGTTTTCTTCTCTGCATATCTTCTCATTGCGGAAGAGTTGGGGAAAGAGATGGTGAAGAAAATGACTGGTGACTTACTTTAAGACCCAAAGTAATTTTCTGCTGGAACCTGGGGCGTTTGTCTTCAGTACACTAAGGATGTGTTTATATGGAGTACCTGGTTCAGTGTAGCTTACAGGTAAAGAGGCACTTTCTGAAAGGGAAGACATGCCCCCTCAAAGTTACTGGGGCAAGAATGTAGATCTGAGCAGTTTGGTTGTCATGCCTTAACTTTTCAGAAGCCATGCAAGCAGCTCAGGTTCATAAAGGAGCTATATGGCCAGCTGGTAAAGACTCTGACGTTTTTTTCAGCATGTACATTTTTATGTGCTGTAAAATAAAATAATAGAGTCTTGATTTCATGCCAGTGAATGCCATGTAAATGGCAAAGTGAAATAGCTGACACAGAGAACAGAAATAACGACTGCAAATCACCAGTCAAGTCCTACAAAGGCATGTGCAGCTTAATGTATTACTACTGCTTTGAGAAAAAGAATGATTGGAGAAATGGTATCAACAATGTTAAAATGTATTATTCAGCATAACAGAGATGAAGAACAACTGAAAGCTTGCAAGCAGACTAGGCAATGGAGTTTCAGTAGAAATTCAATAGATGAATAGAAAACAATGCAGAAGAAAAAAATTATGACATCTTTGCTAACTGTTGCAAGCAGGTTTGCAGTTCAGTAGGTAGGTGTATAGCTCAGTAAATGCATCAACTTAATGTTCAGTGTTAGTGAAGCCAAATCAAAAGTGAAGAATTATCCTGAAAGTGCTAGAGAACAAAACATGATCACTAAACCACTATGTAAGTCCATAGTGTGCATTATGCTCTGCTCTGAATTCAGGAAAAGCATGTCACAGAAATGAAAAATATTTGTGAGGGAAGACCCCAGGTGATTATGCACTGTGAAACTAGTTTCATTTTCTATCAGTTTTTGAGCATGGTCTTATTGATGTAGCATAAAATAATACAGCCTTGATTCTGTGCTGATGAATGCATTCCTCTTAAATGCTTCTAACAACTTAGTCTCCATTTAAGTTCCACCCATTTTTAAACAGAATTAGTTGAGGTTTTGTAAAATAACACATAAATATATATTTTAACACTTATCAATATCCATCTAAAGTGAAATCTGTACAATAACATTCCAAGATGAAGCTTCTTGTTACCCCCACTGATGAGCACATTCTCATGCTGATGAGGTTGTGCACAAGGATTTACACAAATAAGGGATATGACCTCTCTACTGCTGCATTTAATTTTAATATATTTTTCCTCACTGTACTCAGTTAATTCTGTTCATATCCTTCTAGATGATTTTGAGACTTTGTGGCAGGAAGTTCATCTCTGTTATGGCAAGCATAGCATAGATGCATTAAGTAAACTGAAAAAAAAAGAGCGATAAAATATTTAATATGGAATCATTGAATCATTTAGGTTTTAACCCAGCCCTGCCAAGTCAATCACTCAACCATGTTTCTAAGTACCACATTTACATGTCTTTTAAATATTTCCAGTGATGGTGACTGAACCACTTCCCTGGGCAGCCTGTTCTTATGCTTGACAGCCCTTTATGGGAAGAAATTTTTCCCTGTTACCCAATCTCACCTTCTCCTGGTGCATCTTGAGGCCATTTCTTCTTGTTCAATTACTTGGGAGAAGCGACTGACCCCACCTCACTACAACCTCCTTTTAGGTAGTTGTAGAGAGGACTAAGGTCTCCCCCTCATCTACTTCTTCTCCAAGCAACCCCAGCTCCTTCAGCTGCTCCTCATAAGAGTTGTGTTCCAGATCCATTACCAGCTTCATTGCTCTGCTCTGGATATGCTCCAGCACTTCTATGTCTTTCTTGTAGTGAGGGGCCCAAAATTGAATACAGTAACCTCACAACATTCTGAACTACCAGCCCGTTCTTCCAAAGGCCGTAAAGTCTTCTCTGTTTTCCCTGAGTCTCTGCCATCTTACTTCTTTATCATCTACTATTTAACTTCAGTTTTCTTAAGAAGAATAAATTCTTTGTACAAAGGTGGTTTTGGTGCTTGTTTATTTACTACCATAAGTGAGGCAACAAGGTTTTCATTAATGTAGGCTGTTTCCATTAATGCAGATATTGTACTGCAGTCTGGAAAAGGAAAGATCCTACTGCAGATGCAGTAGCAGAATTGTAGTTCGGTCATTGAAGGAATTAAATAGAGTACTTGAAAAGCATCAGAGAAACTGAATTTTTAGATAGTACAATGCCATCTGTTTCTCAAACATAAAAAAGATTAAGACGAGATCTCTGTAACTGAATTACATTTTGAAATGGTTGAAAGTATAATTAAATATCCACTGTTTAATAAGTAACTGAGAGAGGGATAATCTTCCCCAGCATGTTTTTCAAAATCCCTGTGGTACGTAGAACCATTTAATAGTGAAAAAGAAATCTCTGAAAGAATGAACAAAACAAGAAAGGTATGTACAAAAAAATCCAATTGTATGTACAAAAAAAATTTTGCTTTAAATTGTAATGTAGTCTTTGCTTTCCTGTAAAATTCTGGATAGACTTAGTCTATGTAGAAGTCAATTTATTATGCTTAAAAATGGGAGATTTGAAGGTCTGTTATTTTAGCAAGTATAATGATAGGTGTCATTATATATCAAATTCACTGATCAAAGTTATACTTTGCAAACACCCTAATTTTCTGTTCTTTTCCTAAAGTGAGGGGTATGTGTTGGAGGATCCCTTTGAATGGTTTCTTTAATATATAAAGCTGAGTGCTTTCTTGGTGCTTTTTATTTGACTGGATCATTAATAACCAACCCCATATGTGCACTCTGATTGCCTTCTTTACATTACAAGTCATATATATAGTTTTCATGAATATGTAGAAACTTAATGTCTTTCAGTATTCTCATTTCCCTTGTGAAGCACTGGGATTGTTCCTTTGATTTAAAGGGTTAGGAGAAGGCACTGACTGGCTGCCCTATATAGGCTTATAATTTCCTCCTTTTGTTTTGGAAATCATTCTTCACCTTCACCACCCATTTGAATGAAAGAAAGCTTTTGCTTTTCATGAAAGAGGGTTCTAATACCAGCTCCTGAACTTTATTTTAAGATTAAGCTTTCTGGGTTTTGCTAGGAACATCTCTTCCTTGTTAGCCTGAGGCGTCAGAATTAAAATTTGATTTAAGTGTGCCAGCTGTTAGCTGTTTTATTAGAATGTTAAATATACTTTAATGTCACTTTATGCTGAAAATGATAGCTTTGACTTGCTTCCAATTTTGATGTGGTTTTTTTGTTTGTTTTTTTAATACAAAAATTTTGCAGGGTGAATTTATTTCTAGTGCTAGCTAGGATTAGAACTGGTCTATATTTTTTTGATACTGGTATTTTAATTTTAGGCCTAGAACACTGTTAAAACTTGGCCTCCATGTCTTATGCCAACGCTTGAATTTTTAATGAATTTTTGTTCTACGTTGTTTAAATTCTGTGTATGCCCATATATCCAAATGATGTGAAAAATACATAAGCACTATCCTTTCCTAGAGGGTAGAAAAGAAGGGTAGGCCTTCTGTCCCAAAGGGTGCTTACTTCTCTTGAGGTGGGTTTTTAATTTTGAAAGAATGACTTGTGTGAATTTTTGTAGTGATGCAAGTGGTGAAAATTACGTGTTGTCCTGATGGTACAATTTTCATAACCAGACGAATAAATTGAGATTAACTTTCCTCCTTTCTGTAAGGTCATTTATTAATATTTAAATCAGAAGCATGAGATCCTTGTGATTCTGTACCAATTAGAATTTTTTTAGTGGAAGGTCTTTATTAAATAAATAAGTTCTGGTCATTCTATACCTAAGTTCTGAAGAAAGTGCTTTGCTGATAATGCATACATTTGTAATCACTATGGCATGTTAACTTTTAGGTGTCCTGGTTCCAGTTGGGATAGTTAATTTTCTTCTTTGTAGCTGATCAGTGCTACATGTTTGGGTTCACTGTGACAATAATGTTTGTAACGCAATGGTTTGTTACTTCTTGCTGAGGGGTACTTGCCCCCAGTCAAGGACTTTCCAGTCCTTGCTCGGCAGGTGCACAGGAACTGGGAGGGAGGGAGCATGGCCAGGATGGCTAAAGGGATATTTCACACCAGAGAACAACATCCTCAGTTTATAAACTGGTGGGAGTTGGCTGGGAGCCACAGTTACCACTTGGGAATGGGCTGGGAATTGATCAGTGAGAGGTGAGCAATTGTGCTGTGCGTCACTTGTGTCTTGGGTTTTTTTAAATCTCCCTCTTTTTTTCTTTTTCGTTGTTATTACTATTATTATTAGTGTTGTTATTGTTGCAATGTTTTCCTTTATTTCAGTTACTAAACTGCTCATTGTTTGCTACTGCTGCTAGCTGAGTCAGAGGCATCATAGCATATGTTTAAATGACACTTTGCTTATTTTCATATGTGTAAACTAAATATGTTGCTCTCAAATTTACTGTAATGTTGTCCCAAGTTGACTGATAATGGATGTCTTGAATTATTTGGTGTATGCAGATGAGCTGGAAGAAGATGAGGAAGAATCTGACACAGAACTAGAGCGACAAAATATTGAAGAGCTTTATGACTTCGTAAGGCACACCCATCAGCAGGATATCCAGTTACTGAGAAAAGATGTGCAGCATCCTGCATTAATTCCCATTCTGAGGCCATACCAAAGTGAGGCTGTGAACTGGATGCTTCACCGAGAGAACCACACAAGTACTCCAAGTAGCGGCAAGTATATGGATCCAAAAAACTTGCATAATTGAGGAAAGTGTAATTTTATTGTCAGCAGTAACATTTCCTTGCTGTAGGATTAGAAGTTTTGGGAATGATTTCATTAATATTTTCATAAAGCTATTGTAGTACACTAAATGATAAGCTAGGTCTCGTTGAACAGCAGTTGATGTATTGTGTTGGTCATGAAGGTCTGTGGAGGTGGACTTCAGCTTTTTGTCTCCTAATGTCACAAAAAGGCTGAATAATTCTAAGGAGTGTGCTGTTAATAGAGAAATTTCATCATAGTAATGTGAGCACTTTCTCCATAGAAAATGCGCTGCACTTCTTATGGCGGGAGGTGATCACTCTGGATGGAGTAAAAATCTACTATAATCCATTTACTGGCTGGTACGTTTTTATAGTTACTCTTTCTGGGGACACCTCAGGATTGTAGTTGGTGAAAACCATATTGGTAGCTTTATCCTGCAGAATATAAGATATTCCATGACTTGTTTTTCATTTAGCTTTAGTTTTTCATTTAGAAGAATTATAGTTTTTTTTTTTTTAATTTGAAAAAAAAGCACAAAGTGGAGTATTTAATGCAGAGATAAATATGTAAATCTGAAGTTGAAGATGTAAAGCTTTTTTTTTTTTTTATTAAAGCTTTTCTTTAAAAAATGTCAATAATTTAGTGGTTCTTAATATTAAGATTTTTTTTTAAGATTATTTAAGATATAAAATCTTAATATTAAGATTTTTTTAACTTATAGTATTGGAGGCTTTGATCTTCTGATCCAATGTTTTTAAAGCCCAAAGGAAGGCTGCAGTATAATGCTTTTTATTAATGTTAGGTATTGTTTTACTAAATCTGTTTTTCTTTTCTATTAACTTGGTCAGAATGAAACCTTTTGATTGCTAGTTTGCTTTTTATTTTTCCCTATGTAACTTTCAGATCTTTTTCACATGTGAATATAAAACTATTTCAAAATTTTTGAGACTAATGCTAAGATATGCTAAGGTTAGCTGGGCAAGGCCTATTAGTAGGTGAAAAAATTCTAAAAATTCTGGCATGCATAATTGTCTTGGTCAGGTTCATACACCCAAAAAGCTTGCTAGTTTTTGTTAATCTCAGCTTAACTAATAAAAGATGATATCTCACCTTCTTGGAGCTATGCTGTATGTCCCTGAACTCACACTTCTTTGTCACAACATTCTGTAGTTACTGACTTTCACTGGGAATGTACTTGAATTTTAGTATTATCCGTGAGTATCCAACTGCTGGACCCCAGTGGCCTGGAGGTATTTTGGCAGATGAGATGGGTCTTGGAAAAACAGTAGAAGTTTTGGCTCTTATTCTGAATCATACTGGACCAGACATTAAACAAGATGATCTGACATTACCTGAGGTAAGGAAACCAGGTTGAGAGGTATTATGAAGAAAAATGCTTTTCAGAATGGATGCAAGTGCACTTCTCTTGAGTTTATTGCTTTCTGGTTTATAGAAGTCCATATTTAAAGCTGTATTGCTGTGGAAGTTTTTCCCTTAGTAGGACATGATACTTGACAGCATAAATGGTGAAATAGTTTGCATGAGAAGCTGTTGATCCTTTGCCGTTGTTCAATGGTTTTATCAGGCAACTGTGCTGTTAATATAGTTAGGACAGGCTTAAGGAGTGTATAAATACATAATTTAGTTTACTATGTTAGAGGTCATTCTCCTTCACTTCATTGTATTGATGAATGTCAAACATCCATTAGACACGTGTTCTGTGCTAAAATAGGGACAGTTTGCATTCTGAATAAAGATTTCTGCTCTTCCATTTATTTCATGCAATAAATGAGCTTATTTCATGCATACTGTGAAAACTTGACACATCCACTAAACCCAATAATTCTGAAGGGAAAGAACCATTATCCTTAAGTAAACTCTTACCACTTTGTGAGTCCCATCCACGATTTGGAAATTGTGGCGGCAAGATTCATTGTACATTTATCATGCTGACCTCCTTCTTGCTTGTAATTTTATCAGTTAAAAGGCCTCAATTCTTAGAGAGAATAAGATGATTCTTAAATATATAAGAGAATCAGCACCGAGTAGTGCAAAGAGAGGGCTATAAGCATTGAAGTGCCTGGGTACAGACTGACAACAATAGCTAGAGACCAGGGCTTTTGGAGGGCTGGAGTTACTGAGACTGTTTCATGATGTAAGTAGTTGGGACAGACGTCTTAGCTAATATATTACTCTAATAATAGAGTAAAATTTTGGGAGGCTATCCCTGAAAGGAAAAACATACTTTTTATACAGCTGACTAGAGCTCTTCCTCTGTATTGCTTACCTCCTTTTGTGTATCTAGCTATACATTAAATATATGTTTTCCTCCCCCGTCAGGAACCTAGATCACTTACAGCTGTAGATTCCTGCAGCTTAATGCTAAAGCAGTGAAGGACTCAGGAAGCTTTCAGAGCTGCTCTTTGTGTTTCAGTTAGGGTGCTAAACACTGTTTGCCAAGAAACTGAACTGAATGATGTGCCACTCTGTAATTAAAAATGAACTATCTGAGCAAATCAGTGAGATCAGAACATACATTTGTAGCAGCTCATGCTTACTTTCAAATGTGAGGAGATTAATGAAGGTCAGAGTGACTGTGAAGAGACATGAGCTAATAACTATTTAATGTTGTCTGCATTAGGGTAAGCTTGTGAACTTCTTTGTTCCACCTCAACCTTTAGAGGGAAATAAAAAGAAAAAACCAAAGGAAATGGAGCCTAAATTAAAGGAAAAAATACAGTATCCCAGTAAGTATTTCTGATAACTTGTAAAATACATTTTGCTTTTAACATTGTCTTATATTGGCCACTGACTATGAGTTCAAGGCTACTCTTGACTTCTTCAGAATTAAATTTTATTTTTTGCTGAGCACTGTCATGTAGGATTGCATGCTACAAACAAGTGATCCACAGTTCAAAGTAAAGTTACTGACTCAGAACTCTGTGCTGCAGAGCTCCATGTAACTAGAGGTCTTTTAAAGATTTAATGCATTTAAATGAAATAAGTTTTTTTATGCCTCAGTAAGAAAATTGAGTGATTTATTTCTATTGCTATCCAACATTGTTTTGGAATCACTTTAGAACAGCAATCTGTAGAGCTGTGTCAAGTAGTCAAAACGGCTGCCTATCTGCATTTTTTAGATGAACGCTCTGTTTAGAGTTCCCTTAATACACATTCTGTGAGGTAACTTCATTTTATCTAAAGCTGTAAATTGTTTTGTTTTGATTCTTCATACAGGCTTACGAGTAATGATACTAGCAGCTGTAAAGGAAATGAATGTGAAGAAAGGAGCATCCATCATTGCAATATTTAAGTACATCAGTTCTATGTATAAGTATGACACGCAGAGAAATAGACGGCTTCTCAAAAGAACTCTAGAAAAACTAATTGCAGAACAGGTGGTAGAACAAGTTAAAGGACATGGTCTGGCTGGGTCTTTCAAGCTGGGAAAGAATTACAAGGAGCAGAAGAAGCGAGAAAGAACCAAAGAGCAGGTAAAACATGCTGCCATAGTTACTTCAAAGAATGTTTGAACAAAGGCTGTTCATTTTCTGCCAATTGTATGCTACTCTCAGCTGTACTGTCTGCGTGCATTAGTTCAGTGATGCTGATTTAGTGGTAAAAATTAAGAAAACCACAGCAATTGCTTTGACACTTACAAATAAAGAAGCAGAAATCATAACTAGATAAAATTTGTGGCTAGAGTATTAACTACATCTGCATAAGTCTTTTAAAAAATAGTGTCACTGGGACACTTGTATTGTTCTTACTGTGAAGTTGTTTTTTAAACACTGGTAAACATTAACCAAGTCCTCAAACTGGAAATCGGTATAAACCCTTAATATCTATGTACTGATGTGTTTATATGTTCATTAAAAAAAAAAAAAAAAAAAAAAAAAGGTGAAGAGAAAATTGCTTGGGTTGGAAGGGACTTTAAAACTCATCTAATGCCAAATCCCCTTGCTGTGGGAACACCTTCCACTG
Source organism: Rhadina sibilatrix (assembly GCA_013400275.1). Classification (NCBI taxonomy): domain Eukaryota; kingdom Metazoa; phylum Chordata; class Aves; order Passeriformes; family Phylloscopidae; genus Rhadina; species Rhadina sibilatrix. Next base: position 359,573 of record VWYO01012573.1, read on the forward strand.
GACCAGGTTGCTCAAAGCCCCATCTAACCCTGCCTTGAACACTTCTGGGGTTGGGGCACCATTGTCTCTGAGCAACCTGTTCCAGTGTCTCACCACCTCACAGTGAAGAATTTCTTCCTAATATCTTATCTAAACCTACTCTCTTTCATTAAAAACTGCTCCCCCTTGTCCTGTCACTACTTGCTCTTGTAAATAGGCTCTTTACAGCTTCTATTAGCCTTCCCTCAGATACTGGAAGGCCATAATTTAGCTTGAAGCCTTCTATTCTCCAGGCTGAACAATCCCAACTCTCCTAGCCTTTCCTCACAGGGGAGGTACTCCAGCCCTCTGATCATCTTCATGGCCCTCCTCTGGGCTTCCTCCAACAGGTCCACATCCTCCTTATGTTGTGGGTCCCAGAGCTGGATTGCACTACTCCAGGTGGGGGTCTCACAAGAATGAATAGATAGGCAGGATCCACTCCCTGGCCCTGCTGCCCACGCTGCTTGGGATACTGCTCAGGACATGATTGGCTTTCGGGGGTGCAAGTGCACATTGCTGGGTTGTGTCCAGCCTCTCACCCACCAGTACTCCCAAGTCCTTCTCAGCAGGGCTGCTTTCAATCTGTTCATTCAACCCATGTGCAGCACCTTGCACTTGGTCTTGTTGAACCGTATGATATTCCCATGGGCTCATTTCTCAAGTTTGTCCAGGTCCCTCTGGATGGCATCCTAAACCTTCAGATGTGTCAGGTGTACTGCTCAAGTTGGTATCGTCTGCAAATTTGCTGAGGGTGCGCTTTATCCCTCTGGCTGTGTCATTAATCAAGACATTAAGTAGCACTGGGAAATGTTAAATGTCACTGGGCAAGTCTGAATGTAAAGTCTGACATTCTTGGTTAATTTTACTTTGTAGGTAGCAAGGACTTCAGAAAACACTCAGAAGAAGCAGTTGATTGATGCCAAAACTCAAACCAAAGAATCAAGAAACAGTGATGTAACACCTGAAAATGTCTTTAAAACTGCTTCACATGAGAATATCGCCATGGAAGAGCATGATTATTGTACAAGTAGTAAAAATAACAGGAAATCTGAAGCAGATCATGAGAACTCTCTAGAAGAGAAAAATGTTAAGCAAGAAACTGTGGTCCCAAAGTCTCCTGATTTTCATGGCAGCCTCCTTGTCTCCAGTGACACGAGCAGTCATCCTGATGTTGATGTTTCTAAAACTACAGCTGTTGTCCAGCAGGAAATCCCAAAGGTCCAGTCCTCACTTTCTCAAGAACATGCTGGCAGTAGCGTACAACATACCAGTTCTGTATTTCCATTTAATACCTCTGATTATCGTTTTGAATGCATCTGTGGTGAACTTGGATTGGCTGACTACAAAGCTCGTGTGCAGTGCCTGAAATGTCACCTGTGGCAGCATGCAGAATGTGTAAACTACAAAGAGGAGAACCTGAAGAGCAGGCCCTTCTACTGTCCCCATTGCCTTGTGGCCATGAAACCAGTTCCCACAGGAGCGACTCTGATCATTTCTCCGAGTTCTATTTGTCACCAATGGGTAGATGAGATCAACAGGCATGTGAGATCATCATCTCTTCGAGTTCTGGTAAGATTATATAGATTCATATTCTGGAGAGTGATTTGATTGAGGCTTGAGGCTTCCTGTCTGATATTCTGTATCGCTTGAAGTTCAAAGGTCTTTGTTTTCTGTGTCAGAGTTTTACATTTCCTGGTGCTAGACCACTGCTTTGGCATTATGTGGTGCATCGATGTCCCAGAAAGACAGTCTGCAATTAGTTCTTCATTTTTTTCTTCTGTTTTAGTTGGTCACTGGGAGATAAATCAGTGGACTACATTGTATAGCAACTGAAAACAAAATTTTGAGCAGTTGCAGCAACATGTGATTTCTGAGAGGGAAGGTTGTTTGAAAGGCTATCAAGGAACTTAAAAAGTCCTATGGATGTTGTTAGTGTTGTCTCACTGTACACTTAGACTTAAGCAGTTCTCTGACTATTGCTCCGCCTTTTGTTCTAGATAAAAAATATTTCTGTAGGTAAAGCCTGTAGTTTTGCATTTCTGATTCTCAAGCTTTATAAAAGAAGCATTGGTGTTTACTGAAAACAATACTGTTACAACTTGGGCATTGCCTCTGTAACATCTGCCAAATTTATTAGAATGTTACTTATTCATGTATTGTCCTTTCACTTGATTTCTAATAACCCTGTAACTAGAATAAACCTAATTATACTTAGAGTAAAAATGGCTATACAGGTTTCTTTAAAATACAATTATCCCAGTTTTCAAGCATCTTTTATTACCAATGCAGACAATTTTTGTCCTTCATACTTTTAGCAGTCAAGAACCTTTGTAATGATCAAGAGCTTTGAAAGCTATCAATCACTTGTATTTTGAACAAAGTAGTAGCAGATTGATATAACTTTGTATTCAGGGATTTAGCTGGTATCTTCTGCTATTACACATAGTTGCCCAATATATAAATGAATTCTAGGCCTTCAGTGCTATTTATGTGAGCAGTACAATTAGATTTAATGCAGGAACTAAGAAATGTGTAAAACTCTCATGGTTTGCCTAGAGCCCAGTCCCACTTTAATACCAGCTTTGATGAAAATTATCAGAAATAGATTTACATAGTAACAATAAAATAGTTTAAATACTGAATGTCAGTACTTTAAACTGTGTGACGTCTTCCATTCTTCAAGATTGTTTTCATTTTCTGTGAGACTTGTGTTCAGTGTTGCTTCAAAATGAAAATTTGGAGTTTTATTTCTGTTAAGGTAAAATGAAAGTAGTGGAGATGTTTCAAAGAATCAATTTCCCATGTTAACTTTTGCATTGCATGTGAAGTGTGTTTTTTACTCTTCAACTGCTTACAACCCATGGGAAATTCTAATGGTTTTACATAATAGAACAAAAAATTAAAATTTATTAGCAGGTCTTGCTTTGTGGCAGATTTTTTCCTGCTGCTGTGAAAACAACCAAAACTTGGCCAAGTTATAAATCTTAAGAAAATCTATTCATAAATACTTGAAGAAATCGTTGGACAGCTGTTTATTTCTTCTTGGTTGCTTCAGAGAGCATGCTCTTTTTGGTTAATTTGTTTCTTTTTTCTTCCCCTTCCAAGCTCCCCTTCTCTCTGGTTTCATGTGCAATGGCCTGGGTTGCTCTGTTGTCCTGCTCTGGGGCTGAACAGAAAGAAATTATCTGCAGGTGTTTCTTTTAGTTGACAGAAACACTGTTGCCATATGCACAAATCTAGAGGAAGATAACTACTGGGAGGAAAAGTAGGGTTAAGAGTGAAATTAACAGTGAAATCTTGTGTTGATCATCAAGGGGTAAAGAGCAGTTATTTTAACTTCTGTATGTTTCTAAAGGGATTTGGCTTAATATTATATGGGAGATAAGAAAAGTACATAGATAATAGAACAAACGTCAATATGAAAGTTTTCTGCCAGTGCATAGGGATTGTTTTTTGCCTAGGATACTTTTTTTCATCTCCTAAATCTCTGTAGGTAAAACTGTACTCAGAATGTAATTTCTGGGGTTTTTAATATATTTTGATGCATATTTCTGTCTTTGCCTAATCATCCATTAAATTTTAGTGAATAAAGTTTTTGGCAGAAAGGTAATACATCTGCAGTAAAGGAGAGGGGATAACTGAACATGTAACAGTGACTTACATAATGTTGTTCCATACAACATTACAGAACATTTAATCTTCAAACAAGTGTTACAACAAATAACTGTTGTAGAAAATAATGAAGTCCTCTCTCCTTCTAAGGAGGAAAGAAATATTTTGCAAAGTCGTAAAAAGTTACAGATTTTGCATCCATGACTCTATTGTATTTATTATTAGGATACTTAGGTGAATTTTCCACCGTACTATTATATGAATCCAGATTTTATGAATAATTTCATTTTATATGAGCAGCACTTCTAAAAGCACATATCAACTGTACTGATATTTTAGCATTTTTATCAAAATGTCTCTTCTTTGCTGTTGTGCTGTTGACTGTAAATCTCTGCAGGTGTATCAAGGTGTGAAGAAGCACGGCTTTTTGCAGCCGCACGTGCTGGCAGAGCAGGAGGTGGTCATCACCACGTACGACGTCCTGCGCACCGAGCTGAACTACGTAGACATTCCGCACAGCAACAGCGAGGATGGGCGCCGCTTCAGGAACCAGAAGCGCTACATGGCCATCCCCAGCCCCTTGGTAGCAGTGGAGTGGTGGAGGATCTGCCTCGATGAAGCGCAAATGGTTGAATGCACTACTGCAAAGGTATGACGTTCCTGGTCATGCATTCATGTAACTTGGAAATGTTTGGACAAGTTTATTGTAAATAATACAGTAGTCTTTCCTCTCCCCCTCTTAGTGTTCAGAGTACACTCTTGTAATTTGTCCTTGTCCCTTGTTCTTCAGAAGTGAATTTTCTGTTGGAGATACCATTAAATGGTTCTCCTGTTGGAATTTTGGCAGATTTTGAAGTATATGCAGCTCAAAAAATACTTAACATAATCTATACTGACAGTTTAAAGAACTAGGTCATCATGTTGTGTATGGTGTTTGATAGTTTCAAACAAGACACTAGCCTGTTCTGTGATGTAGTTCAGAGGCACAGATATGTCCTTTGGGTCTAGAAGCTAAAATAGTCAGCAGTCTGTCTGCAAACTCAAGGGATACAGTCTGCAAGGGGGATTATTTTAATTAGTGTTTGTCCAGTCTTTTTGCCCAAGACAGAAAGACAAAACTGCTACTTATATAATGCCTTACAGGCTTTAATGTTTAGATTTTTTTTTAATATACAGTTTATTTTGCTATTTGTTTGCCTTCTGTGAACCCTTAATTGCACTTGATTACTTGGAAGAGGACATGGCTTTTATCAGCTTTCAGTTACCTTCTGAAAAGATCAAAAACTTTATATCTTCTTTTTATAATGTATTGCACCAATGCTGCTTCTAGATCTAAGGGTACATTCTGAGAAGATGATCAGACTTCTCAAAAATAAAGTGATGTCAGACTATGTTCCACTCTGTTTTTCTTTTCCTACCGTTGGCTCTATGTCCTTTCATTAGGCTGCTGAAATGGCACTCCGGTTGAGTGGCATCAATCGCTGGTGTGTCAGTGGCACTCCTGTGCAGCGAGGATTGGAAGGTGAGATTTTATGGAGCAGTGCTATCTGTGGGATTTCCTTATGCTGATAATTAGGTGGGGCTTTGAAGCAGCTAAAATGTCTGCTAGTTTTGTTCTGAATTCATTAAGTACTCTAACTCTGTGAGCCATAAACTTTAAGCATGATAATAAAGCCATCAATACATGTATCAATATAAGAATCAAAGAGCTGAAATATTTTTGTCTCCGTGAGATAGACAAGTATTTTGGGGAGCAGAGAAGCTGTATGTCTGACTCAAGTCTGTTCTTCAGTTTTCACTTAGTGGAGTGGATAAATATTAACCCTTCTTTATTGCAGATAGTCTGCTCTGGTTACAGAATCCTGTGAACTGTCAAATACAGCAAGCAAAGCTGTATTTGCTTTTTGCATAGCTCTGTATGAACTACCATGGGCATCCACTGCCATGGATATAAATTCTAAAAATTGCACAAAAGCTTATGAAACTGTCTGAAGTCCTTATGTAAGGACTTAATGAATTGATATGTGTGGAGTAGATAGCTGTATGTTAGCAGGTGACATTTATCTTGTCTTTTTTTTGTGTGGTGCTCAGTTTCTGTAGACAGGCTTCAGACAGTGATGGAATAAAAGAAAGGGAGCTGACTACTTTGTCTCCCTGTGTTCTCTGGATTTTGGAATATATCATGCACATTGGGGCATTTGAAATGCGTTTGAAGGTGGAGAAATCAGTATAAGCATTTGTGGACTGTTGTTTGGATACTAAGTTGTACAAATCAATATTTTAAATTAGTTAATTATGGAATTGTGAATTAAATTTATAAATTTATTGATACATGTAATAGTTGCAAGAATACATTGTTAATAAAGCAAAGCTGTGGAAAGAAGTGATTTATTTTAGTGTCATGATGAACTCCTTCAAGGCCCTGTGTGCAGTAGTGTTGATTTAATACATATCTGAAATGTCATAGAGTTGATAATACGTGTTGACAGACTCTCAGGCTGTACTAAGGCAGCCTCCATCATGTTGGGATGAAAACTGCTGACTCATTTCTGTCTGTGCCACTGCTGCAGTAATGCAGTGGGATAGGACCTCTGGGTAAACAATTGCTTCTTGCATAGAAATGATTCCCAGGATTTTTCTTCCTCTGGTCTATAATGTATTTGGTGAATGTCTTTATGCATTCAGCTGAATACTGAATTACCATAAAGCTAACAGAATAAGGAATGTAGCCACCAGATTTTCAAGAACTATAAGATGTCATCACATATCTGTTTCTGCAGTATCCACATGCAGCATTTAAATGTGTGTTTCTGTATTTTTCCAGTAGGATTAAGTCAGAAATTTAAAGTCAGTATGTCTTTAAATCTCATCCCAAAAAGTGACAGGTTTCTGAATTAGGCAGAATTAGCAAGATGTATTCTCTCAATTAGCAAGAAAACAATTGAAGTATCTTTTGTAATTTCTTATGCATTAGTAGAGAAGTAAAAATTCTTCTGAATTGCATCCCCTTCTAGGATTGTGGGCAGCAGACGGTGCACAGCAGGCTCTGAAGTAATGATGCTGAGCAATATTGGTTTAGAAAAACCTGGCAAGCCCAGTTAACCATATGCAATCATGTAATTTCTCTGCACTGAATAGGTTTAAATTCTTCGCTCTTTCTGCTAAACTTGAAATTAGGAGGGTGTCTCACAAATAGCTATATTCTCTCAAGTTGTGTGGAAATCAAAAATGAGCTGAAGGAGAGAACGCCCACCTTCCACCACCCAGCCCCCTGTGTCAAATTAAATATTTTGCTGAGAGAGTAACTGGAAAACAAGTGCAAAATATAAAGGCCAGAATGGAGATGATTTATGCCTGATAGCCTTTGTGTGACAGTTAATTTTTTTGAGACATTGCAAAGTATTAAAACAGAAACACTTCCTTTTCTTGGCAGATTTATATGGATTAGTCCTTTTTCTTGGAGTTGATCCTTATTGGGTCAAACATTGGTGGGACCAGCTACTATATCGACCTTATTGCAGGAAAAATCCTCGGCCTCTCTACAGTCTAATTGCGAAGATAATGTGGAGATCAGCAAAGAAGGATGTGATTGACCAAGTAAATAAAAGTTTTAAATTTTAGAATTCCTGAACATCAGTAATTTTATTTGCAAATTGCTTACTTTCTTTTTTTAATTTCAGATTCAAATCCCCCCTCAGACAGAAAATATACACTGGCTTCACTTCTCTCCCGTGGAGAGACACTTCTATCATCGCCAGCACGAGGTGTGCTGCCAGGATGCATTGGCAAAACTCAGGAAGATTTCAGACTGGACTCTTAAGCTTAGCAGCCTAGATAGAAGGACTGTGACTTCTATTCTATACCCTTTGCTACGGCTGAGACAGGCCTGCTGTCACCCACAAGCTGTTCGGGGAGAGTTCTTGCCATTGCAGAAAAGGTGAATTTCTGTCATTTCTTAAGTCTTTATCCAAAGCAAAACTCTGATTGTCTCCAGCAGTGCAAGTTCTTGTACAGTCCTCGAATAAGCCTAATTTAAGCTTCTTTAGTTCAATGTGCGACTGTGGCTCACCAACGGAATCTGACCTCAGAAGCTGAACACAGCACAGTGGGGTCATTAGTGTAATTCTTGTGTTAAAGAACATAATATTGAAGGCATTTGATTCTCCAGTGGCATTCTAACCTTACTGTGACTAGGATGTTGCAGGTAACAGATTTGAGTGTGAAACAAACCAGATTATTTTTTTTTTTGTTTCAAAATAAGCCCACTGCTTTTTTTTTTGTCTCCTACAAAGCTCACATTCATGAATGAGAGGAATGAAAGAACTGAATCAACAGAATGGAATAATTCTTTGGTTGAAAGAAAATGTTAATGTGAGGTTGCAGAATTTATAAATGTAGATCCAAACTTGAAAGCTGTTCCAATGCTGTTTTATTTGCATGCTTTCAAGATCATTTTCCCCCACAAGTGCTCTGCAAGTACCAGTTTGGTCTCAGCTTTTGTTAGACCAAAAAAAAAAATCATATTGCCAGTCTTACTGTGAAATGTAGCTGCTACTTTTTCAGTCAGTTAGAAGAAGGTTGTGAAAGAACAGGCTGTTTCCATTCCAGACTCTCAGAGCACTGTCTATGTTTCTTTTTTAAGCTACAGGTAGGGAAGAACTTCAACTTTTAGCACTGCCAGTGTTATTGCTACTATTTCCTGGCTCATTCATTCTATTCAGTCTCTTTCAAGCCTTGTAAAAAGTTTTGTGTCCTACTCCCTGCTCTTGTTATACAGGGCACCTGCAGTGCCTGAGCAGCTGAAGCTGCCTTTGCACCTATTTGAGCAGAGACCGATAGTTAGACACTGTGCTGTAGCACTTACCTTAGCAGTCTAATAATATGGAAGCAAGGACTCAAATGTAGGAGAAATCAATATTCCCACCCATCATACAAGATTATTTGCATTAAAATGAGCCAGTGTAGTATAAATAATATATGTAAACTGAGCAGAGTATGATGGGAGCAGCTTCATACTGTGTTGATTTTGGTGGAATGATTGCACAGTGACAGCTGCGTAGTAACTGATGGAAAAAACAGCAATGAAAATTAATTTTTTCTTGAAATCACATGTACAAAGAAAAGTCAATTCCCAGCAGTTTGTTTTTTTGTGAAACAAACTTGACTGCAGCACTGGACATTTCCAGAACAGAGAGAAGATTTGGTTCCTGTCTTTGGTTATGTGTAGGAGAATAATGAAGGAATTCTCTGCTAGGACCTTTGATGAATAAGAGAAACTTACTAAAATAAAAAGCTTGATGCTGGAGCATATAGATAAGAGACATGGGCCTGGAATAAAAACCTGAGTTTGGAGCATATTCTGTTCTATGATAGATGACTTTTCCCCACCTGTGTGGTGAAGGCAGTAAATGGGATCTACTCAGAGAGAAGAAAAAAAAAAAGCTCTCAAAAGAGATTTTGCTAGGTTCTCCTGGTTTAACTGAGTAAAAACCCCTTCTTTTTGCCTTAATTGGTAAGCTCAGGCTGTGTATCAAATTTCATATTTTATATGTACATCCTTTTGCCGTAATATTTTTTCTTGGAACTGCTGATGGTGTTGAAAATAAAAGGTAAGTAGCAATGGTGGAAGTATCAGCATGTGGAGGTGTTATGTGTATTTACCATTGCCTTTGCAGAGTTCAGTAATGTTGAATAGTGATTATATTGATTTAAAACTGACTATGCTGTAACATTGTGCTGTTAAACCTAAGAATCAGTTTCTGCAACTGGAACAATGTTGCAAAGAAGGTAAAATAAAGGCCTAGGGAAGGGTATCCCTCCAGCATAATTTGAACCCAGTCTGTGAAAGAGTTATGTCACCTCTTACTCCACAGTGCTGAACACCAAATAGTGAATGCTTCTTCTGGAGGTGAATGAGGCTGAGGAGCAGGGTTTCAGTGGACAGGGGTGGTGTCTGGTCTAACAGCAGCTTTTGGTATTAGGAGCAGCCTCAGGTCAGCTGTTGTAGGCTGTAGCAGGCTGTTGCTGTTGTTTACTCTCCTGTCTCTTTGGATCAGTCCTCTGATTCTTTAACCTGTGGCCTTACTCCAAGGCATCCTTCAAGCTTCCTTCTTGCATCCTCCTCATTTCTGTTCCTGCTTCTCTCTTTTCTCTCCATTTCTGGTATTTTTTATGTTAAGCTAATTCTCTACTGGTGAAATTCTTCTCATAATTTGCAGATATGACAAATGTAGAAGAGGAAGTTTAGAATGATTTTTTGCTAGCCTTCTCTGTTCTCATTTCACACATTTTCTTCTTTACATTGACACTTCATGTGTTTTGTGTTTAGATTGGTAGCAGAGGGTAGAAGTGTAGTCTGTCATAGCTGTTTTCATCTGAACAGCTTTTGACAAAATGAATTCTATTTTGCTTGTTTCCAGTTCACCACTAACAGAAGGAAAAAAATACTTTGCCCCATGAAGGATTATTTTACCAAGTTCATATTTTCTTCTTGCTTCTTATTTCTTTGTGTTCCAGGAGATGTCAACCTCTGGACACACTCAAGATGGGGAAAGCTCTAGCAGGAAGAAAATCTGACAGCTAGAGGTTATTTAATAAGTAAAGAAATCTAAAAAAAAAACAAACCATGTGCAGTATGTTGGACACATCTAATGATTTGCTATACTGCTCAGCATGACTCTTACTTTTCTAGTACTGCGATTTTGTTTCAAATTCAAGCCATTTGGTCTCCTTTTCAGCACTATGACCATGGAGGAACTGTTGGCATCTCTGCAGAAGAAATGTCGAACAGAGTGTGAAGAAGCTCACCGACAGCTGGTGTGTGCTCTTAATGGCTTAGCTGGTATCCATATCATTAAAGGTAAGACTAAAGGGCTGTAGTATATTCTTTACTCCTTTCAGTACAGGAGTAAAGAATATGCTCCATCTCTGTGTACTGGGAGGTTAAAAGAAGTCATACTTGTGTAATTGTACTTAACCTGCTTTTGTTTTATCAGTATTGTTTTCTGGGCTTCCCTTGTGCCCCCAGCCATGCAAACTGCTGTGCTGACTGTGGATTCCTTTTGCTGCTCCTGCTAGACAGCTCTGTCAATTTTGTGATTTTTGTCTGAATTATAAGGGAGAAAAAAGCTTTGAATGAGAAAAAAAATAATTACATTAATCTTGAGTGTCCCACAAAATAAAAACAAATTAAAATAATTCAGTTATGAATGTGTAAAAATGCCTCTTTTCCAGGTTCTTCTAAAGCTGACATGCTGTTTAAATTTTTCCAGCTCATGTCAAAGTCTTCTTCAAAGAGAACAGGCAAACTGCCTTTTTCTGACTTGCCTCACAGAAAGGCTAATTCAGATTCTTTAATCTGTAGTTGGTAGGTTTGAAATACTTTGTTATGATTTCAGGATGGAGGTAAGTGTTTCTGATAGAGTTAAGTGCTTAAAAAGAATTGCATACAGATGTAATGCTTCTAAAATACACTACTAGCAAAAATTGTTTGGCATGTTTTGAAAACCAGATTGAGAAGAAATTTGTCTGATGAGCAGCAAAAGCAGGACAAAAGAGGCAGAGTTCTGGTCTGTAACTTCTCCCCCAGTATTACCCTTAGACTCAGTCTTCTTTGGAAGGGGGAAGCATACCTTACATAAAAGTGACACCATTAATTTAGTCTTAGTATAACTGAAAACTTATAGGTCTAATTATTATTAGTCCAAATTTAGTTGCTGCAGGCAAAGAAAAGTTTAACAATCACACTTACTTGGATCTATTACTTGTCCTGCTTTTATGCTCACCTTTCTACTTAGGCCCATCTGGACCCTGAGGTCAATGTTTTCTTAGATGTGGTGGCAGTGCAATGGCCAGTTGTCACCTTCATCAGGAGGAATAAGATGTTTATGTTGATGGTTTCTTCCTCACACAAGAATCCAATGAGGGTCATTTTTATGTTTGCTAGCATGTTTGCATCTTTGTCTTTCTTCATTGGTCTGCAGCTTCATGGAAACACCAAATTTAGTATACATGATGCCTTTTATGAATGTTACATACTCTTTCTTTGTTCTCTTTGTTGCCCCTAAAACCAGTTTTGTCCAGCTCTAAGTCTGCATTTCTTTGACTGTGGGTGAGTTGTTTATAGCCATGGCTTTCTTATTCACTGCCAAGCCTGTGCACCATCTCTTAGCATCCCATGGCTGTACTCTACACTGCATCCTGTGTCTTTACTTGTCAATAGCCTCTGCTATTGCTACTAGGCCTGTATTTCCCTGCAGTACATCATTGTGGTAATCGTAAATATCTCAGTCTACATGGAATAACTGCTTGTTACTGCTTTATATAAAGCTGTGTTTGTACCACACAAAAATAAACAAAAGTTTAAAAATATCCTAAAAAGTAGCTGTAGATACCTAGTGAATTACAGAAACTGCTATCACAGCTAAGCCAAGTAAAAGGTTCAGGCAGGTCAAGAAAAATTCAAGGGTGGCCTGATGAGCTTCAAGCTAGCAAATTCAGCGCATAGCTTTGATTTGCAATCCTTTATTGTGGGACTACACCCTTACAAATGCAACTCTTTCAATATAAGAAGTAGCAAATCTTGTTGACATAGAATTGTTGCACTTCCATACAGATAGGATGATGTGTGTTGTTTTACTCTTGTTATCTGTCTTTATGCATTTCTTGTCCCTGTTACTTCTCCATGTTTTAAGAGTCTCTAAGAGTATTATTGGCGAAGTAAATTCCCATCAGTTGAGAAAATAAAGTGGATTTATTTTTTCACTGCTTTTCCATACACAACTTCAATTTTGTATTTCTTTTTAATTGATATAAGCTATTTTCTGAGAAGTGATTGTGATGCTGGCAGTTTACATCAGTAGTTATGCTCCCTGCATGTACCTAATCATTTCTGCATTTCTGAAGTATGACACAACTTTCATGGTTTTCACTGGGAGAGTGAATAATGTATTTGCAGTGCAAATTTAGCAATGCATCACTGCAGTGAGTTGTAAGTGATTTTTTTAAGTGCAATATGAGGGTTTTTTTGGATTTATGCAACCATGAATACATATTTTAAGATTAAGAGGTTTACAAATCTTTCAGTCACAAAGGATATTCAATTTGGAAACTGCATTAGTCTTTGTAGAATATCATATTCTGTCTTTTACCAGTCCTCTGGGGGGGAGGCATAGAATGACTAGAAAAGAGTTGCTTGAAGACAGGCACTTACTATACAGTAAGTATAGTATGCTCTGAGAACATCTTAGTATGTTACAAGTAATGTAACGCTTGTAAGTCCATGCCTGCTTTTATATTTAAAAACCAACACAATATGTCTGTGTTTTTGCTACTCTTTTTTAATTCAGGAGAATATACATTGGCTGCAGAGCTGTACAGAGAAGTACTAAGATCATCTGAAGAGCACAAAGAAAAGCTCAAAACAGATTCCTTGCAAGTGAGTGAGCATTGAAATGTAAAGAGACATAGTTAAGAACTTTAGATGTAATTTAACAGGTCAGTCTTTTCTTCCTCCCAGTGGTGTACTGAGTTACTCTTTCAGCATGGTGTAATGATCACAATCTTTTGATCACAATGTTTAGATAGGAATCTGTCCAGTGATATTCATGCTTCTTCTTTTTTTTTTTTTTTTTTTTTTTCCTTTTTTTTTTTTTTTTTTTTTTTTTTTTTTTTTTTTTATAAAAAAAAAAAAATTTTTTTTTTTCTAAAAACACCTTGTGGGTNTGTGTTTCCAAAAACCCACTTGTGAGTTTTCTTGATGTCCCTGAAGTGGTGTATGATCTCCACCTGCTGTTCTGCAGCACAGTTAACAAGCTGAATTCCTAGTCTGGTGCATGTGACTGTGACTGCTCCTGTTAACAGTGTTATATTACATCCTGCAATTACAGTATGCAGGGTTTGCACTGAGAGTGATATTAATGTGCCAAATGATAGAGAACAATAAAATATTTACCCTGCAGAAAATATAAGGACATCAAAACATGGAAAAGAATTGAAGTGCCTCTTCAATTTGGGCATTTATTTCATGCCTTTTGAATACTGTTTAAAAATATGAATGTATTTTCCTGGTAAAAAAATCATGATTCTCTAAGTAACTATTCTCATAGTTCTTCAAGAACTATCAGTTCTAAATTGACCAAAATTTTCTTCAGCATAATAGTGACACATAGATAAGAAGTGGTTAGTTGTTTGTTCTTGACTTGCTTCTCTGAGCAAATTATTGTTTGATTGTGTTGCATGTGGTCACCTGAAGTCTCTGTTGTACTTCTTTGGTTCTTCCTTTTCCTTTGTGACTTCCTGGTGGCTTTTTTGCTTAGCATAGATGTGTAAGGTTAAACTTGTTAAGCTGCTCATAGATTATTAATTAAATTGTTCTACTGAATTGTGGAATCCAATAAAGTTGGTTTTTTTTCCTCCTCAAAATATATGCTGCCTAATGTTACCTTAGTGTAATAAAATTTTACTTCTGTTAAGTCTTCTCAGTTGTGTAGGATTAGCTCTTTGGGATACTGGCAGATCACTGCTGGCCAGTCCTCTTAAGTGGCTGAGATAGTAATAGGGCAGAGGTGAGGAGAGTCCAGGATATGAGAAGGGCACAAGTTCATGATAGTGGAGGTTATTAGTATGAGTTTGTGGGAGCTGTGCAGGAAGCATAATATTATTGTTCTGGTTTGAGAAACAAAGGGTGAAACCAGAGAAAAGGAGCAGAGTTTCCTTATATTAATAATCAAATTTATTTTCCCTAAAAGTATATCAAATGATCATGTGTTTTTCAATGTCTTTTATTTCAGACAAAAGAAAGATATGAAAAACTATTACTACAGCTCTTGGTATCTGGTCGTTTCCTTATATTTTATTTTGCTTTGGATAGGCTAAATGAATTGTTTCCTCAGAATATTCTAGAAGACATTTACCAAAGAAAGTGATCAGAGATAAATAATTTGTTTTTCATAATAGTCAAGGACTATTTTAATTAGGAGGGTTGAGTATGGTATAGGATCTGATGACCTGGTATTACCGTTGACTGCTGATTTGCTTCTGAGATGATAAAGAAGGTCTTTTTAATATTTCATTTCCTATCATTTCCTAGCCTAGTAAAACATAGAAAGGAATCTTTCTTTTCTTTATGAGATGCTTCTAGACGAGCAGAGAAAGACAAAACTGATTTTAAATGCATGCTAAATTCTTGCTGTAAGCTTTCATTGCTGTTGAGGTTTTTCCTGTCACAGATGTTGCAATGGATTTTTTTCATGATTGCTCTTGGCTTTGTGTATGTTTAGAGACTTCATTCTACACATAATTTGATGGAATTGTTGGCAAAGCACCCCGGAATTCCTCCGACTTTGCGCGATAGCCGACTTGCAGAAGAGGTGAACATATTTTGTTTTTACATAAGTATTGAAGTATTGAATAAAAAAAAAAAATATTTTTTGTCCCCTCAGCATTTTCTCTAACTAAAGAAACAACAATTCTTTTCATTTCAAAAGAAACAGTTTTTGAATTAACTACATACATTTCCCTTAAACTTGGTGAAATCAAGAGTTGTTTGCTGTATGGTAGCGGAAATGTCCAATACAATATTGTTGTTCTCAATGCTGGTGGCCTCTGTTATGTTGTAAGTGTGTTTTATGGAAATTTTAATGATTTTTTGCCTCTAAAATCCTGTTTCCTCACCCCATGTTCCTGTGGAAATAACTTACTGATAAAGCATGTATCATCCTGAATTCTTCCGAATCCTTTATTTCCTCACATTTTCTTTAGCTTTCCTCATTTTTAACTTTAAATAGTCAGAGTTTTCTGTAGGTGAAGTTTATTTTTCTTTGGCCAGATGAGCAAATCACTATATATCACTTTCTGTATGCATAAGCTTAACTATATCCTTAATCATACCTGGAGAAGTATCTGGCACAATGTCTGGGATTACACTTCCCCACTGGTTACTTGCAATGCACATAGGGATAACATTTGACAAGACAAGAATGTCATTGTTGTTTCACTGTTTGGGCAGAAAGGGACCTTGGGATGTCTCTACCTAAACTTCCCTCTCAGAGCAAGGTCAACATGGATTTCTCTCCAGGTATCCCAGGGCTCTATCCAACTGGCCTTTTAAAATCTCCAAGGAAAGAGATTTCACAAGTTAACTGAGTAGGTAGTTCCAGTACTTCATGTATCTCATAGTAGGGAAGTTCTGTGTGAATTTTTTTCCTGTTCCAATTTATAGTCATTGTCCCTTGTTCACTTGCCATATACTTCAGTAAAATGCCTGGGCTCTCAATTTTGGTGATTTTCTTCTGCCTGCTGGGAAGCTGTTCTTTAGTAATATCTAAGCCTATCTCCTTCAAGCTGCACAGGCCCAGTTCTTGCAGCCTCTCCTGTTTTATGCTGGTGATGAGTATCTGTCTTATTGTTTGGCTATCTTCTGATATTTTATCATTTTTATGCAAATTCTATGTAAGCGTAGCAGTTTTCTTCTGTTTTAATGAGCCTTGTTCTCCTAAATATATAAAGTTTGTACTTGCCTTATAGAAGTTCTGTAGAAGTACTGCGTGTTTTTTATTGATCTGTAATTCTAGCAGATTTTAAATACTGCATTATCCTGGTATGATTATAAAGAAAGCTATTAGAAAATTTGTTTTATTTATAAATGTGATGCAGAGGTGGTTTTTCATAGCTGCCTTTTGCCAGTAGCTCTTCTAAGTACCTGAGAGTCTTGTTGACTCCAGGTAAACTGGGCTCTGTAACAACAAAGTATACTGTGAAATCAGTATGTAACAGTTCAAGATACATGTTACATCTAAGTTGTTTGTTCATCAGCTTTTAAAATATAAATTAAACTGGCGCTGCCTTTATAGTGGTGGCACTTGCATGCCAAGAGGCGTTTCACTGTTAGAAATAGTTTCTCTGAAAAAAATTATATCTGATGCATTTAATGAAATTTAAGCCTTTCTTGTTATTTTCTTGTTATTTCATGAGTGAGTTTTATATGTAGGTAAGCTCAGTTGTCCTGTTCTCAGACTGTTCTGGGATCTTTTTATTGTTTGCTTATTTAACACGGATAAGTAAGAGTGCTGAGTTCTATTCCAGTTCCCTTTTGTTATAGTGCATTCACTGTATTCCTGTTGTGTTGTTTGGGCTTACCCAAAAGCAAGGTTGTACAGTTAACATCTTTATACTAATTTATTTTCTCAAATTTTTTTTTGGCTTACTGATAAATGCTGGATTGTAGAGAAAAAAAAATTGCTAAATATTGCTTTCAAATGAAGGTGGGTAGCACATAGATAGGTAACCATTTAAAAACACAATGGTAACTGGGGAGTTTTCACATTTGCAGTATTCCTCACAGGTATGATTTGTGCATAGTTTAAGCTCTTATTTTCATACAGGCAGAACAACTTCGACAGCATTACATGAGTAAATCCAATGCAGAAGTTGCAGAAGCCCATCAGGCCTTACAGCCAGTTCTTCAAACCATTCGGGAACTTCAGAGAAAGGCAGGTACCTCTTAAATATTTTTTCTCTGACTTTTGGCATTTTTAAAGAATATAATTTTCATCTTTATCCAGAACTCTAGCTGTTTATCTTCTTTTACCTGTTAAAATGACAAGATCACTTCAGTGTTGTTCTATTACTTTCACAGGGAACTTTGCTTTCTCTAATTAAATGATCATTTCATCTCTTTTTGAGAGAGAGAGAGAAGCAAGAAACTTTGAGATCACAGTGTCTCTGTGTGGCTGATCTGTGTAGGTAGCCTTGGTGAATCTGACTCTACTGAAGGAATATAAAGGTGTGGAGAATGTAAACAGTTTCTTAGTCGTGTATTTACACGTCGACAGAAGATAGGATATTTTTAATCACACTCTCATCCTCTACTTTTCATGAAATTAGCCAGCCTGTGTTTGACCATGGCCTAAAGAGCAGTATATGCCTCTGCTGCAATGAGTAGATTGGTTTTCTGTTGAAAGCTCAAGGATAAATCCATTGTTTTTCATACAGATACATTCAGGTTCTCCTTGGTGGTTGGATGTCATCCAGACAGCAATACAGTATGCCATCGATGAGGAGCTTGTTCAACGTGTGCAAAATGAAATAACCTGCAACTACAAACAGCAGACAAGTAAACTCTCCATGGCAGAGAAGTAAGAGAATGACTGAAATAGGCTCTTAAATACAGTTAAATCTACTCAGGTCTTCTTTCTAGCTTGTGCTAGCAGTTGCAATTAAATAGCAGACATTTTTGCTTCAGAGCATCTGGACTGCAAGTATGTTTCAAAACCAGTCCCTGAAAAAGTGCAACTAGATAGAAGACTTGGAAAGAAAAGCAGAAAAATTACTGTTTTCTCTTAGATAAGCATTCTTTGAAATGTTCTTCTGTATTAACTACTATGTTTTTACAGTTTTCTGTATTCATGAAACTGCTGAAGAGAAGAATTCAAAGTTTATTACATTTAAATTAAGTAACCTGTAAAAGAAATGGGCTTGCTTACATGGAAAGTAGACAGACAATATCAGAAAATCCTTGTAGACATCAAAATCCACCATAAAATGGCATCACCGTTTTTCTCAGCAAAGATTTTGATGTTGGTTTCATATTCATGACAGCAGTATACCACTTCTTTTTGGGTTCAATTACAGAATAATGAATTCAGAAGGGACATTCAGAAGTCACCTAAATCAACCCCTATCTTAAGATCCAGACCCATGCTTGTTCAATCCAGTAAAGTTGCATAGGGATTTGACCTGTTAAGGAGGTCTCTCTCCAAGGAGGGAGATTCAATAGTGTCTATATGAAGCCTGTTCCAGTATTTGGCCCACTTCATGGGAAAAAAAAGACATTAAAATTCTTTTACCTAGTTAATATTTCCTGTGTTGCATCTTGTGTACATTGTCTTTTGTTCTTTTGCCAGGTGCCTTTGACAGAAGTTTAACTCAGTCTTCTCTGTACTTTCCAGTTAGATAAATATAGAAAGCAATAAGGTCTCCCCTAAATTTTAGGATTGAATAGACCCTTTTCTCCTAACCCACTGTTGTACGTTCTGGATGAAGTTCTGTAAGTTCATCACGGAAAAGGGAGACATAGGAAGGACAGAGCTCTGATAGTTAAACTTCAGGCAATTTTCTCAGATACATGAATGTATGCTCTTAAATACAGTCTTTCTGAATCATGTTTTAGTCAAATACATTTTTATTATATTTATGATTTATCTAAATATATGTATATATGTATGTACATATACATAATATATGTACCTAAATATATGTATATAATGGAATACATAATGTATCTAAATATATATATAATGTATGTACATCTGTGTACAAGTTTATAAAACGTGGGTATAAATTTAAATACTTAAGAGTCACACATATTTTAGTTCCATATGTAAAGCTGCATCCTCCACTCTGACTGCTCTGCCATCATGATTCCAAAAGGTTGAAATTTCTTCTTGATGGAAGTAAATGTGTCTTTTATTTTCAGTACTTAACATAATTCTGTTGAATAATCTAAATAAAGATACCAAACTTAACCTCTTTTTTCTTCAGCACAAGAGGCAATGGGTACAAAGTGAAACACAAGATGTTCCCTCTGAGCATCAGGGAATGCTTTTTTACTTGTGAGGGTGACTGAGCACTGGAACAGGTAGCCCAGAGAGGTTGTGGGGTCTCCATCCTTGAGATACTCAAAATTGTCTGGGCATGGTCCTGGACAACCAGCTCTAGGTGACCCTGCTTGAGGAGAGCATTTGAGCAAGACAACACCCTGAGGTCCCTTCCAACCTCAGCCAGTCTGAGAGTCTGAATATGGATGGTTTGTAGTTATTTGAGAACAATAACATCACATTCTGGTCAAAATTAATATGGAGAAAGGATTGTTTGCATGTTCAAGCAAAACTGTTATGCCTGTACATCTATCTGACATATAGCTTGTGTCACACTGATTTTTTTTTTCCTTGATTGAAATTAGATATTTAGGAAGTATCTTCTTAAATTGCTTGTTTACAGATTGTATAACTTTGGAAAAACTATCTGTGAGTAAACTTTCTTTTATAACACAGAGGTAACATTTACTGCCTTTTCAATTTATTTTAGCATATGAGATAAAAAACTTTAAAAACTTATCAACTGCTGCTGGTCAGTGGTGGAAACAACAAGTACTCTTAACTGAGTACTGGATATGATTAATCCATGGTATAGTGAGGGAGATTTGTATAAAGCTGGTGTTATTTGTCAAGTGGTGATATTAGCAGCGGACAGATGGCAATTTACATTTATTTTCAGACTACCAGGTTAGGCAAACTTTCTCTATGTTATTTTAAGATGCACATTACTGAAGTAGGTCATATTGAATGCCAAGTTTTAGTAGTGTTAAACCTGTGCTTTTCTGTCTGCACTGCACAAAACTGATGTTTTGGATCAAACTTTCTGTATGGTATAGAACTACATTCTTGTACATCAATGTCAGACCTTGTAGGAATGATACACTTTCTTTCAGCAAGAGACTTGTGCTCTCAGAAAAAAACACGATATGGGAAGTGCTTAACTTGTGTTCATGTTTGGGTTCATTACCACAACACCCCTCCAATCACAAAAGGAAACTGTTTTAGGAAAGTAGTTTACTGTTATGTCCGTTTAATAAATTTAACTTTGAAAGCTGACTTGCTGAATGAAGTGTATTTTTGTGATGGGTGCATATGCTGTGACTTGCACAGGTGCATTGAAAAATCATTTTGTTGGCCAGCAGACACAAGTAAATATGTGCAGTGGTTTAGCTTTAGTAGATCTGCATTGTGGACCAAAAAATTGCAGGCTGTTGTTCACTAATAGTATTTGGCCACACCTCTCAAGTCTTGGAAAGTCATTCTGTTCTAAAAATACGAGGCATTAGCTCTGGGGTGATTTCTGACAGCATTGCATGTAGCAGAAGTAAGCATTTGCTTGTGGTACCCTTTGTACGATGTCCTAGATTGCTATTTAGCTACTTCTACTTTAAAATGCTGAATCAAATTTGGATTTGGTGTCTTGATGCACAGTAATTTCCCTTTTTCTTTAAATCAGATTCCGTGACTGCAGAGGCCTTCAATACCTACTCACAACCCAGCTGGATGAGGTGAAGAAGTTCCAGAAGATTGTAAGAGAAGCAGTGAAAAACTTAGAAGGGCCTCCTTCTAAGCAGGTTATTGAGGCTGCCACTATCTGCCATTTGCGACCTGTTAGACTTCCACTTAACAAGTAGGTCTTGAAAACAGAAAATATACCTTAGATGTGTATTACTAAATTTTCCTTTATTTGCAATAACATACTGAAGTCTTTATTATGTACTCAGGAGCTGTATGCACACAGATATCACAGATTCATTTGTTAGAATCATGATCTTTGGTTTTATTTTTATAAAATTTTCCAATGTCAGCTCTATTAGTGTACACATGATTGTTATTTTGTTATTTTTTAAGAATTTTGTGTAGTTTTATATGTTGGAATAAGGGCTTATGATAATTTGGTTTCTGATGAAATTCTGAGTGCACCTATTTTCAATTTTCTGTATTGCAGCTGTGTCTTTTGTAAGGCTGACGAATTGTTCACAGAATATGAGTCAAAGCTCTTTATGCATAGGTAAGTTCATAGCTTTGTAAATTTCTCACTGTTAAAAAAAGTGGAAGTTGGATTGGTTTATGTTTTCTGAAGTAAGTTTATGACCAAATGGCAGTGACTTCTTGCTGATGATGACTTTGATAGCAGTTCTATTAGGCTTAATTTTCTTTGTAAATTTACTTTGAAGAAATGGTGTCCAAGGAATGAATACATGCCACTTTCTCTCAAGCCACTGTTATATGACCATACATTTGAAATGAAGTTGGTGGCATGTTCAGAAAGTGTGTGTATAAATACAAGTATGCTAATTTAACACGTTCCTATTTGTGCAAATATTTATTTGCAGTCCAGCTGAAAGTGGTATAATACCACCCTCATTCAATGTTACAATGAGAGATCTCAGGATGAAGCTGAAGGAAGGGTGACACCAGCATGGGGTGTCAGAGAAGTATGCATAGTGGGCAGTACTGAGAGACATAGATTACAGCTTTCTGCATGCCAAAATTGGATTGAAAAGTCTTGAGGTAATTGAGAAGTCTTCACCAGTAGGAATTCTGTTGCCTCATGACTGTTGGAATCAGGAAGAATCGGTGTATTTCTAAATTTGCATTATTTGTCAAGGAGAGAACTGGGAAGCTGTTCTGTTCTTTCACAGTGCAATACACAGCAAATATTGCATATGAGTTTAACTGTAATTCTTGCTTATATAAAAAGTCAGAATTTAATTTTTTTGATGAATGTGACATTAATAACTACTGAAAGATGATTTAGATGTGTAAGCCTTTCCAAAAGCTATTGATTTTGAGCTGACAAACAATTTTGAGCTATTGATTTTGGCCTGAGGATTGGTACTGAGGTTACTCTGTTCAAAGCAAACTTTTGATTAGGTAATAAAACAGCTGTTTATATTTGCTTGGTTTGCATTATCCTTTAACCATATATAAGAAGGCTGAAATAGATGATGAATAAGTACAGATGGATGTGGAAGTACAAAATCAGTGCTAAGTGCTCTGTTTGGTTTGTTTTGAAGTGTTAAAGGCCAAATGGCAATATTTGAGGAGATGATAGAGGACCAAGAAGGGCTTGTTGATGACCGCTTGCCCACCACAAGCAGAGGGCTCTGGGCAACCAGTGAAACTGAGCGTGCCTTGAAAGCTCTTCTCTCCTTTGCCAAAGCTCACCGAATGGATGCTAGGCTAACCGAAGAAGGGAGCATATTCCTGGAACTCTTTGAAGCATGGAAAAAGGAATATAAGGTACAGTAAATTACATGGTGATCAAACAGTTGTGTGATCCATTTAATTTATTATAAACAAATTGCATCTGGATATTAGCACTTCTAAGTCATATTCCTGAAATTAGGCTTTGCCTACGCCAACCTTTTCCACAGTGCTTATTACAGGATTTGATTTTAAATTATTTATATATGATTTAAGAGTTATAAAAGCTATACTGGCTACTACTTAAATTACTAAGCAATGTAATTGCATCTGCTAAGACAGTATAAAGATATAATTAATGCTTTCATCTGTTTACTTGAATCAGAATATAGCAAGACTCAGCAAATCCGACACTGGTCCCTGCTCTAATTCAGTTTAACTTAAGTCTTGTGAAGAAGGAACACAGATATTTCATGTGCATTTATGTTAGGAAACAAAAGAGGGGACTAATATGCCAATGAGAATGAAGAGTGTTATGATTCTGTCCATTGTGACTTGGAAATGCTGATTCAGTGGTCTGTATTACCCTAATGTACACTGAGTTACAGGGATGATACTCTGTGAAATAACTTTTTTTATTTAGCAGGGGTTTTTTTGTTTTGCAAGGCATTTTGGTTTTGAATTTTTAATTGCATTAATTATTGTAGTTGCATTAATACTAGTAGTTGTAGAAGAAATGAAGCAGCTATTTATAGTTGTTTATACAGAGAGGCTGGAAAAGAGAGCAGGCAATATCATGTCTATACTGCATGTTTTCCTTTAGTTGTTGTTGTGGCTGAATGCTGTAAAGAAATACTATCTCTTCCTCCAAAAAGATTCTCACATTTTATTTTATATTGTATGGCAAAGTCATGTAAGTGTAAC
Source organism: Rhadina sibilatrix (assembly GCA_013400275.1). Taxonomy (NCBI): domain Eukaryota; kingdom Metazoa; phylum Chordata; class Aves; order Passeriformes; family Phylloscopidae; genus Rhadina; species Rhadina sibilatrix. The sequence goes on from VWYO01012573.1 coordinate 382,876, forward strand.
TCAATTCAGTTCTGCTGTTCCTTTGTCTGGGGTTTTCTTACAGTTACTTCATGAGTATTGGATGGTCCTTAGGGATCATGTGTCTGCTATCGATGAACTGGCAATGGCGACAGAACGGCTGAGAGTGCGTCACCCTGATGAGCCAAAACCAAACCCACCAGTGCTCCACATTATAGAGCCACATGAGGTAGAGTACTGGGCAGGAAAGAATGGTTTCTTTTTTAAGGAACCTACCTCCCACAAGAATAAAATCTGTACCTGGATCTATATGTAATGTCTGTAATGTGTCTCTGTTTTCATTTCAGACAGGCTTGGTGGAGTATGGAATTCTTACCTGTTTCTACATTAAATACATGGGGAATTTTGAGCTTGTAACTGTTACTTTGATTTTTTTTTTTTTGTTAGCCTTCTGACAGAGTGGCATGTTTACAAAACACTGCTGTCCTTTCAGCAGCAGCAACTTCCTTTCTCTGAAGTTGCCCAGTTTCCCAAGCTGGTGGAAAATTAAGTTGACCTGATTCCTTACCCTTACTGATAATTTCCACAAACACCTATATAAAACAGAAGTGAGCACCTCAAAGAGTAATCTTTTTTCTCGGTATTTTGAAGTTTCTGAGCTACCCTTGACTCTGTGATGGTAGGGAAAATGCTGGGTTCATTTAAGCTCTTTTTTTATTTTTTTGCACCAATAGAAGTATATTTTCTATAGACACATTTTGTGCTTTTTCTGTGAGATTGAGTTAGTTAAAAGTGCTTCTTTCTATAAGGAAATAAATTTCATCTCTGTATTAAAACAATTTTTAAAAAGCAGCACTTTGCTTAACAAATGCCTAATCAAGTCTTAAGATTTATGCATGTATATGCAGCCAGAAACACCCATTACTTTGGCCTTCATCCTTCAGATGCCTGCCTCTTGTGCAGTATTCCACTTCTCCACTATCAGCTGTAATTAATCTAGAAAAAAGTCAGCTTCATGTTTCTGTCTTTGCATAGGTTAAATCAAAAGTGGGAATTTCTAAGAAGTACAAAGACAATAATTGTCTCTTACACATTGCTTTTGGAACCAGCAGTTGATTGTAGTGTATATATACACAATCGTAAGAAAATAGTTGAGAAATTGAATGAAGTTCAAAAGAAAATTCTAAAAGTTTAGATTATTTTAATTTAATTTTGCTTCTGTAAAGAACCAATAATGTAAATAAAACAATAAAAAGCAATTTTGTGCACCTTCTGCATCTCAGCCCATTCAGAGTGCTGTGTTCATACTGGGTACAGTAAAAGAATAGATAATCCATTTTGCTTGGATAGAAGCACATCTTAAATTTCCAGCACGATCTGGTTTTCTTACTGTTGCCAGTAAACTACACAGCTGAATTTCACAAAAAAAGATTAATTTAAGCCTTATTGTAAGACTTAACTTTTTTTCCTTTTTTAACACATATTTAATGTTGTTTTCATAGGTAGAGCAAAATCGAGTGAAACTTCTGAATGACAAGGCAGTTGCCAAATCACAGCTTCAAAAGAAATTAGGACAACTTCTGTACCTCACTAATCTGGAGAAAGTAAGATTAATAGTTCCTTGGTCTTTACCTAAGTGATGTACTCTGTTTACCTGTGGAAGGGAAGAAACCTACCATTATTTTTATTTAAAACTTCTGTCTTAAATCGTATTTTCTGTGAAGATTCATTACGTTTTGAAATTTCATGTGCTGTTCTTTGTGTTACTGTGTGCTTATAAAATTTATTGCATTTTATATTTTAGTTACTTGCTTAATTACATGCTTATTAAACTATGAACTAGTTTCAGTGCTTAAAGTTTTCATTAAAACTAACTGGGCCATGTTTTGTAGAAGCCTTACAAAATTATGTATGTCTCTGCCATAATTTTGGTATTTTACAAAGAGCTTACTTGAAACAGAAGAATAATCAAGCCTGGAGTTTTAAGTAAATGTTTAAAAAGAAGAAAAAAAAAATCAAAACAGACAGACTCCATGTATTATGTTATTTTAATCATGGTGTTTGAGTAAGTGCATTTATATTCAAGTTAAGCAAAAGTTTATAAGCATAGTTAAGCAAAATTGCAACTATGTGAAGCTGATAGAAAATATGTGGACTTTCTTGTTTGAAGCTTATGTTTTACCAGAATTTTTCAGAGCTGTTATAGAGCTGCAGATGCCATCTGAAAGACTGGAGAATGAAAAGTGCTCCTTTTGTTCACCATAAGTTACATTTTTTTTAACTCCACAAGATGGACTTGAGTACCTGAATATATTTTTAACTTACTCACATAGTGGTTTGGTTTGGTTTCTTTTAAGGGCTTAATTATTCATTTTTTCTAGAAGCTTGTTTTAAATATAGAATAACAGAACACAAAGCTTGCACTTTTTTTCCCTAATTTGTAGTCTCAGGATAAAACTACTGGAGGAGTTAACCCGGAACCATGTCCAATCTGTGCACGTCAACTGGGAAGACAGGTGAGATACTTATTCAGCAGGTTTTAGTTTTAGAACAGCTTTAACTAGAGCCAGTTGTGTGTCAAATTGTCAAGATCTGTTTTTAAATGGATGTTGTAATGGAACAGGGTTATCTGTTTCCTGTAATGTACCAACCAGCCTCTCCCCTGATATAACATCTTTCTCAGATGCAAGCACCTCTACTTCTTTTAGCTTTTGACATCTTATTGTTTAAGTGTTCCAAAAATGTGTGTTCATGATTGTTTTATAACTCTGAAGTTATACTTTTGGCAGAAAGATTTATCTCCCATTTATAAGCTAACAGAAGGAAGAAGTAGGTAAACTTCTATTGTCTATTATTGTATTTTACTGTAATTGTTCTTATTGGTGGTATTTTTTTGTCTAAAGAAAAGAATATTACATATGCAAACAGTAGCAAGATCCAATAGAATAAATACTGGCAATGTGGATTTCTTTCCCCACCACTACCCTGCTTAACTGCAGGAGCTGAAATTCAAGTGAGCCTTAATCTATATCATTAAGTACAAAGCATAGTTTAAACTTGATTTACCATGCATTAGGGAAAAAAATGAAAGAACTCCTATTTGTTCAAACTAAATTCTGTCTTTCTTTTACGGTAGCTATTTTAAGGAGGTTTGACTTCTCTTTGCGTTATAGACATGTGTAAGCATGAGCTGTTGTCCTGCCATGTTTCCAAAATTCCCTCTGTGCTCTTCTTCCAAGGGTAATGCAGGTTTTTACAGAGAACAGCTGTTAGTCCTGTTAACTGCATTATTCTTTCTCAGAGCTGGAGGAGCTCACTGAAAGAGGAAATAATCTCTTCACTTCTTAACAGCAAGACTGCTGCTTTAGATGATAGCAGCTTTCATGTTGCAAAGAACTTTTAAAATACTTTGCATCCTGTTTCTGCACAATTGAAAAAACCTTACAAAACCTAAAAGACCTTCTGCCTGATAATCAGTGGTTCAGTCAATTCCTTTGCTACTTGGTCCCATGAAAAGTTTTAGTTTTTCCTCTTGGCATGCTCTAAAGAACAGACTAGTACAGCAAAAGATATTTTAATTTGAAAACTACTGGTCTACAAATTGCTTCTCTGTTATGGAAGGTTCTGGCTGCTGTGTAGATGCTCTAGGCTCGCAAGGGGACAACAGCTTCTGCAATGCAATCTTCTGTTTCACATACATTCTGTCAAAAAGAGATTAAGACATTGTGTACAAAATCTTCCTTCCTAAGAATCATCTTTCATAGAAATGAAAGATTGTAATGTCTTTCCTGAAGTTCAAAACTGAGAAAATGCAAACAAAGAACAATAAATGCAGAGACTGCCTTTAGATCATGAATGTCTCTGTGCAGGAAAACTTTGATATTCAGGCTTTTTAGCAGGTGGAGTGCAATAATTGTAAAATTCTTCTTTAATCTGATGAGTGTCATGAAAATAATGCAATTTCTCTATGAAAACATAATTTATCATAGATTAGTACACTGTTTTTCTTTTGCAATTGTCCAAAACTGAAACTGTGTTATGTTTGGGGTTTTTTGTTTCCTGCAGTGGGCAGTGCTTACATGTGGACACTGTTTTTGTAATGAGTGCATAGCAATCATCATCCAGCAGTACAGCGTTGGCACCCGCCGGAGCTCAATTAAATGTGCCATTTGCAGGCAGACAACATCTCATAAAGAAATATCTTATGTCTTCACTGCAGAAGCTGCAAATCAGGAGGATGATATTCCTGTAAAGGTGAGTTGTTTGCAGGAGCTTTGTGGCCCAAACTTTCAGCAGTGCATATTTGTTGTGTTTTGTAGCATACTGCATTTAGGCAGACAAATGTACTATGTAGTAAATATAAATAGTTTGTCCTATTGACAAATCCTCTAGACACAAACGTATAGGAATTCAGTGCTGATTGCACTGTTGTATCTGCTTGTTTTTAACTAATGGAGGCTTTTCATTGGGTTGAAGAGGCAGCATCTCCATGAGTCTTTAACAATACTGGAATGTATGTAGTGCACCGCTACATGTTTGCTCTCCATGAATGTCTTGCAGAATGTCATAGAAACAAAAAACCCATGTTTATTGCACTTGTGGAAAAAATAGAGGATTTTGGGCTAAAATGCAAAAGAAAAATACATTGATAATACTTTGATTTAGATGATACTGCTGTCTTTCATTAAAATATGGTTATAATACAGCTGGACATAATTTGTCATAATTTTAATCTGATGAGTATAGTTAAAAATAATAAGTAGTTGTGCTGACAGACTTCCATGATATCTGTGCAAGTCTTCTTGAACCTTGCACAATTTCCAGGGTTGCTGCCCTGTATTCAAGACAACGCTATCACATTCATACTAGTTATTTCAACCTCCCAGGACAAATGGAATTCCATTTTATGAGTAGATGATTCCTAACTCAGATTATTAAAGTAGTTGACAGAATGTGGCACCAGGGGGAGTAAACAGGTTGTATTTTTCAAGTGCTACTTCCTAGAACATCACTTCATGCAGGGCTTTTTACATATTAATTCCCTATACAGTTTAGAGATATCACCGTGTTTCTAAGAAAATTTCAAAAATGTTTCATAGATTACATTAAAAAATAACTAGAATAACCAAATTTCATAAATAAGACACTGAGAGAGCATGTCATCTTCTGTCCGGTATAAAGAGCTTGAAGCATTTGTGCATCAAAAACTTTGAACAAAGCGAAAATAAAGCAAAAATATGAATTCTGTGTGAATTTGTTTGTGCAAAGCTCATTCTTCATTCATGAAAATTTAAAAATTTACACTGTAGCTTCACTGTATTTACTCTAAGCAAGCAACATTGTTAAAAATAAAAATCTCTAACTCATATTCCTTGAAATGACGGTTAACAAAGAATAAAATCTTAATATAGTTTCTATTGAATACTGATGCTAAGATCAGTATCTTTCAGGATAGATATGAAAATTGTGTGATTTATTCAGTGTTATATTTTAATTGGTCTTTCTCAATCCCTCCAGTCTCTTAAAGTATTCACTACCTCTCTTTCTTTCTATCTTGCTCTTTATTCTACTGACACTAACCATCTTAAGGTAATGCCTTAGATGCAAAAGGACTACTGTAAATGGAAGCATTTTATATTGAGAGAGAGATTACTGGCATCCCTACATGTTTTGGTTTTGTAAAAGCTTCCTGTGTCTGGTCAGTATTACAGTGGGTGTTGCCAGCCTGTCATCTGAGACAGAAGTTGTTTGTTAGAGGGTAGTTTTGGTTCTAATGTTCATTTGGTTCCATAGTTCATTTGAACTATCCAATTCCTTTATAAGTAGTTGTCTGAATGTTCAACAAAATGACAGACTCATGGTGTAGGGGTAAGGAGTAGGGTACCATTTTTTAAGACAGACTGAAAAACAAGGGTACTTCTGTCAGTTTCATCTCTCCATAGAGAACAAAACTGAAATCTCTGTGTGTACTGTAAGCCAAAGTTTTAGTCACTTGTAAGTTCAATAAGTCTAATATGGTTTAACATAATGTAGACAAAGGGATGAAGAACTTTACCCAGTTATCTTGTTTAAAAATAGAGCAAAAAGACTGTGACCACTTTGAGCATTTTGCTCTCCTTTTCTGCTTGCACAAAGTCACCTTTGTGACACCTGAGTCACAGCAATCTAAAGGGTGGAAAAACTCAACAACAGTGGCTGAAGCTGCTATCTGTTAGAACAGAGAAAAATAGAACCTATGATAAAATCTAAAAACAGTTTCTGAGCAAGAGACAATTCAAACAGATTAGCCAGCTGTCATCACTGAATGAGGGATGAGTGGTTTTGGAAAAGCACATAAATGACTCTGGAATTATGTAGGAAGACCTAAAAGCTAGTCTTGGATCTCTTAGCTGTAGGTGTTTATGATTGGCAGGCAGCAGCCATAGGGCTGCAAATGTGTCATCCTTTCAGATCAGAACACCTACCAACATAGGCATTTCTAATGGTCCATCTGACTTTGCAAACAGTCAGATGGACAATCAGGGCCTACCAGGTGCAACAGAAATGACGTGGAAGAAAGCTGGTTAATTTCTATGTCTGCGACATTGCAGAGTTGGAATCATTGTGGAGGAGGACCCTGGGTAATAAAATGGCACTGCTTACTGCAGCCTTTGGTAAAACAGTCTGCAAAAAGCTGCTAATGTGTGAGTGAACAAGCAGCCCAGCACTGGTTCCCAGATTGTGTTGAAACTGCTGACATCCTTCCCAGCCAGTTCTGCAAATGCCTGACTTCCGTAAATTTGATCTGTCATTGTAGTGAGCCAACATAGTTAATTCAATGTTCAAAAGACAGGTGCAGACAGAAATAAAACAGTATTTGTCCCACTCAATCTAGCACAGCTTGAAATTACTATGTGTGTAGGAACTACTAAAAAAGTAAAGACTTCTTTAAAAAATACATTAGGTAAAATTGCTGTAATATAAAGTACATACTGAAGGAGATGAAAAAAGAATTGCATCTCTTGCTGACCTAAGGGGAAAGGGAAGAGTACATAAATCAAAATTGACAAGAAGTAGAATAAAGTATTGGATTCATTAAGCACTGAAATACTTCTGAATGCAGAATAGAAAGATGTTTTCATGGCAGCTCACCATCATTCAAAAATTAATTATATTTACAGTTTTCTTACTGTTTTAAATATAATTACCAAGCTTCATAGTAGTAAATGTAAGTTTGATGTTGCCAGAATGAGAAACAAAAGTAACATGAATAGCATTCAGGTACATTTCTTTCTTGGTCCATTTTCAAGAGGTGTGAAGGTGGGGAAATTTTAATGTGCATTTGAAAAATTTTCTGAAGACTGTGGCACAAAGTCAAACTGCACAGGCCTAATGGACGTCTGGTGCCACTGCACTGCTTGGGCCATCTGTTCTGCCTCATGCAGAACTAGAGGGTGTGTCTGCATGGCACTTCATTCTTCCATGTGCTGCACATGCTGTTACACACTGCTGATCCTAATGCAGTGCGTTATAGGGGAAAGATAAATGCAGTTCAGTGCTACTTAACATGCCCTTCCTCAAGGCTGATCATTTTTAACTTTGTGTAAGGTGTGTAAGAGACCTCATATAACATCATTTAATAAAGCAATGAATGTGGAAGGCTTTCTTTACTGTTGTACTCTACTAATGTGCTGCTTTGACTTTTCAAAGGGAAGTCACTCCACCAAAGTGGAAGCTGTGGTCCGAACACTGAAGAGAATTCAATTTAAAGATCCAGGGGCTAAATCCTTAGTTTTCTCAACGGTATTAATCACCATTTTCTGTCTTGTCTTGGCATGTGTGTTTTGAGTTTAAAGCGTTCATAATATTTTCAGCAAGTGGTTTAGCTACCAAAATGTTGAATCACTCTGTACAACCACTTGATTGTTTTGAGGATTTGTAGGGCAAGTCCTGTAACTAGAACAAGAATAATGATCGTACTCAGAAAATGAAAGCTTGTTTCTTTAAAGGGCAAGCACTTAGATTTGTATGAAAGCAGTAGAAATTCTAGATGTTTTTAAAAGTGATGTCCAGATGTTTTTGTTACATTGTAAAACTGGCTCTTTTATTCAAGCTGATCTTTCTAATTACCTGTCTTACTTAGTCTGATGGAAGATTAGGTTTCTAGCACACAGTTTTTTAAAAAGTTGCAAATGCTACCATTTTGAAAAGCTTTTTAATCTACTTTTTGTTAGGGAAGTTAATTATTATTTTTTAGTTGTCATTACTGTTTGTAATGTTGAGTTACTTTTATTGTGTTGTGTGGTTTTGTTTTTTTTTTTTTTTACAGTGGCAAGATGTGTTGGATATAATTTCAAAAGCTTTGTATGACAACAACATGGTTTTTTCTCAGATCAATGGAATTAGTAAATTTCAGGTACAGAAAGGATATTTTTCTTAAATTATTTTCAGTGGGGAAATCATAGTTCATAGAAGTTAATCTGATACTTTTTACTTCGTTGCTTCATTTCAGAAACTAAAAGAGCAGCAAATTTGTATGGCAGAAGCTTTGGTCTCTAACTTATTCATTCTAAAAATTAAAATCTCAAAAAGTCCTATTTTAAAGCATTTGGAGATAAACAGTGCATTCACTTTTGAGAAAGATGCATTGGTATGAAGTTGAGGATGAGACACACTGGTCAGTGTTGCATGACTCCATGCCTTCCTTAGACTGTCATGTATCTGTTCTGGCATGACAGACCTGCAAGATTGTCACTCTGGAGCCTGTATTAGCTCCTATAAATTGTTGAAAATATAGTCCTGTCCTTGAGGGCTCTTCCTTGAGGAACTTTTATCAAACTGCTGTGGTGTTTGCCTTTTAGGAAAACCTGTCTGCATTTAAATATGATCCCAACATCAATATTTTGCTGCTGCCTCTTCACACTGGTTCCAATGGACTAAACATCATCGAAGCAACTCACGTTCTGCTCGTGGAGCCCATCCTGAATCCGGCACATGAGCTACAGGCTATTGGCAGAGTGCATCGTATTGGCCAGACAAAGTAAGATTTGCAATTGTGTTCAATGGTTTAGATATGCTCCAGAATAGACCTGAGAAAACCTTGCTCAGCTGTTGCCCTATTTTATGTGTGCCATTGGTGCCTTAGTTTTTAACTTTGGAGTTCTGCTTGCAAAAATGTCCAGAAATGTCTTAGCTTTGCAAGTCCGAGCAACTCATCATTTATGTCATATATGGCTAAGTTCAGGCATGGCCTTTTTGAGTTTCCTTGAGAGGCTCTTTCTAACTGGTCATTCTCAGCTCCAGATTAGGAGCTGCATACATTTTGGGGGTTTTTTGTTTCCTTGTTTTGTGGCTTTTTCTGGTTGGGTTGTTTTTGGTTTTTTTTTTCAGAAAGTAAGTTACAGCATGCTGTCATTAGAACTGATAAGTTTTTAAATCACAGTTCTGCCCTCACCCCTTTTTGAAGATATTAATGAATTTGTATGTCTTTTGTTTATTTCAGCGTTGTTGCTCTGACATAGGTAGTAGTACTGAACACTTAAAAATGGTTTTAGAAAGTTTGTCCTCAACATATGAGATGTATGTGTTTTTCCTAAGGTCTTGTGACTTTAGAAAAAAAAAAATTAAAGCCGACTACATGAGGAAGAGAAGCAGCTGTCAATTCTGGAATAACAATACTATAGAATAATAGTGGGGTTTGTGTTTTGGAAATGAAAGCAAAGAGAGAGGAGGACATGAAGGAGCATGTATGTGAAAGAAAGTTTATGAACAGGTGGATATTTGTGTGTGTTGGTAAAGATTTTGAATTAGCTGTGAGGGCATAGGAAAGATTGATTGTAAAAGCCCACACTGCAATTCTACCTGATGCTGACACGAAAGGTGTGGCAAAAACCTTGCAATAAAACCACCAAGAATACGCTGTACTTTTTAAGAATTAAGATTTCAGCAAGGCTTATTTTTAAAAAGGACTGTGTTCCAAGTACACTGAGCATTAGGGAATACTCTGTTTAGTGTCACTGGTGCAACTATTACCAGTTCACTTCTTATGTACTTCTCTTTTTGGGGGGGGAGAGCTTGCCTGTGAATCCGAAAGTATTCCCCCTGCATTCTTCTGTGAAATGTACCTGCTGAAGTTTCAACCTAAGATCTGAAAACCATCTAAGCATTTTCAAGGGTTCTTACCTTGAAAAATGTTTATGCTGGGGAGCATGGGGTGCTTTTTCGTTTTTATCTTTGAATCTGACTTTTTTCCATTTCACTTTCTCCTGCATGGCACTTTTCTAAATTACTGCTTTCTTTTTTGAAATTTTATTTCAAAATGCATCATAATGCATCATAAATGCAATTTTCCTTTTGTGTTATGTTTATTGAAATTTTGGGTTTTATATTTTACCAGTGTTTACTGACTACAGTTACTGACTTACTTCAAAAAAATTGTAATATCTTGCTGTCTTCAAAAATAATATTATTAAAACTCTGGTTATTAGATTTAATTATCCATCAAATTAAGCTCTTGTCTCTTGAAATAATTTGTGACAATGAAGTATGAACATTATATATAACCAGTGGGCAAAACTCCTTTTTCTTTAGGCTTGGGAGGAATATTTCTAGTAAGGACACAGAAAGTAGAACTTTGCCTAGCATCTACGTTAGCTTACATTCATTTAGAGTGTGGTCAGTAAAGTGAAAGTGTGTTTACAGGGAAGCACTAAGCACTATGAAATGTCAATGGAAGTTGCTAATCAATTGTAACATTTATTTTTTAAAAACCAGAGGCGTGTTTTCAACACTTTTAATAGAATTAGTATGAGACAAAAACATGGTTATAAACTTTGGCAGTAACAGTACAACTTCTGCTCACTTGTGGTGGTGTTTTCTTTTTTTTAAACACATTCAGATCTACGATTGTTCATAGGTTCCTGATAAAAGCAACAATAGAAGAAAGAATGCAGACTATGCTGAAAACTGTAGATAGAAGGTATGTGTTGAATTTTTTTAAAACATCTTTATTGCGCGCACTGAAAATACAAAGGTGGTTCTCCACCATACTTTCATTATGGTTAGGAATGTATTTCTTATATATAAATTGTTCAACTGTTCTTCAAACTGTTTCAATTGGCAAAACAGTTTTAAGACTTCAAAAGTTTTAACCTGGTTCCAGTAACTTGCAGCTTAAGGTATTTTAATTCTCTGGAAAATATTGTGGTTATGTTTTGTGTATTTTATTTCATAAAAGCCCAAGTAATAAATTATATATTATACACATGATTTATCTTTTCAAATTACCTATTTCCATTGGTATATTAACATTGCAATTGATGGAGTAGTACTAAGCCTGCCACTAGAGCAACACTGTCTGTAATAAACTCTAACACAGGGCATGGGTTCTTTCTTTTGTTATTTTTTTAATCCTACAAACCTCGTCCGACGGTGCTGTGTCACACTCCTTGGTTTCACAGTCCATGCAAGCATTGCCCAGATGCTAAAGTAATACATCAGATTGGTGTGCAGACACAGAAAGCAGTTCTCACTGTGATTTATCTTTCCAAAATCTGTATGCAGTGATGGACTGGAGCAGGACCAAAAATGCTATTTACATTCCTTATGCTAACAGTGTAAGAGGTTTGTACCTTTTAACTAGATGGTATACCCATGACAAATATAGGAGGAGGCCATAGTTTAAAGAAATTTTGCCTGTTACAGATTATTAAACTAAAAATTGCATACATATATTTGGCTGTAGTTATGAAAGATTTCCGTTTTAGCTCTTGAAGAATGATTTATTCTCCTTATCTGTGAAGTAGCACTACTTTTGCACATAAAATTTGGATAAATGTACCAGTGGTGATTGAGTGATCCCATGAGGGCTAATGTTTTGAAAGTAATATTAAACCTCATGCTTGGAAACTGAAGCAAATCCCTGAAATGTTAAAAGGTCCAAGTGGATTATCCCATGTTCTGCTGCCTTTGCAGTGTTTGGTGTTGACCACAGTTGGGGACAGGTGATAGACTTTTTATCTTACTTAGAATGTGCAAGAGCAGTAGCTGATGAGTGTATGTGTTTTCCCAGACAGAAGGTGTGTTTTCCTGCTTAGCTTCAAAGCTGAGCAGGTATTGATTCTGAACTGTATGCTCCGTCTTCAGTGCACACAACTTGTTACTTACACTGATTCTTTCTCTTATGCCCGCATGCAATTTTTTCCCACAGCCACACAAGCTCTTCCATGAAACAGTCAGAAGCCTCAGTGTTGACAGTAGCAGATTTGGCTGACCTTTTTACAGAGGAAACTGAAGAACTTGAGTAAAAACACTGGTTTGACCTAATGAAATTGGAAAGTACCTGACCCAGTAAGCACCAGGATAAAATCCACTTGATCTTCATTCCTGTGGACATCATCGAACATTTGTCCATAGAGAGCATTTGGAAACTGAGAAGTCTTAATTTTTACTGATTCATGCTTTGGTGATGTTCATAGCAGCACACACTTCTGATGGCACTGGATAAAAGTTGCACTTTGCACAGTATACAAAAACATGATTTTTTTTTTTTCCCAAAGAGCATTTGAACTGAATGCTGAAACTGAGATCTTGGACTCTTGGTTGAGAGGATTTTTCCCATCAGGCTTGATCGGCTACTAGCTCAGTCTGAGAGCAAAACTGTGCGGGTGGTTGGGTGGGAAAGGGAGGCAGAAAAATCTAATTTTTTTTATTGTACAAAGAGTTGTTAGAAAGAATGACTGTAAATTAATATTCTTTTAGAAAGGGCTTGTTAGATTTAATGCAGAGTTATTAAATGTCTTATTGTTAACACTTCAAATTACAAATGTTTACTAATAGTTTGGATATTTGTATTAGGCTTTTAGATATTCATAAAGACTTTTGACAGTTAATTATTTCATTGTTAATGCTTACGGCAAAAAGATGATAATTAAATTATGCTTTTTGTATGTGTGTGTTGGTCTGGTGATCGGTTAAAGACTTGAACTTTCTATACATGTTTTCACTTGAAGCTGTGACTAAGTTAGTGCTCTGTTTGAAGAAAGAAGAAAAGCATTTGCTACAGAATTTTCAAAAATGAATTGGTTACACTGCTGATCACTTCATAATTATTTGGTGTTCTGTGCTTTGTCTCATCCTGATCTTTTTGTCTAGTTCTTCCCCTTAAAGATGCAGCAATCTAAATACATGTACAAAATATATGAAATTATGGTAGGTTGGCTAGTTATTAGGTGCCTGGTCTAAGTTAGAAAAAGTGTGGAGCGAAATGGAACTTTTGTGAAGCTTCATCTTTAGATATGCAAGAACAGTCTACTCCATCTTTGTTGACAGTGGATAGTTTGGCAAAGAAATCTAGGCTTTCAGACTGCTGAAAGTAGGCATGATAAATTTTAAGCCTTGGTATGGATGTGCATTTACATAACATTAATTTCCTAAGGTATTACAGAAGCAAGCTCAGGTATGCAGTTGATGTTAAACACAATTTTGTGTTTAGCAAGTGGGCAAATGCATGTGCATAAGCAACAGGCTGTACTTCCCTCAGTTTGCAGCAAGAGGAATGGAATAGATAGTAGACTCTTCTCTAGATCAGGTTGATCAAGCAGTTTACACAGAAACTGTGACATCTCCATCCTTGAACATACTGGGAACTCAAATAACCCTAAGCAATCTGATCCACCTTCAGAGTTGGTCCTGCTATGTGTGGTGTGTTGTACCAGATGACCTCCATGGATCCCTTCCAGCCTAAATTATTTTACAGTGTATTGGAGATCATACTGTACAGACACTCCAGGAGCTCTGAGGGCAGCAACATTCCAGTTTCCTCATCAGCTTCAGATAATTTTGGTACTGTATGACACAATGTAACTGCACAAGAAGCTGCTATTCACTCTGAGAAATGATATGTCTGTGCTAAAAACTGTGGAAGTTCATAGTGTTTACATTCATAACTCCCATTTTAATTACCTAGATGGGGAAAAATAGTTGCCAATGAATGTGAAGACAAAAAGGCAAACTGGAAAATGTCATCTATGAGAGGTTTCCCAACCTCTTCATGTTTTTGGCTTGATGCCTTTTTCAGGCTTATCTAGAAACAGAGGCCAGACAAAGTTAAAAGGATAAAAGCAGATATATTTAATAAAGGGCCTTCAGGTACATTAAGGGCAGATGAAGCCTCCCCAAGGGGCTACACCCAAAATGGACGATGGTCACAAGTTTTCCAGACAGGTGTAAGTTTAGTCTATTTGCAAATCAGGGGTTAATCCTCCAATTACAGCTTCAGGTAATGAAGTCACATTCCCCCAGTTTGCTCCCCACCAATTCACATTTCTTTATATTTTTCAGGGCCTGAGGCTGTACAATGTCCTTGAGTTTTAGGCCCAGAGCAGTTTTGTCTGACAAAAATGTGAAGACAGTGGTTAACACTTTATATGGAGTTTAGAGTTATTCACTAATACAGTATAGGATTTGAAAAATATAAAAGCTAAAATCTTAAGGCATCGGGCTTATTTATATAAACATGATGGGTTCATTGTTTATTTATAAATATGTGGCTTTTGAATTCCTAAACAAAAGCACAGCTTCTTATCAAGCACTGCAGTGAGTCTTTAGTCCTGGCTTACCTTGTTTTACACATACAACAGCATGGAATGCCAGAAACTCTGCATTTTAGGTGCTATCCTGACTGCCCTGGAGCAACAGCACCTAAAGCTCTGGAGGTATTACATTAAAATGTGGGCTTGAGTTGTGTTAAAGCACCTCTTGAAGTTGGAGGGTTGAACCACTGGAGTATATAGCCACTGTCAGTAGTAAAATTAATTCTTCCAGTTTTACATAATACCAAGCACAGAGACCAATGATCCTTTTTTCCATTCTTTGCAATATTTAGTATCTTTGACAAAGGCCTTTCTGTCAGACATCTTAAGAGACTTCTCATGAAATGAATTCTTTTTTTTTTCTTTTTTTTCTCCTGCTAAGGGTGTAGCTTGTACACCTGCAGTGTTTTTCTTTTATCAAAGCACAAGAAGCCTGTTTTCATGGTGTTGTAATGGTTTTGCTCTCTATCAAAACACTTTTGAAAGACAGTGTCTTAGCTGAGAACAGTCTGTCCTATCCTAAGACTTCTAGTGCACTCATAGAAATGGGATTTTCCACAGAAACCTATAAATACTGACCGCAGTGTTTGCATAACATTTGTGAGGACATACCAGTCATGTACCAGATTCTCATGTGTTCTCCTGCTAAAACATGTAAATTTGATCCAAGTTAACAGTATTACTTATCCAGTGAAATCAGTCCCTTGAAAAATGAAGCTTCAGCTGCTTCCAAAAGATCTCAATGCTGACTTTTAATCTTTCATTTCCATGACAAAGAATATTGAAATTTTTTTTCATTGTAGTTGGTGAGGATTTTGATTTTCTCACTGTATAAAAAGTTCGGTGCCTTGTAGAACAGAGCTGTCATTTTGCTATCTGTAAAAGCTTGATGCAAATAGTGAACTTCCTTGAATCACACAATATGATCATCTTGGAAACTGAGTTGTTAAACTTCTGGAGTTAAATTGAGCTCTGTGAATGTCACTGTGGATCTTCAGGAGAATTTGTAAATTGGGATTCCTCCTTGCTTTCTAAATCAGCCTGTGCCAGGAATAGGTTTATGTCTTAACCTGTTAAGTAACTTTTTAACATACTAATGAACGTCCAGGATATATTACAATTTTCATGCAGGTCAGGTACCACAGAATAATATTTACCACAGTCTTCTCTTGCGTGTTCAAGTTTCATATTAAGGACTGGACAGAGTTGATGATGCTTTTTATGAGATGGGCATTCCAAACCGCGCCTGCAAATGCGTGCAGATGTATGAGGGTTATCTGTGAGTGGGATCCTACAGAGGTAGAAAATAGTTGTGTCTGGTTAAACCCATAATTGGACATAAATCCTCCTGTAAAATTCTGTCTGGACTAGTAACTGGGGACTAGCTAAAAGCTCTCTGCCCCTGTCTCTTCTGACACAAACAATGCTGTCCTCTTTCCATCCATTTTTTCAGTCTTTATGTGACTACATTACCTCTTAGAGGAGTCACAGAATTATTTGTACAGTTAAAACAGTGCTTCAGTTAATTTGGAGGGAAAATGGTCTGTATTGGTCAATCTTGCATTGACCAGTGTAAGAAAAAAATTAACCTTGAAATTTATTGCTCTCCCAAGGTAAGCAGTTAGATGAGTTTCTAAAGAAAACAAATCTAGGGGTTTGTTGAGCTGTAAATAAAGCCTCTTTCTGAAGCTTAATCTAAAGACTTACTGCTTAAAATTTGTGTGCTATGCTTTTCTCTAGACTGAAAGGCAAGTTACAAAGCCACTGAGCCTGTGCTTTTTTTCTTCCTTTTTTGATTGCCTGAAACAAGTGAGATCTTTACAAGATTATATGCTATAAATGTAGATTAAATGGTTTTCGTAATGGAGAAAAAAATAAGGTGCAAGACATCTGTCTCTCCCTCTGCCTGTGTTTTTCTCTTTGTCTGTGTCGGTCATCTCATCCCACCCTCTACCTACCCCCAGCTTGCTCAGTTTGTTACAAAGAATGTTTGTGTTTGGTCAGTGGAAGTAGAGTAAAAGAGTTATAATCCATAAAATGGCTACAGTAAAACCAGCTTACTCTATCACAGGAAAAGTATCTGAGGTAAAGAGAATTATAGCCTGGTATAAATTCTTTTTTGTACTGATAGTATTTTCATTTACTCCAATTCTTCACCACTGTAGAATCAGACACTGAATTTCATTCTGTTAACTTTTATGTATCTGGTTTTATGTCATACAGCTGACATACAAAAAGGACCCCAGTAATCTACTTACTGAGTAAGCAGTGGGGCTTACAAGTTTTTACTTGTAAGTAAAAATTCACTTTATGAATTCACTTTATGAATTCCAAAATCAAGTCTATGGTTTTGGAATTCATAAAGTGCACCTGAACCGCTGTCACAAACCACAAGTCAGTGTATCCACTGACTTCTCTTCTTTAGAGAAGGAGGAAGGACTAGATAACTACTGATTCATGGTAGTATTGAATTCAAGTCCCAAGTAGGCACTCTATTCTACAGTCATACACTGTGTAAAGAGGACAGGTAGTTGAAATTGTAGCTTTCAAATGTTGTTAAGGAATTAAGTCACCTGGCGTAGATGACATAGGGTTTCTAAGTACTAGAATAATTTTTGACAGTTGGATTGTGAGATACCTGTAAACCTCTGCTTTGGTTTTATTCTATGCACAAGACATCAGCCTTCCAGGGCTAACTTCCAAGTTCTTTTGTTTTGTGTATTTATAGATCTTACACAAGCAAGTGCCCAGCCCCTTCCATTGAACTGGACGCAAACCAAATTTTATCAGTTGAGGAACAGCTGTCATTGTTTCCATTATATAACTTCTCTTGGTTTGATAGCAACCTTCACATCGAGTAGAAACTACCTTTCCAAATTGTACCAAGTGTAAGGTCTGCTTGTTTATAGGGTGTCTCAGAATGTAAATTGTTGGTGTAGGCTGGCTTAGATAGTTGTGGGGAGTTTTGTGCTGCTTTTCCTCCTATCCTGTGGACCAAGCTAATGGGATTCATATTATGTTGCTCTGAGTTGTCGCTTCTTTATGCTAACAGATGATCTTCATTTGTCAAACTTTCTCTTGACTATGTCATTTGTTAAAGGAAGACAATCTAGACTGCCTGTCTTGTTACATTGATGGAATTTTGCCTTGTCACTCTTGGAGTCTCCTGAGATGGAGGTTCACAAGGGTGAGAACAGTGACTTTCCATTTGTGAATGATGAAATTGTAAGGGACCAGCTGTACTGGCTGAGTGTTCACAAGTCCATGGGGCCTGATGGGATTCATCCCAGCATTCTGAAGGAGGTAGTGTTTGCTATGGAAGAACCCCTCTTGATCATCTACCAAAGGTCTGGGAAGGCCCCTGCTGACTGGAAGCTAGCTAGTATTGCTCCAGTTTACAAGGAGGACGTGAGGGAAGACCCAGGAAACTATAGACTTCTAGTCTAACCTCAATTATATTTATTATACCAAACATTATTGAAATGTGTTGTTTCTTCTCTAGCCTACAAAATCTTAGTGCAGCAATGTAGGAGTTGTGGACATGATACACCAGAAAACTGCTGCCCCCATGGTTAGATCTTGTAAGCAGATCTGGTTAAAAGACATTCTATCCTAGAATTCCTGTCACAGAGGTAGAAAGCCCAGAGCACTTCACCACCAGCCAGAAAAGAGAGGAAGGAAGTATCTCTGAGACTAGGTGATCCATTCATATCTACTGGTGTATGCTGCAGTAGAGGTGGAATCTGTACTAAGTGGAGTTGGAGGAGGTTGAGGCAGAAAAATGAGGAATAGTTGTAAAATGTTCCTCTGAGTGCCCTTCTGCTGATTTTTCTGTGGGAGGAATGAGTCACTGATACGAGCAATGAATAAACAAAGGGTGAAAGATTGCAAGTACAGCCTATTCATTGGAGCTAAATGTTCATCTAAATGCAGTGGCACATTTTTGTGTTCCAGATTTGAAATATAGTCAATT
The DNA here is from genome assembly GCA_013400275.1 of Rhadina sibilatrix. Lineage (NCBI taxonomy): Eukaryota > Metazoa > Chordata > Aves > Passeriformes > Phylloscopidae > Rhadina > Rhadina sibilatrix. Next base: position 401,377 of record VWYO01012573.1, read on the forward strand.
TCTTACTGAAAGTTCTTGGGCTGTGGACACACAGGGCTTTGCGGTGGTTGAACAAATAGGAATACTGAAAAGTTTTAGCCCCTAGGATACATGTTTTAATGTACACCTAAGTTATAGGATTCCCTAGTGAGATGTATGCTGTGGGTTTGTGAAGGATAGTGATTCAAACTTGTAATATAGATTTATAGATTAACCTCCCTGAACCAAACAGGCAGGTTTTGCTTAATAGAGGCAAGGTAATTAATCAGTTCAACAAGTGTCTCTGAGGGGGCAAGACAATGGACTTTGCAATTGCCACTTAGGAAATTCTGCACCATGTGAACATCTGCAGTGGGGATGAAAGGCCCAGCCCAGTCCTCTTGTGCAGGGAAATGAGTGCTGAGAAATCTTGCCAAAGATTTGAACCAGCTATGTCAAATGAGGGACATGCCATGGATATTTCTGGGGAATATTCCCTTTTGTGTACTGTAATCTTCAAACATCTTGTAAGCATAGATTTTCTGTAAAGTTTCTAGAATTCTTAACATATGCTTCCTTCATCAACAAGCTACCACTGTTCAGTAGGACTTGTCTTTTTTCCCTGTGGAGTTTTCTGTTACTTGTTCTTAACAAAGGTGAGTGACCCTGAATCATTTACAGTCTCTTTAAAAGCCTCTAGAATTGAATTAGAGGACATGAAACACCAAAGGAGTAGAAAAAGCAAATGAAGTGAGGGAGGTTTTACTTCTGCTTACTTACAGCTGGTGCTGCTGTAACACAGAAGACAAAAGTGAGTGGGGGAATGGTAGAGAGAGGTGTCCAGCCCTGTCCTGTGGGATTTGATTCTAAAACAGAGAGGAAAGGTTTTCTGAGTAGTGTTAAAGTTTCCACTCACTCTGCACTTTAGGACTCCTATTGTTGGGCACAGGACACTGTTTGGCCATTTTTGGGGCCCTTGATTCTATGGAGAGATTGTAAAGTCCAAAGTCACAACCCTGGACTTAAATCTATAATTAGACACATTTTGATAGAAAATATTTTCTTTCATATTTTCTTCCATATTAACAGATACTTTATCAGGAATTTGTAAGCAATTTCATGTCCTGTAACGTAATTGTTCAAGTAACAGAACACTGAAACTAATCAGCTTTTGCAACAGCAAGTCAGTGACTTTTAGAAACCAATCCACAGGAGAGAAAAGAGCAGTGTTCAATTATGTTCCAAAACTGAAACTACTAGATGATAAGCTAAGAAAAGAGTATTTTGATTACTTCTGTGTTTCCTTGCTTTATATATCTATTGTAATTTCAATTAATTTATTTAGAAAGTAGCAGGCTAAATTTTTTTTTGAAAATTATCAGGTATGGATAAATGTACAACCTTATGTTCTCTTGGTCTCTGAGTAACTTAACATTCTCATCGATAGCTTTTCTTTTGCAGTCAGTTTGCTCTCAAAATTACATCATAGTATCTCTTGAGTTTTGCAGCTATTTCAAAGCCTTTGTGGACATAAATTTTTTGTCTTAAATAATCTTGCTACTGAAATAATAGTGACTGATGTAACATTCATTACCTTTTCTTTTCATCTTCCTGTTTTGTGGAAAAATAGCTGGTGCCCCTTCTGAGAGACAGTGCTTAATCATCAGTGTTCCTATTCCTCAGTCTGTAACTGAATTGTCTGATAGATGTTACCTCTTAAATGGTATTGACTGATAGGAATGCTCTGCATGTGTAAATAATTGCTATTCAAAACTGCAATTACAATATGTGTAGAAGCATAGGGGTCCATAATTATTCTTTCCAATGTGGTTGGTTGAAGCTAGCTCCAAAACTGCTGACTTCTGGAAACAGCTTACTCTTCCCTACAGCAATTCTTCATGACAGTCTCCTGCTCCATGGAGACCAGGCCTGTGGCATCTCCTCGATAAAGTTATCTGTTGGATCAGTTGTATCATATTTTCCTTCCTAGAACTGTAAATCAGTCCTGGTCAATCCCAATATATACAAACTATTTTTAAGAGAGTGGTATAATTAGGAGACCTCTTTGGCCCTTTGGTGTATTGCAGTTCATGTGTTACTGTTTAAGATTCCTTTTAAGATTTTCAAAATTTAATAAAATATAAAAAAAGTGCACTTAGTTATACCTAAGAATAAAGAACCTAAAGAATAAAGAAAATTGCTGATACATTTCATAAAACCAAACTTTTTGACAAAGCATGAGAAATCATATTGAAAAAAGGTATCTTAATTGAGTTTCAAGACATCACTGCAGCAGGGCCTTATTTTTCCTGGCACTGTACAAGTGGGATATAATCCAAAATACAAATCCAAAATAGGATATTTTCTGTGGAGTTAAATGGTCTGTGGAGCAGTTCTAGAGGGAGGGATAACCTGCCACCACATTGCACAGAAGCTGCAAAGGACGTGAGGGTGGTGAAGGGACTTGCCCAAAGCCAGATGGCAGGGGAGTGGAGATGGAGACGCAGCCTCCCCCGTTCCACAGAGGGAGCAGGGACAGCCCCCTGGGCCAGGGGCAGCCAGCACTGGCACGGTGCTGGTCCTGGGCTGCCTGCATGCCCAGAGCTGCTGGCACACTGGCGCTGGAGCCATTCAGCACAAGCTGTCGTGCACGGTGCCTGCTGGCACACAACCAATGGCAGCCTGTTCCTGCTCTTACTCTGGTGTTTATTGTATATTGATGCAGCTCCACAAAGGCTCTTGTGACTTGCTGGGTTCCTTGCAATGCTCCCTGCTTCTGAGTGTTGTGTGCAGGCAGAGCAGGACTGTCTTCTGTGTCCCCTACATTGGCTGACAGCTTTCAGCTGCAGTCCTGCACTGAGCAGCCCAGCAGTCTTCCTCAAGAGGTGTCAGTTCTAGCAATAATGTGGAAAAAAGTGCAACCTTGGGAAAAATACCACATCTATGAAGAGACCAGAGCATGTTATGACCTGATATGCTGAAGTACTTACGGCGTAAATAGGCAGGAGATAAAAGTTTTCCTATCCAAAAGGCAGTACACCAGTCAAAAACACTGGCTTGATCAAGGATTTTATATATCTGTTACACTTTAGAACAAACAAATAGCAAAGTGTTAAGCATGTAAGAGGAAGCTACCAAGGCTCTTTGGGGTGCAGTTGTTAAAAGATGATTGCACAGAAAATCCACAGTGGAGTCTCGTTGATTCAGTAGCTGGTGTGAGTGAGATGCAGGCTTTCATTACAAGGTATTATGATGAGAGAGACCACCTTATGACATCACCTGTACCAGCAGTTGCACTAATGAAGCACACTTACAGCTTGCTGGAGAGAGAGATATCCCTTCTGCTCCAAGTACTGTGATATGATGTACAGGGTCAGAAATGAAAGGTAGGATTTCAATGGAATCACCCTAAAAACATCATTTCATACTGAGGTTTGACTGGGATGGAGTTGGAAAGCTCCTCTGGCTTTGGGCAGGTGAGGATGTGTTCCCCATGGCATATGACTGAAGGCTGAGCCCGAATCTGGCTCCTGACTCCCTCCTGGATGATGCTGCACAGGATGGCCCCTGTGTCAATTCCACAAGCCCCTGCAATGAGCCCCTGGCTTAAGGAACTGTGGATTCATGACTGAGACCTGTAATCCTCATCCAGGGAGGATGGGAACGGGGATGTGTGAAGTAGAACTGCAATAAGCCAAGTGGGAGTGCATGGGTAATGCCTGGTGGAAGAAACTTTTTCCTTCTAGCACACACAATAAGAAATTATTGCTATGTCTAATTTTCCTTTGCTTAGTTACCCATAGTATCCTGAAAAAGGAAGATGGTGTGTTAATAGAACAAAAACTGTTAGGCATTCATATGGCAAAGGGAAAGGGAAAATCTGGACTTCCAACAGTTAAAAGCTAAACAGAAGTCACAGCTGGAGTGAAAGATCAAAAGGTAAGGTGTGCTACTGGCCATTTCCAATGAGATGTTCAAACAAGTTTGTTCCTTTGGGTATGTTTCAGTATCTAGGGACATGTTTTGCTGTCAGTCAGTCAGTCCACTGTAAATCTGGAGCTTTATGGAGTTCTGTCGTGCTCGTGCCAGTGCAAGTGAGAGTAAACTTAGGCTCTGGTTACATCCATCTAGAGCAAGCTGCAGCTTGCCTTATCCACAGAAGAATTCCTGTTGCCTTCATAGAAGCTTTTCATGAGTTGGGACATCTGGATTTGGTACAGTAATACTTAACATTGTGATGTTGCTGTAAACACTAGGATGTTTACAGAAAGGAGAGATGGCTCAGACCCCTGCTAACTATTTCACAGGAGCATAGAGTTTCTTCCAAGAAAAATATTTGAGCTCTCTAGGGTAGCATCTGTTCCCAGATTTCTGTTCTGCAGGAAAACCTACATTCAGGAAGATTAAAATTAGCCTCCATGGATTCCTGGAGTCAGCTTGAGAATTTCCCTGCCTTGCAATTTCTAATTGCACTAATTCTCCTAAGTGTCAGTGAAACTGTAATAGGTGCTGAACAATTGTCTCCCATCCCTTGGGAGTTCCAGCCTCAGTCTACCCTGAGCCAGGGCATGCATAATTTGATAATTACAGGCTCAGTCTCTGTTCCAAGAGAACAGTAAGTGAACTACTATGAAAATTGAGGATGAAGATGATGAATATTTAGAAAGGGAAAGCTGTGTTTTAGATGCATTTCCCTTGTACCTGGGCCTAAATTTTTGAGGCTTCCTGAGTTAGATACACCGATGGTTGCATTTCTCAGTTCCTCAGCTGAACCTCTTCTTAAATACAAATAATCCATTCAAAGCAGAAATTGATTTAGCCTATTTTTATACATCCTGCAGCTCACAAGCCACTCCAGCATGTAAAGTTAAAATGAATAGCCACCAAGACAATTTGGATGACAATTAGTACATAAAAACCATCATAACGTGCTTCAGTTACAGTAAGAACTGGTCCTAAACCAGCAGGAACTTTCTGTCTGCAATGTGGGAAGAGCATTTGCAGAGCTCTGTGCCAGGGGTTAGCTGGCAGTGAGAGGGAACTGCTGCTGCTGAGGTGGAAGTAACTGGCTGCAGCTTAATGTGAATTGGTCAAGCTGATGTTAAGCTGGTGACTCAGTGGTAAACAGAGAGCTGGAGCTCTCCCTGTGTTTGCAAACTCTGCAAACACAAGAAATAATCTTCCCTTCATTTTGCAAAATACCAGAGGTTGTACAAATAATTGCAAAGGTTGGGTAGAAAACATGAAGGCTTTTTCACCCTGGCCAAGATAATTAAAATGCTCCTTGGCATGATCACCTTCTTAGCCCCAGCCTTGAACCAGAGATGTTGCTGGAGTTCTGCCCCCTGCTTACCAGCGGGGGAAGTTCGGTACTCCTTGCTGGTGCTGTTTTCAGCAACTCTACCAGCATGGCTTCACTTGGTCAGGACCTGAGCCCCAGAGGATGTCACATTCAAGTTAACATCTCATGTGGCAGGAGATATCTCTTCCACATCATCAACTGGATTTGCTGTTACAGCAAAGCGAAGCTGACTATTACCTGTCTACTACTAATGCAATACTCAGTATTTCCTTGTTACTTTCCCTGGAGAGTTCATATATACACTAAAGGAAGGGGGAGACCTTCCTCTATCAGATAATTTTTCAGCTTGAGGGCTGCTCTTTCTACTGCCAACAGGAGGAGATTACTACAGTCTTCTGTGGAAGTGTCTGTGGGTCACTGATCTGCTGCTTCAGGAGATGTTTTACAGATCAGCTTCTCTGGTACTCAGCTGTGAGCTGCCCTGCTGTGAGTGCAGCTGTAAATCAGAGTGAGCTGTGCTTGGGAAAAGGAAACTTGCAGGGCTGTTGCACACTGCTGTGCATCCGTGTGAAGCCATCATTTGGTGTCAGAGTAGACACCTCCAAAGCATTCTGGTTCCAGCAGCCTTACTGGGCAGTGGATTAAAATTCCTTTTTCACACTGAGGGGCAGGAATCCTCTTTGGTACACAGTCTGTGACAAACATTCCACTCTTCCCTACCCCATCCAAAGGTGTTAGTACATCCCAGTCTCTCAGTATCTATGCTTGTACCAAGTCAGCCCTTGGAAGCAGCTACATAAGCAGCACATGCTGCCTTCAGCACCACAAGGATCACTGCAAACAAGAACCTGAAAAACAACATGCCCTAATACAAACTCCACATTAGGATTTGCTCCTTACACTGATTGCTGAGGTCTGAGCAGAAGGGTCCTGCATCTAACAGGAAAAATAAAGGATGTTCTTTCCCATTCCTTCCTTTTTTTTTGAGAGACACTGTGTGTGTGCTAGGCACAGATGTGAGGGAAGAGGTGCTTCAGCGCTTGCACACAACACATAAATATCCTGGATCTCCACTAGCCAATCTCCAGTTCTCCAGAATTTATGTTTAGCAGCACTAATGAAATTTAAAATAAATACCATGGATTGCATTTAACAGATTGAGTTTGTTTTTTTATTTTTTCCCCTTAATACCTCAACCATTCTCCGGGTTGCTGTACTGGTTCCCTCATTTGAATTCCAGAGCCACATGACAACTGAGCCATGCCTTGATCAGCTGCTGGTCCCAACCTTAACTCTGTGCTGTGGCTGGAAGGCCCCTTGGTAAAGCTCAGAAAGAGGAACCTGTGGTATTACTAATACTAGATCATAGGATAAGCTTGGTTTCTTGTTCAGTTTTTACTCAGAAGACTTTTGTTGTTCTTGTTAAGAAGACATTGGCGTAGGGAAGGTTTGCATTTCTATGAATTAATGTGATGTCCTTTATTAAGGAAATTGTGGGTGGCTGGCTTGTGTAAGAAAAAAGAAGGCATCAGGCTCAAATAGTTGCTTAAATTATTTCCCAAAGGAAATTTTTCAAGATTGCAATGTATTTCACAACTGAAAAATTTGCCTATGAAAAAGAAAAAAGATAGGGTAAGGGAATTGTTGTAATGATGGAGCTTGTTTGCTATCATACCTAAAAGATTGATTGAGTCTCTATTGCTACCAGTGGAAAAGGTGCTGGGTTGGTTCCTAATTTCAGTGATCATTAACCACCCTGTGTGACAAGGTGGGGCAGTAATTACTGTTTTTCTGACATATTGTTCCAGCAATCTCTGAGTCAGGGAACTGCTAAATTAGATCAGAGCAGGATAAGATTTCATGAAGGGGCTCTGAGTCACTCCCTCAAACAACCAGGGATGAGTTTCCAGACAAAGTTCTGTCTCCTGAGATGTCCATCCCCATTAGTTTCCTAATGGAAAGGGCTTCTAAGCAGCCAGCCCAACAGAGCCAAGGAAATGTCCCTAAGAACTGCTGACTGCTCTCCTCGAGGAGAGCATGTGGCACTATGCTGAGAGCCAGGCACACACAGACTTTACCTTTTCCCTTTGCAGAACAATGCAGAGCTCTTCATTAAAGTCCATGCTTGGGGTAAAAGACTGATCTGAACATGAGTCAAAGAGAAGAAATATTTTCCTAAAAATTAAACCTGTGCATGAGCTGGACTAGTTCTGTACTACAGACAGCGTCACATGCAATTAGGGGCTCACAAGGCAATACCAGTAGGTAGAGTGAAAAGTTGTTACTCTGCTCGGGTTACTCTGCTGACCTGGGATTTCTAGGCAAAATACACCTTAAATACAATATTCAGTTTCTGTAAAAGCTTTCCCAGAGTCATTTTCCTTTGAGACTGCTAGTCTAAATGCCTCACATACCCCAGGGGCCAAGGCCCACTATGGGTTTATGGGAAAGCTGCAATGAGTGGCAAGAGGTATGTCACAGGGAAGAAAACAGCCTACAGGATGGAGTGGAAGAGGAAGGGTTTGAACAAGAATTTCACAATTCTATGCCCTATTGACTTAAAAACTATTAATTCCTAAATGTCAAAATATTTGAATGTTTTTATATTTTTGAGTCGGCATTTTCAAAAATCTGTTGTATGGAGAAGATATTTTCTATTCAGGATGTACATAATGCTCAAAATATTAGGAAAGGATGAGAAATAGATATATCTGATTTTTCTGCCTTCACTGTACTTTTTTCATTGTACTTTTTGTGACTCAGCCTCAGAACAGCTGTATTTCTACATAAATTTCAATCCAGTAGTCTTTTGTAGATCTTTAGGTAAGAAGATTATGGTAAATGTTAAGGAGGATTAATAGGATGAAGAATCAAACTGACCTCGTCTGTAGGAACTCAGATACTTAATTTTAATGTTTATACAGAAATCAATGAAACCCTTGTCTGTGCCAAGGACCTGACTGAGGTAGAGATTCCAAGCACTTTTCTTTTGAACAGAATCCTCAGATTCTAGGAAGTATTCATCCACATAAAACAAATGGGGTATTTTTATGCCTTCATTTGATGGGCTTTTTTCCTTTGTAATCTATATAATTTCATATGATCTCAGTGACAATTACAAATTCCTGTAGTCAGACTCACCGAATAATGTAAAAGTTACCAAATTCAGACAGACAGATAATGCTAGACTGTGAATGCCATGGAGAAACAATTCCTGCAGTACAGTGGGCTCTCTAGACTTTAAACTGAATTTAAATTACTCACTAGACATCCTTGTGTCAGAGGAAAGAGCAGAAACTATAAACCATTTTATCTTTATTTCTTTATAATTCTTTCAGTAGTAAAGAAAATAGAATTTTTTTTTTTTTCAAAAAAAGTTCAAGGAGACAACTCTAGGCTATCAATGTGGTGAAAGAACATTAGAAAAAAATGACAAAACAACATCTACCCCATTCCTAAGTTCAGCTGCAAACCTCTTCTGATCATTGCAAGGACTTTACGTGGCACAAGACCTGTTTTCCATCTGCCATAAATCAGCAGAGGCACTGAGAAGTCAGATGAAGAAGATCTTTCCCAAAGGCTCTTTCCTGAATTGATGAGAAGTTATTTCTGTCACTCAGTCATGGGTTTCTGAAGCATTGACAAGGAATCATCAGGCCTCTGTCACTGTCCCCTCCAGCAGTAGCTGGGAATCTTGCTTCAATCACTGTGAATTTTGATGGATAGCATGTTAAAAAAATATCAGGAGTCTTTAAATACAAGAGCGCTTGCAATGAGACCTTAGTCTTATCATAGTTCTATTAATACTTCTACAAGAGTAAAGGTTTGCTTTGCAATTCCCACCCTGGAATATTTTATCTGTCTCTTTTATTTTACTTTCACATGAACAGATAACAATCTTTACATCTTGTAATACAAGTGACATAAAATTACATTTGGCTCAGTTTGTCATGTGAAAATCCCTTTTTAGTCCTGTCTATTTGAGTCAAATGAAAATGTGTTAATGGTTAAATATCTTCAGTTTTCTCACTTTACTATGTATTTTGCTGAGCTGGTGAGAGACTTGCATTCCTATTTTTTGCCTGCCACAGTTAACTGTGCACAATGACTTGCATTTCAGGGTGCAAGGACAGATAATGTGGAAAATAGCATCAATGCAAGAAAATCCAGCTGCTCTTTGCATGCATCTACTGGAACTGGATAGGAAGCACCTACATGGTGTTTACTGTTCTGCTTTGACTTCTTACATAATGCTGAGCAACTTATTATTCTCTCAGACCATTAATCAAATCTTATTGAAAAATTAATTTTTGTGTGGTAAGAAGGCGGGGTTGGAGGCAGAAACCTGGAATTTGAAGTTGAATTTGGCAATATGTTCCAGTTAAAGCAAAGAGGACAGAATTATAAAAATACTGAAATATTTGATATTTTAATTAATTATTTCATATTGGAAAAGTAAATAAATTATTTCAATGCCTCCAGAAAGAGATATATTTATATGGCTTTACAATCATATTTCACATTCTGCAATTAACCTACGGGAAAAGCTGAACATTTGAATTGGTTCAAAATGTTCCTGCTGTTGGTCTGCTTGTATTATCAGAGATAAACATCCATTGGATTTCTATCCAGACAATTTTTTGCTGTTGTTTTCCTTCTTAAGTTTGGCAACTGACTAAAAAAACGTGTTTAATTGTCTAAATGTGCTAAGGTTTAAGCTATGGGAAATGCCATCTGTCGTGTCAGTGTGCAGTTTAACCCAGCCCCACGCAGACATTCACTTCCTCCCCACCCCTGGCACAGGGGAGAAAATCAGAACAGCGACAGAACTCGTGCCTTGAGATACACACTGTTGAAGGGGAAAACAAAAGCTACATGCATGAGCAAAGCAAAACAAGGAATTCTTTCATTGCTTGCCATGGGCAGGCAGGTGTTCAGCCATCCCCAGGAAAGCTGGTCTCCATCCTGTGTGCAGATTACTTCTGAAGACAAACACCATCACTTCAGATGTCCCCTCCTTGCTCCTTCTTCCTCCAGCTGTCTGAGCATGATCCCATGGTTTGAAATGGTTTGAAATATCCCTATGGTCAGTTGGGGTTGGCTGTCCCAGCTGTGTTCCCTCCTAACCCTGTGTGCACTCCCAGCCTACTCGCTGGTGGAGTGGGGTGAGAAGCAGAAAAGGCCTTGGCTCTGTGTAAGACCTGCTCAGAGGTAACCAAAACATCTCTGGGTTATCAACACCACCTACAGAAAAAATCCAAACCACAGCCCTGCACCAGCTACTGTGAAGAAAATTAGTTCTATCTAAGCCAAAACCATCACAGTAAGAAAATGTTTTGCAGCAAAAATCAAACAGTAAAAGTGAAACAAGACTTATGCTGGAGCTCCCTAAATCAAGCTCAGAGGATTTTATTATGGCTGCCTTCCAATTCAGATGAACCAGGCAGATGATCAAACACACACACCCTTCCAATTCAAGAGCAAAACTCTGCAAGAAAAAACCTGGTGCTTCTGCCTGCATTATTTCGGGGCTGTCTGTGGAGCCAAAATGGCAGCTCTACTCAGCTACCAAAGAAATTCTGGGTATGTGAGGATATAAATCTCCTGCAACTCAGCATCCTCCATCAGTGCAGCTGCTAGATAATCTACTGTGCATCCTCTGCGTGCGCAGTTCAGCGTTCCCCATGCCATGGCTGAAAGCTTGATTCTAAGAAAAAATCAAGCCCCTATTTTGGTATTTTGAACCTATGGTCTTTCTGCTTTAGAGCACAGCTATAATTAATAGCTCAATTATTTTATTCTTTAGAAATTAAATGTTTCTCTTTCAAAGCCTCAAATACATGTAGATAATCTAGCTACAAAACAACCTGACGTTAACATGTAACAAGCTGCTAAAAGTTATAATTTCGTTCCAGATCCAGATTACACCTGAATGACCCCAAAATGCCATGGTTTTGAAAAGCGATATGTTTGTGTTCAGCATTAAAAAGAATTTGACCAAATGAGGAAGAAGAGTGGCAATATGTGCCACAGTCTGGTCTCAAAAAGAAACCTATTTTTTTCCTAAATGCTGTGTTTATTTCTTCTAGTGCTGCAGATAGGATGGCTTGAACTGCAGAACAGCACATGTCTGAGGATTAGTCACACAGTTCTGTGCCTTCTCTGTCTTTTCTTCACACTGTTGACCTGCCCTAGTTTCTTTTTAGTCATTTGAACATCTGTGAGGCCTCCTGATGTTTCCAGACAATTTTACGACCACCAAGAATTTGCATAATTAATGCACCATTTGAATAATATCAGTAGTAAGATACTACTAGCATTATGCAATGAGAGCAAGTATGCCTGTTCTGCAAAACTGTAAATTTTCTTTAAAAGACTGACAGACACTAAGCAAGAAGGAGATGTTGCTCAAAGTCCATGGGAATAGATCCCTGCATAGACAAGAACAAACACTTGCTATGTGTGCAGTTTCAGAATATATATTAATAAAAGAAGCTTACAACTATAAAGAAAGGTCAAATTCAGAAGATTTACTATAGGTATAATTTGAGAAGAAAAAATCTGGCAAGGCACGGCAGCTTTCTACACTTCCACTCCTTGGATTAATAACCATAATCATAATTTGCAATGTGAATTATTAAAATGTGCAAAAAATCATGACAAATAGATTGCACTTTGGGGAATTGAGAAAAACAGTTTCCCAGAAGCCGGGGTACTGTGCATGTGGAAGGAGGGGACATGTGAGTGAGATTGCCTGAATTCTAGGTTTTGAACACCTATTGCAGAAAAGGTGATGTGTACTTTTGGCTTCACTGCCTCTCACACAGTGTGAGTTTAATCATGTCTGGCACCAGCTGTTAGTTTGAAATTACACTAATGAATGTTCATTTTCTCCTCTTAAGCTGCTCTGCTTTGAGAGCTAACAAAGCCTGTCTCCTTACGAATTCACATGTCACCTCCCACCTCCACCCTGCTGCCAAGGCACCAGCCTCTGTCAACCCCACCAGCCTCTGTCAACCCCTCCACAACAAAGTTTTGTTTCCTTTCAGGTTTTCTAGAGCATCTACCTTCTGCCAAGCATTCAAAGAATCTGTTCCAGAGCCCCTGGGCTGGAGGGGACCCCGGAGAACATGTGGTCCCAGCCTCTGCTGAAAGCTGGTGTTCATCCAGGACCTCATCAGCCCATGCGTAGAATGTTCCTTCCCCTAGTAATTTGCACAGTAATGCCTCTAGCTCTCCTTCACCTCCCTTTTGGTCCTTCACCAGCAAATCCAAGCACTCACCACCCACCCCATAGTGGTCTGTGGCTGGGTGGAGGGCAGCCTGGGGCTAGTGAGCAACATGTTCATTGAGCCAACGTGTCAACAGGGCTGCCAGCAGCTCACTTCACAGGAAAGGGAAGGGAGAGATGTGGCCCTCCTTCCTTTCAGCACTGACAAAGTTTCCCTTCTCATCTGGGCATTCCTTTACACGTGACACATGTGGAACCCTACTGTGCCTGGCAACTACACCTTTGTCAAATGTGGCTGAGTGTGGGCTGTAGGCTCGGGAGCTGCCAGGACCGTGCTGGCAGACAGATGGTGTGGTGCTTCAGGGAACTCCCTGCGGCTCCAGTCTCTGGGTGCCTCACTGCAACGTCCTGAAGTGCCCCCTCAGAGGCACTAGGGTGATATTAGGGTGATATTAGGGTGAGAGCAAAAGCAAGCCTGGAGCATGTGCCTAAGGTTCAATCCACCCCATTCCAAAAGCCAGACTCCGGAGCAGAGCAGTCTCATGCCTCAGTGCTAACAAAACAAACATAATTGCTTTCAAGAATGATTGCTTTTAATGGAGCTGTGTGTGCATAAAGATGGAAATGTTCCCTTTATGAAGGTTTGTACAAACAGCAGCTGCTGACAAATCTCCTTGTCTCCTAATATTTCTTCATTAACCTTCAGATTTCTGCTGGTGCACAGTGTCTTCATGAACGCAATACAGAGCAACTTCTCCAGTACAATTGCAGGAACCTTTATCAGTATTGTGTTTACTTGCCAACACTCATCCTATTAGTTACATGTCACAATGGCCTGACAGGTAGAATAAAATTGGTGTTGACATCAGGTAATTCTATTTTTCCCTTTAACTGGAGCTAATAAACTGTTCTGTTTGAAGACCCAGTAAGAGAAGAATTAAAGTCTAGGGATGTTCCTCATCTTAAAAGAGTGCCTTTTCACATGACCTCTGTAATAAAGGATGAGGCTGGCAGAATGGGCTCTGATCTCCTTCAAACTGTAAGATCTCATGATTAACTTACATAAATACAATGACTAACTGCAGCTGTGGCCTCTCCCCAGGCTACAAAGCCCTACAAATTTTCAGTACACTTACTGGGATCCTATAGATAAAAGTCTCAGAGTCAGAAAGCTCTTGAGCTAATGCCTTAGTTTGCCACAGGGAATGTGACCAACATCTACAAAGAGCTTCACAGGACTAGCCACTTCTCCTTTTTGTGGGAATCTGGTGTCCTGTGGTTTTGAGTGGGGAGTTTCTGGGTCACACACTGGACTAATGTCAGAACCACCCTGTACCAACAAGACGGAAGGGACAGGCTCCTGCACAGAGCAAGGGCTGAACTGACAGTATGGGCAGCTCTGGGCCAACCTCAGCACTCCTGTGTAAAGTTCAGCATAGCCTTTCACACCATGGATCCCAATTCAATAGAGCACTGAGCTCATGCTGCAGTTACTGTGCCTGTGCCCTGGTGACTTGAGTAGGGTTTGAGTTTTAATTTCTGGCTTTGCTGAACTCAGTTTCATCTATCATCTGACAAAGACTGGCATCAGAAGCACGGTGTGTCTGGCACCACCAAAGTCTGGAAAATATACTGGCTTATGTTATTTCAAAAGCAGTAATTCTATTTCTTAAAATAAAAGACTATTTAAAGACACAAGAAGGCAAATAAAAACTAAAAGCACCAAAATATGGATAGCTGTAAAGCATGCAATGAGTGATTTTTCAGTTCAGACATGGTGTGAGAAGATGGTTCATGGACTGTTTCACTGCAACTATGTGATTGATCTGAATAGTTCACAGAACAATTGCACCAAATACAGAAGATGGTAATTTCTCTATAGATGCAAATTTAACGATATATTAACTGATCAGCATTTTTAACTCTGAAGGACAGCATTTTTGTTAAAATCAGTTTGGTAAGTTATATGCTTATATTTTGGTTGTGTGATAAGCTTCTGGTTGTGTGGGGGGCTGCAGAGGTGGCTTCTGTGAGAAGATGCCAAAAGGTTCCTCTGTATCTGACAGAGCCAATGCCAGCTTGCTCCAGGGCAGACCCACCAGCAGCCAAGACCAAGCCCGTTGGTCACAATGCCTGTGCCTCAAGGATCATGTAGTTAAGAAGGGAGAAAAAACCCTGCTGCAAAGCAACACCTGGAGAGAGGCATACAAATGGAGAGGAGCAGCTCTGCAGGCACCAAGGTGAGTGCAGGAGGGGCAGGAGGTGCTCCAGGCACCAGAGATGAGATTCCCCTGCAGTCTGTGGTGCCCACCATGGTGAAGCAGCTGTGTCCCTGACGCCCAAGGAGGTCCACGTGGGAGCAGAGATCCACCTGCAGCCCATGGAGCAGCCCCATGCCAGAGCAGGTGGATGCCTAAAGGAGGGTGTGACCCTGTGTGAAGCCCATGCTGGAACCAGGACCTGTGGCCATGTACAGACAGAGAGGAACCTATGCTGGAACAGTTTCTGAAGAACTGCAACTCATGGGAAGAACTCAGATTGGAGAAGTCCATGGAAGACTCACTGTCATGGGAGTGACATCACACTGAAGCAGAAGAAGAGTGGCAGGAGTCCTTCCCCTGAGCAGGAAGGAGAGGCAGAGACAATTTGTGATGAACTGACTGCAAACCCCCACTCTACTTTTCCCTGCCCCATTCCAGGGAGGAGGTAGAGAAATCAGAAGGGAAGTTGAACATGGAAATAAAGGAGGGGTGGGGGAAAGGTGATTTTAAGAACGGGGTTTATTCATCACTATTCTACTCTGATTTTGATTGGTAATAAATTCAATTAATTCCCCCCAAGTGGAGTCTGTTTTGCTTGTTATGGTAAAGGGTAAATGAGCTCTGCCTGTGCTTATCTCCACCCACGAACCTCGTATTCCATTTTCTCTCCCTGTCCATCTGAATAGGGGAGTGATAGAGTGGTTTTGTTGGGTACCTGATGTCAGCCAGGGTCAATCCATCAAAGTGATTTTTTTTTCTAAATACAGCTGAGGTGAAGGCTGGAAGACAGACTGATGCCAAAAGGCTACTATCACTACTGTGCTTCACAGAATCATAGAATCATTTAAGTTGGAAAAGACTTTTAAGATCATCATGTCCAACTGTGAACAAAAGAGAGCTCCCATTGATACTTCATAAACATCAACATTTAATCCAGGGAAGAGGCTTAATGATGTAACAAAGGAATAATTTCAGTTGTTAAGCACAGGAGGTTTTAATCTAAATATTCTCATTAAGAATGAATTAAATAAAAAAAGGCTTTTGAAGGACAATGACTACCACATTTCCTCTGAGGTCAGAGTGCTGAAATGGCAATAGATAGCAGAGAAGATTGTGACTCACAAAGCTCTGCCATGGGGTTCTGCTCCTTTTCTGTCACAGTGACAACCACCACTATGACTACCCCAGGATGTAACCCCTGGGTCCTTCTCTTGATTCCTGTTTATGCTTCTCTATTCATGCTTCATTCTGGTTCCTAAAGTTTTGTCTTTCATAGGAAAATTCCATTACACAGTTAGATCATGCTTTAGATTAGCATAATGAGTGATGGAGTGATGTGGTTTGCATCGGGTTTTGAGCCTTTGACTTTCACATCCTGAGCTGGTGGAAAGGCACCCTTTGTTGTTTCCCCATAATGATGGAGTGTCAGATGGGGATGGAAAGTAAACAACTCACAAGAAAAACGCATTTCATGGGTGTTACACATAAAGGATGCCACCAGAAAGGTTGTATCCTCACCTAGCTGGTATGTAATGGATGGCTTTTGGTCAAGAGAGGAGATCACAGAGCATGGGAGGCTTGAGAAACACAGAGCCTCATCTGACACACCTGCTGTAGCTGACCAAGGGAACAGGCATCCTTGCTGCCATGAGTCAGTAGCAGAGTCAGGCATAACAGCTGCTTCGGTACTTTTGTGGTTCATTTTCTCCTGGGTTGTTCTTTTCTCTTGTCTCTGGAGCTCTCTGCCTGCCTCTCCTACCTTTGAGAAGGAGATTCCACAGAAGACCTCAGGTTTGCTCTCCCGTATGCACACCTGGTACTTTCTCTCTGTGTATTTGCTCTGGTCCACTCATCCACCCTCCCTGGATGTCGACTGCTGACACTGCCCCTCTGCCCCACATCTTTCTGTCCCCAGCAGCCTGTCTCCAGACATGATACCTGGGGCATCCAACTTTCAAAGACTGATCCATTTCAGTGGATTTCTTTTTCTCAAAGTAAGATGAAAGGACTGGGAAA
>VWYO01012573.1:418265-459688 GCA_013400275.1 Rhadina sibilatrix
AAACCCCAAAAAAACACAAAACACAAAAAAAAAAAAAAACCTAAAACAAAACCAAAAAAAAAAAAAAACCAAACACAAAAAACCCACAAAAACCCACAAAAACAAACAAACAAACAAACCCCACAAAAATCTGCTTTAAGTAGAGAACATTTTAGTTAGCTGCAGATTATTAAACCATTCTAACTTTCATTGGAGTTTAGAATTCTAAAAAAAAAAAAGTATTATTTTAAATTTGAGAGTTGGAAAAAATGTTGAAAAATATTTCAGTGAAGTCCCTTCTCCCTTTTAGACAAAACCAGTTGCTTAACTAAATGTGTTACATTAAATAAATTCCCCTTCAAATTCCACAATGAATTTGAAGGGGGATTTATTATAAAGAACTGCCATATTTAAAAAGATGTAAATTCAACTGAAAGTCTGAATCAGTTAATACTAAGAACATTTTCACCCAGCAATAACATCTCACTTCTGAGTTTGTCACAAGCATCAATTAGATGCAGGCACAAAAATAGCTTTAAAGCTAAGGATTCACAATCATCACAAAATTGTATCTGTCTCCATCAGGTTTGGGGACATTTAATAATTCC
Source organism: Rhadina sibilatrix (assembly GCA_013400275.1). Classification (NCBI taxonomy): domain Eukaryota; kingdom Metazoa; phylum Chordata; class Aves; order Passeriformes; family Phylloscopidae; genus Rhadina; species Rhadina sibilatrix. The sequence goes on from VWYO01012573.1 coordinate 418,853, forward strand.
CACTGAAAGCTGTTGATCTACACCAACAAAAGAACCTTCCCCTGCTGTCCAGTGTCACTGAATAGAAGAAAGGCTTGTAGTCCTATACAATAATTAAACATCAATCTGAATCTAGGGTTGACTGAAATTTTTCTGAACTACATATTTTTATTGAGGAAAATATGCAGTGAAATTCAATAATTTTCCACAGACTTTTGTAAGAAAATAATGGAAATATAGACTTCTGTAAGAAAATAATGGAAAGAATCAATGCTTTGAAGAAAATTAGTGTGCTTCATTTGGACTTAATAGGTTATGAATGAGGTTGAAGCTATTCCAAACAAAGATTTTTACTTTATGAGATTAAATACTTGAAAAAGAGCTGCTTGAAATTTTAAAATAATAATTTCTTGAATTCTTACTTCATGGGGAACAAAAAAAATTAAGGTACCCTTTCAATTCAAAATATTCAGGTCAAAAGGAAAAGTCAAAGCAGGAATCTACCACAGAGGATAAACTCTCTATATTGACCAATTCTATTGCAGTATCATTAGCTGAATGAACAACATGTACAGTCTGACCATAAAGTCACACAAATTTTCATATTTACATAAGTTCCCATGTAATTTTATTCCAGAATTTAAGAAAGCATTAAAATAGTCACTTGCTAATGCAGGTGGGAAAGAAAACTTGTTAATTAAATGTAGATTTGCATTGTGATACCTCTGTAAACCTGCACAAAACACATCCTTTTGCGAGGAGTTTGCAGTTCATCTCTATGCATTACTAAAATGAAGTCTGACAATAATTTAAATATATTACCTTTTTGCTGATGATAATCTGAGCAGAGACACCAAGCTAATGTGTTTATCTGCCAGTAATAAATGGAATGACAAGCCAGGGATGAGCAACAGCTGGTGCTGCAGACTGCAGGGACAGGTACGTGGGCTTTGGTCTGACAAACCATCAGCTGCTCTTGATCCAGGTTAAGATATCACTAAACTGCTGTCTCCCAGCTGCCCATCACATCTTCCTCTCTAAATCCTCATCTCTGCTGGTTTACCAGCTCAGCCCAGAGAAGCAAGTATTTCTTGTAGCATCAGGCTTTAATTTGGACCACTGTGTAGAGACAGGTTACTGGCTGTGAGCCAAATGGGCAAGTTAGCAGGAGCTGACCCCCGCAGCAGGATTCTTTACAATGTGTGCCCCTTCCCTCAGGGCCCGCAGCTGGGTGCACCTAACTCATCATGCAGCTTTTGGTGGGAGTGCTCAAATACTTCTGGAATGAATCCAAAAACAGGCATGCCAGTAATTTTAGGGTAATCTGTCTTGTAGTTTCAAGTTAAATCTTTCACTAGAATGATCATCACAGCTTTCACTCTAAGGGACAATTTTAAATTTTACAGTGTGCAGAAAACTAACACGTGTAAAGGCTTGAAATAAATAAAAAGAAATAAGCGTCACTGAACATTTCTGCCAGTGAAAAAACTTCATTGAGGGAAATATATTTACAATAACAGAGTCACTCTTCCCTGTCCTACTCCAAGTATACTACCTGTTCGCATATTTCACTGAAAACTCAAATCCAAACCACACTGATTCAGGATGGCACCATATTCCCTGGAGTCAGAGTTCACTCACTTTGTGATCCAGTTCTCCTCTACAGAAAAGTTTTTCTGGCTAAGATTTTTTTTTTAAATTTTATTTTTTAAATATGGAAGATTATAATAAAATCTGTAATGTCTCCAGAATATCCAAATTAAAAGGTGCTGGATCTACACCTCCTACTAGTAATCCATTTTCTTTTGTGACCATCAAATTGACCCAACAAGAAAATCCCCTTTTTTTGATATTGAGAACTTACAATATTGGATTCTTCTCTAAAATACAATAAACATGTGCAATGGTGTAAAACATGCCTTACTCTACAGTCAAATGTTTGCAAGATGTCACACACAATGATTGCAGATGAAACGAACTCAGCATTTCACTGTAACAGTTTTTGAACAAGCATCAAAATACTTTTGAGGTCTTTGTTCACTCCCAAAATTAAATCACATCCATCTCAGGAATGACAGCAGAGAGGTTACCTGCTCCAGCCCCTGAGGGAGCCCCCTTGGGTGCCCAGCCTCAAAGGGAAGGCCTGGAAGGGATTTCTGAGCACCAGGCAAACAACAGGCATGGGCAAGGGGAGGCAAGAAATGTTGTAAAAACACACCTGAAACAAGTGGTTGTATGACATCCAACACAGCAGCCAACACGGTTGTTTAGACACCACCTTGTTCTTAAAAAAAGATTTTGTGATTCTGCCCCAGGAAATTTTTTGCTTTTGGTTTTGGTTTCAAACTCTCACAGAAGTAAGTGCAGACAAAAGAACGAGATAAATGTTTGGGGTTTTTTTCCTCGCTGTCCTTCTTTTTTTCTATCCTCTGGCAAATCTGGAAAAATTAAAAATGTTTAAAAAGTGGTGTGAAAATTTAGAATTGTTATTTGAAAATGAAGCAGAAATCAGGACTTCTAATAGGGAAATAGAGTTAGTACCTTTTTCTAAAGAGTCTTCTGAATAAGTAACCCCTTTATTATTGAAATTTAGCAAATTCTCACTGTTTTTCTCAATCTGATTTTGATTCTTTCAGTTCACAGTTAGGTTATGTTGTGGGATGCATGAATATCAAGTCTAGTCACTGGCTTCTGCTGTTCAGTTAAATCACTTCAACGTCTGATAAAACCAGTTCCACAGTCTAAAAGCTTAGTGGGTCTAACTGCACCATAGCTTTTATTTTATATAGTTGCCCAAAAGCTGCCTAGAATGAAACTCCATCTGTACTGATGAATGGAGTGTTTACAATCCAAGTGCTCAGATTTGTTGATGTCCCTTACAATGACATTCTTCTGCACTGCAGAATTCAGATGTGTCACAGCAGCTGCTTGCAGGCCCGTAAGTTTTGCATGTGTGATGTGAGGATAAAGATGACGTTACATTACCACTGGACCAAGAGAGCAGGTTTCTTACGTGGCAGTTTCTGAATGCCAGCTGCCATCATTTAGCTGATACTTAGCCCAGAGCAGTGTTCAGCCACGGGGTTTTAGCATCCCATTTACAGGAACAGTACTTCTTGCAGCAAGCCTGTGCAATGACTTGGCAGAAATGAAACTAAGGAGCAATAAGCACACGTTTTTGCTTTAGCTTTATTATTGCAGCTAGATAGCAAACTATTTAACCATGATTAAAGAGGCAAAAATCCTATTAAAGTCAATTTGTGTTTTGTCTACATTATTTGGACTGATACTTTATATTATTTTTAGAGCAGCCTGTCCAGTGATGTGCACAGAAAAAGTTCCATAGTAATGGTAGTTTACAGCTTAGACTACACACTTGTAGTCCCGAAGGAAAACAAACAGCAAAGAATCTGTCTCTGTCTGATCAGACAAGGTATGTAGTGCCAGAAAGCACACGATAGTACTTGCTCCTACAGGAGCTATAACTAGTTGACATTTACAAGCATTCAGCTAATGAATTATGGGGTCTTGAAACAGGAGTTCTCTAATGGGAGCACTATGATATTCCGGAAGAACAGATTGTTTTATGCTGGGGCATCCGATAGTGTTGATAATAGCAAGAAGATTTATTATTCAAAGCCCAGAGGGAGAATACTTTGTAGATCAGAGGAGAAAATATTATATCATATTCCTAGTGCTTATGAGATACCGTGACACAAAATACAATATCTACTTGATAGGCTTCAGGTGGTAGAGGTTTAGTCATTAATGGCAGCTGCCTTATGGCAACAAGGTTTTTTTCTATGAACTAGTTTATTTCTTTAAAGATATATCTGAAAGTCACCACAGTGACATTAAACAAGGGAAGAAATCAAAGCAGAAGACACTGTGACATTTTAGAAACAGATTCCAAAACAGATGCTAAGTCTGAAAGTCACAAGATTGTAAACACACTCAACAAACAAAGTCTGAGAAAAAACAGTACTAGAGTTTGCTTCTGCTTCCAGGATATAAATGTCAGTTATTGCTTCAGACCTTGTTATGTAAGTTGTCCACACAACTCCTTTTAAAAAGACAAAAACCCCAAAACTTTACATGTGATCCTGTTAAACCAGTGCTTAGTTCACTTTGTGATTCAAAACCTTGGCAAACCATGTCATCATAAAATACTTTGGAAGGGCATAAATAAGTAATTTATCATTGCATCTTGATTTGTACCATGATTTATTTTTCCTAGGAGGACCTAATCTAGCCTCATCTAATTATGAAGAAAAGGAGATCATGGCACCATAAGAGGCAGGGCATATTCCATATTGATTATTGCTCATATGAAAAACAAAGACTCCTGAAGATGTACCTGCAGAGTGGGTCTTGATTTCATCACAGGGGGTTAGTGGTTGTATTAAAGGGACCTGAATCTCCTTTTGTGTCCAGTAATAGACACTATAACTGTTTTACATTTACTCAACAATATGAATAAAACTGATGGGGGAGGATAAGAAACCCTTAAAAATGAATTGCTGAGCTTTTTTCTTCTTTAAAATGTGCAGCCTTTTAACATCAGTATCTATTTGCTGTAGCTGACTTCATCTTCTCTTTGTGGAATAGGGTAGATTTTTGCCATGCAATTTTTTGGGGTTTTGGAACAAAATTACAATGATTCCTTAGCCTATTGTACAGCAAGTGGCCTTCCTCAGCCTTTTTTGGTTTTTTTTTTTTTTTTTTTTTTGGGGTTTTTTTTTTTTTTGTTTTTTTTTGTTTTTTTTTTTTTTTTTTTTTTTTTGCAGTAACTGTTAGCATTTATGAGGTCTAAGGTCCATAAATCTGACAAGATTCAGTCTCCTGCTTCCAGACAAGAAATAGAAGTTCTGCCTCATTAATCCTTCTGCAGACCTTTCTTTGGTATTGCAAAATATCTTTAACTGGGACATTCCCAAGCCTCCAGCATGTGTGTTTATGAAGCAGGAGAGATAGCTACAGCCCCAGTAACTTCTCTGCACAGCTGTGATGGGAGGGAGTTATGGGCTGAGAGCCCAATCAGTGAAGCAAGTTTTTATTTTCGTCTGTGCAGCTGACCTGGATGTTCAGTTCTGGGTATGTTGCAAGGGTGTGAAAGGGGTAGAATTTCTGAATCCTGATCTGTTTTATTACGGATGGTGAAAGTTCTTCCTTAATTCGCAGTCTTGTTTTTGAAATTCACTATTTTTGCAGAACTGAATCAAGACAATGACATGCATATCAGGATCTTTCCCCAGATGATTGAGCACTTGGGGAATTCCCTTCCCTATTCCAAGCAAGATGCTGAGAGATTCACTAGCATTGCTCACTGGAGTTCCCCAGCATCATTCGCTAGAACTTTATCTCTATATATAGGGCCTGGGGACAGGGAAAGCTTTGTCCTTGGGAAAAGGGAGTGTGCAGGATGCCAGATTTAACCTATCATTGCAGGCACAAGCAATTAATATGAAGGGATAACCTATCTTCTCTTTGCAGAGAGTCTCAGTTGAATCAGCCTGTTTAGGGAAAAAAAAAATAGAATCAAGGACATTACTGTAAAAGGCAAATTGTACAAATAACTTTAAAATAAACTGTTACTGTACATCATTTTGCCCATTTAGTTCTAAATATGAGCATTCATTGTAATATTGCTTTCTTGGTTAAATCCTACTGGAATTCTTCCTTTTAGGATCACATTGACAGCCACATTGTCATGCCAAAACTGCCTCTGATTTTTCTTCTTATGATACATCTGTCACTTTTGTCATGAAGAGTGTATTAGCCATTCTTTGAAACAGCCACAATGGTTACTTGTCTTTGCATCTGGCCACCAAAACTTAGACTTTCTGATGTACATGGAAGTTTGTTCCATGTAAGAGTAAGGTCTGGCAAGAAAATAATTTTATTTTTATATAATATATAGAAATTACACATAATTATGCACAATATAGAAATATAATATTTAAAGGTATTCTATGTAAATATATATTATTCTATGTATTATAGAAAGGAATATAAGCAAATATGGACATTTCTTCTTTTAAAATGTGCAAATACTAGGGACAAAGAAACAGAAATCTTTCAAGCTCACTAAGTAAAAATGTATCTTTCAAACCAGAGCTCAAATCATAGCATATGTTCTAGTATGTCCTTTACCATCCTAGCAATTCACACTAATATGTACACATAAACCTCCCCAGTTTGGATGTGATCAGCATTGCTGATAACAGTTCTGACTGAAGCATATGTACAATTGGGAGAGTCAATAAAGCCCCACTAACCTACTTTCATTGTTCTTGCTGCTGGGTGTATCCCTTGTATGACTGAAATCATATTTGATTAGGAATTAATTCTCAGAGACTGTTAGTACCTCTTTGTGAACAATACTGCAAAAAATACCTCACAACTTTTGCAAGAAGTGCATTGATTTGCAGTGGTGGAAAATGAGGTCCAGTACAGCTACACTTGTGCAAGCTGCCCTGGGCCACCTGTAGCTCCACGTCTTCGTGTGCAGGTTCAGGCCACTGCTGACCTCAAATGACTTCAAATACTCCTGTGTGCAAAAAAAGTTAGTGTTCCACGACAAGTCCTCTAAGCAGCAGATAGTCCTGCTTTGGCTGCAGGACAAGCTGTCCTGTGCCTCTGGAATACATGATATATTGGTTTGTATATATAGGTGTCAGAGCCCTCTCTTGAAAGGAGATAGCTCCTATACACAGCCTCATAGAGCTGGTAGAGCTGTTCCTTCCTCCTCTTCAGCTTTTGTTCCTGAGCAAGCAGTTTTGTGCATTAATGGACTTTTCATTTTAGAGAAGCATATACATGCCTTATAATTTGCTATTTTTTAATCAGAATTGCACTAATTAGGGCAGAATGACCAGAAATAATAAATTTGATTTCATTTCCCACTCACACAGTCTCTAATGGTCCTATTAAACAGAAGCTAACAGCCAACAGGGAAGCAGCTCCAACTAAGTGGTTCACTAGAAACAAGAAAGTTAGTTCTATGTAGCCTACTGACTATCACCATCATGCTTTTAAAGTAGAAAACGTGACACTGGTTTGAAGTTGAATTCTTATCACTGTCTTGAGATTAAAACTGAAGTCTCCTGTAATCCAAAAAAACTTAAATATATTCGTGCACGATGTGGCTTGCTTTCCTTGCCACTGTACTCTTTTGGATTAGCATGTGTGCACAGCCCAACCAGATGTTCCTGTATGACTAAGGAACACACTGCTTCCTGATCAGTCCGAAGGGCTGGGAACTACCATGCCTCCCTATCAGTCAGCTTTGGTAAAAACTAAAGCCGAACGTTTTGAGGCACAAATGGTTTACAGTTTACTGAGTGATGAATGAGCTATAAGTGCACTCCTGTTAAGTCCTGCCTCTTCTCACCTATCATGATACTGCCAAAGCCAGAAATAAGCTATGGTGTTGTGCAGCAGGCAGCAGCATGTATATGATGTTTTCACCCTTGCTTCCCCTTGCAGCCCTGCATGACAAGTTCAAACATTTCAGTAGTTCCACGACTTGACCTTCAGCTCCTTTCCCCTTCAGATAAAACACTGAAGTGACATTTGTCACACCACAGTTCAGTTTTGCAAGGCAAAAATGAAAAGCACTAGTGGGTGACTGAATCTTTCTAAGTCTTCTGAATTAATCACCCATGCTAGCCAGCTTTTTGCTTTGACTTATAAACAAATGATGCAGTTTGGAATCACTAAAACCAGAGGTCACACAGTATGGCAAGGCTGTAATAACGAGAACATTCACAAACATACAGAAAAAATTAAAAGTACTAACAGTAAAAATTTCTGAAGTGTAGCTACACGAAGAACTTAATAGTGCCAAAGAGGATTACATCCAGTGAAGATGTTATGTCACTGTTATTTTATTTGTTTAATGGGGCAGCCTACCTCTGCTAAAACCCAGCTTTGGGCTACGAAGCCCAGGAGATGCAGTGATCCTCCTGACCACTGCAGCTTCCAAGTCAAACCTGCCATGAGCTCAGAGAGGTCTCCTGATGCTGCTATGTAAAACTCAGCCATCCACACAGCTCCTCACAAATGTGGTGTCAGAGGCTACCCATCTCTTCCCTCTTTCCACTACTCCAAATCAGACACAGCTCCATCAGGTTCCCTATGCGTGCGCTGTACTTACACAACTTTAGGAACAATTCAGTCCTAAAGTCCTGTCTAGCCTACCTGCCATCCATAATGGAAGATGAAACTCCACATCATGAACAGTTTTCCCTTCAGACTGGAGACTGATCCATCCTCTATGAGAGGATGGATCATACAGGATGAAACCTCTGTGAAACCACAGGAGAGGCCCACATGGCTAAAACAGCTCCTCCCCATGAAAGCAATTCCCGAGCTGAAGAGGCAGTATCATATCCCAGAAAATGGTACCCTGCAGATGTGTACAGCACTGAATCCTTCTGAGTTTCTTTTGTTTAGAAGACCACCACTGTGATGTTTAGTTCCTCTAACAATCACACTCTTCCTCCTAGGTCTACAATCAACCAAGGAAATCCAATTTGGCAGGATTAAAACTTCATTGACTTTTTTAGCTTGTGGAATCTCTTTCCCTGGAAGTGCTTAAAACCTGCTTGGATGCAATCTGTTATAACATACTCTGGGTGAATCTGCTTTGGCAGGGGGCTGGACTAGATGGCCTCCAGAGGACCCTTCCAACCCCAACCATTCTGTGATTCTGAAGATATTTATATCCCAGTACCTGGGTCATAGGACCAAGAATTCCCACAAAACAACTGGAGCAACCACCCACTGCAGCTTTAATGGTTGTAACTAGGTAGGTGGGCAACTATGCTGGCATTGACCCCACAATGTAGATTTTCCTACCAAAAAACTCTTCTTATGGTAAAGACAGAACAGGATGAAACAACATAAAATGCCAAATCATTAGCTTATCAAGCAGCTTCTTCTATAATTAATGATCCAGATGTTCTAAAATATTAACTCAAAAACTTTAGAAAAGGTATTACTATGATTACCATGCTACTTCACGTCTCTAGGCTATTTAATAGCTTTTTTTTTAATGACAAAGCACCTTGTTAAAGAGGAGAGGCTTTGCTTGAAGAGATACAACCATAAAGGCATTAAAGTAAGTATCAGACTTGATGGGCCTAGGTTGAAAACACAAGCTCAAGTGCTGCAAAAAACTCATTTTGAGGTCTCTCTTGTTTGGAAACATCCTGCTGTCAAAGCTGTGTAGTGCAAATTGCATATTTGGCTTTGTGGGCAGATCTCAGCTGTTTATTTTTACACACTGCTAAATACAAACGGTCACACTAGTAAATCTACTTGCAAATGCATTTCGGAAACACTTGAAATTTGTTTTCCTGCCATATATCTCCATGTTGAAAGAATTTCCAGACATTAATACCCACCAGTGAAAAGCGACTGTGATAGTTCGAATTTGAAATTATAAAGTGCTTACTTCACATTTCGTAGAAAGTGACAGCAAACAAATTGCACTACCCACAACCTTAGGAATAAATGTGGTTTATTTCACATACAGGCACTTGCTTACAGGAGATTGTTTGCACACCTCACAACCACCTTGGCATTTGATGTAGACTTTACTTCAGATGAAGGGAAAGACATGAATCACACTGCTTCAAGAATTAATTTACATTTCACTCTCCTGTTGGCTTCAGTGACCGTGTCATGTATAGAACAATAGTGGACCAGACATGGATATTAATTTTCCATTTATGAGTAACCAGAATGAAGTTTCAGTCATTTTGGATTTAAGCCAGTAGAAAATAACCCCTCCAGTGGTTCACCCAGTGAATCCTCAAAGACTTCCTGGTTTGTAGGTCAGTGGTACTAGCCAAATGGTATGAATAAAACTTGCCTGTTTACCTGAAACAGCAGCTCATGAGAATGATGATGATAGTCAGGTGGGGTGCCATGGGATAGCTCTGGGACCCTGAGCAAGTATATGCACCAAAGCATTTGGGAAGAAGCAGATTGTTCCCTGAATGACTGAATGACCAGACAAGTCTCAGCTGAGGTATGAGAAAGGAAGTCCAAGCCACAGAAATTCATTCTCGTCACTCTAAAGAAGCAATTAAAATAAAATGCCCCGCTTCTGTCATAGAAGCTCAGTTCCAGCACAGACCCAGCCAGCCAAAAAAGCACTGCAACAGCCCGTGTAATTAATACCTCAGCCAGCCAGTGAGCACACTCCACTGTTTTGAGAGTAAGCAGCGCAGTAACCTCACCTGTCCCACAGCAGGCATTGCCAGTAAGAGGCAGTTGTGGAAACCAGTGACTGTCTGCATGGATTCTGCCCAGCAATTTATATAATTGTCTGATGAGCAGATGAAATGATTCTGCTTGGCTTCTCTGAGTCATGGTGCCAATGCCTACCATCTTCTGGAGCTCACTTGGCTAAATTACTATATACTGATCCTATAATCAAATCCATGAGGGGAAAAAGGGCCTGTCCTCAGGATCAAGGAAGATGAAGGCTGTCATATAAGGGTGGGGCAAACCTGAGGGTGCTTATTATAGGAAGTGCTGGCAATGATGCCTCAATATTAAGGTCATCTTACATTTTGTCTTACATAGCTAATGTGGAAATGATTACTCATGCCTTTCCTTCATGCCCTCTTAGAGTAAGAAAAAGTAAGACTCAGAATTCTAAGTGTCAAACTTTAAACAGACATTTTTACTTACTCCCCACACCTGGGTTAGGTGCTGAGAAATTGAGAGGATCTATTTGGCTATATCTTAAACAAGTATAACCTCTCTCCAACAGAAATCTACAGAAATGGCAGGGAAATAAGGTCTTCAGAAACTGGGTGCAGACCAAGAAGGTTTTCCTGGAAGTTTAAAAAAAAAAAAAAAAATCTTGACAATTAACTGATCTCCACACTCTGTTACCTTCTGTGACCTAGCTGAGCACTTAATATTCTCCCTCTGAAGAAAGGGCATGGTCCAAGTTAAATGGCTTTTTTTTTTTTTTTTCCTCAGGACTCTTAAGACACACTGCAGCCCCTAAAAACATGGCATGCAATATGAAATAAGAACTCTTACAGTGCTAACACTGTCTAATTCATACCTAGTTACAGCCTCTTAAAGGACTGGCTTCCATAGGCCGAAGGGTAGAACTTGCAAAGGAAGGCTCAGCAACCATCACCTGTGGGTGCATGGCCAAGTTTCTGGGAATAGTTCTGGACCATAAATCTAACTCCAAGGAAGGTGTTAGAGGAGCACTGCCAGTCACACCGAAAGGCGTACTGTGGTGCCTGGCAGGAAAGGTTTTGTTGAGGTGACAGCTTTAGCAAGGCCCGGTGCCTGTAGAGGCCCAGAAAAGATGACTCTGATTACATGATGGACTGTGGTGGATCTACGCCGGGACCAAGGCTGGTGATCCGGCGCTAGGCGAGGAGACCGGGGCTGTCCGGACCCAAGGCAGCAGCCGTGCTCGCCGTGCCCTCCGCCCGCGCCACCGCCTGCACAAGAGGGCTCGGGAGAGCTGCCGGAGCCGTGACCCCAAGGACTGGGGACAGGCTCCCGGCTCGGCAGGACAGAGACTGGAGCCCCACGGGCCCGCACGCCGCTCCGGGCCCGCACAACTCTCCCGGCCCCGGCCGCGTCCGCCTCCGCGCACGCGCAAGGGGGACGGGGGGAAGCGCGCACGCGACGTCCGGGCTCCCCGCCCCCTCCGCCGAGAGCCAATGGGGCCGCGCCGGCGCGCCCGCGCTCCTGGGCCTCGGCCCCNCCCGCCGCCGCCCCTGACAGATCGCGGCTGGAAGAGGCCGCGGGGGGCTCGATGTGCGGCTCCGCCGGCGTCGCCTCCTCCTCGCCCGCCCCCCGTGCCCCGCGGGGCCCGGAGCGCCGGGTGTGTGCCGGCCGTGCCGGGCCGTGTAGGGTGGCCGTTGCCGCCGGGCCCACGGGTGGCGGCGGGCCGAGCCGTGCTGTGGCCGCTTCCTCTGACCCCGCCGTGCTGCCAGCGCTGTCGGGTGTCGCGATAGCACGTGGGAAGGGCGTAGGGCCGGGGTCTGCCTGGTGCTGTGGAGACCGCAGTCGGAGAGTCGCCTTTCCGCGTGAAAGGAGGGGGAACAGAGCAAATAATCCAGAGGTACTGTTGAAATCCTTCTCTGATCCCCCGCGTTTGTGTTATTTCGAGTGCTCAGACCGTGCAAGAGGTGATGTTTTCTCTCTTCTCTCAGTGCCTTTTTTTAATGGCAGTTTTTTGACGTGCGGTGGAGCCTTTGTTTCCCTGCTCTGTGAAGGTAACGAGGGTTGTGCGGTTGCACTCCTGTAACCCCACGGGTCGGCAGTCAGAAACATACAGCTTGTTGAACGGCTCGCTTGTTGGAACAGTTGTGTGGCCTCACTTCCAAAAGTTCTAGTGTCGCTGTTGTTCGCAGCAGGTCTTCAGAATTCTTAAGGGAAATAACCCATGGGCTGGAGAGGTAGCTTTCTTTTGTTCTGTAAAGCTCTGCTCGGATTTGGCTGAGGAGCTTTCCATAATCCTTGTTTCCCTTTCGCTGATTATGTTGTTAATATGCCAGATAAGGTTCGTTAGCACACTAGTCCAAACCCAGTGCGCCTGAAGTAACAGCCTCACCTTGTTTGTGCTAGCACTTAAGGCAAGATATCTCCTCTGCTTTCTCTAGAATTGGTGTGGAGTGCTTGATAGTTAAGTGTGTGTGGAGTCCTTCACCTGGACACCTGCTGCCTTCTGCTTCACGTTGAGTGATACAGCTTAACTTGTGCTGTGATTTGGGAGGTTAATGTTCATGCATCCCCTTTGAGGAGGATGCCAGTTATTTATGGCCTTCCCGTCTCCACCTGTCTCCCAGAAGTGCAAAAATATTAGGAGAACTTTGTTGGTAAGCAAGTCGAGTACCTGGAATACTGAAAAATGCAGTGGCAGCTTTACTCTGTCTTCCACTCTGTATGCATGTAAATATCTATGTGGCATTTCTCCATAATGGTCAAGTTTCATCGAGAGAAGAAATAGATTAGAGAGAGTGAATTGGGATTGTACTGAAAGCTGAGACTTTTTGTGGGGTCTCTTCTCTCATTTGCTTCCAAAGTTAGAAGGTGTTAGAGAACAGGAGAATCCCAGCAGAATGGGCAAAGACTATGCAAAAGCAGTGTTTTTACTCTGCTGCTTGGACATTCTTTTGCACTAAATTCTGCATTTAGTCAATTAACTTCTTAAATTTGGGTTATATTTCCCTTGCCTTCTACTTTGATGTTAGAAGTCTAATGGGCAAAATAAGTGCTGTGTTTAACAAGCAGTATCTGGTTGGAAAGTTTCTGGACAAGATTTCTGCATGTTTTTGGACAGCTGGGTTTTTAGGTTGCAAAGAGTGTCTACAAGGGAGGGTGTAGTCTGCAACATTGTGAATAAGAGAGCATATGGTTATTAGTCTTCAAATGAGTTCCTGTGGCTGATGCAGATTTCAACTGTGTCAGAAAACCCTGTTTTGCCTTCAGTCCAATTGAGCTAAAAGGAACAAAATTTCCCTCATATCAGTAGACCTAATTTTGTGGTGGGCTCTATGTAAAAGAAGGCAAATGCTGTCTGCCTCTGGCAATGAGATCAAGTGGAATGAAAATGGAACCAGGGAATCATGTATAGTCATCATTGTACTGGTGACAATTTCCCTTCAGTTTCCTTATCTATGTAAAAAGAATAAAGATAATGTATCTATTGGTGAGATGGTTAGATTTTATAAGGGGTGATAAGTATTCCTGAACAGACCACGAAGAAAAAAATAAATATTTGTAAATAATATAAATACATTATTGATGATTACAGAGAAATCTGTGTAAACTGTCCTAAGTGTCAGGACACTGTCTGGTCTCAATATTGAATGAAGGGAAAAGACTGAAAAATCGTGCAATATAAACTGGTCTGAAACAGGGCAAGAGAGTTAAAATGGCTAGGGAGCTCTAGATTCTGACTTACTTTGCAAGCTACTGTCTTTAATAGTTTCTGATGTGACACTTGGTGTCTTTTTATAATTTTATGGTAATCTGTTAATGCTGTTTGAAGCTTCAGGACCCTGCAAACCCCTACAGTCAGTAGAACATCCAATTGAGTAGATTGTGCTGTTTCTTACCAAATGTCCAACATTGATCTAAGCTCTTAATGTGAAATCATGGTGAAAAAATGATAGGTCTAAATTTAAGGCTTGAGAATGAGAGGCATGGGGAGGTAAGTTTCTGAGTGGTGTAGTTACAGCTGTTCACATAAAACTTTAGAGAGTGGTTCGGGCTGATTGTGATACCTGGTTCAGACAGCTACAAAGGTGCTGGAAGGTGAGTGGTGTTTTGATGAAGTTCAGGCTTTTATTATTTAGGAACATCTCTAGTACAAACTGTAGTTTTCCAAAAAGTCCTGTTTGACAGAGAAACTTGTTGGTGTGATAGATTCATAGCAAATAGGATCTTTATTAGGAGTGTGCTTTACTGGCAAAGTTTTAATACTCTTACAAAACCTTATTTTGTCTGAGTCACTGTTGTCACCAGATAAGGAATGTGTTTGGATAGGATCGTTCAGCTGGAGTCCTTGGGCAAAAAGAAATAACATCAAGCCTGTTGACATTTGGAAAAGGTGGTCTAAATGATATTAGAGATAACAAATTGACGAATAATCGTATGTCCTAAAACCCTGTACAAACCTGTAGTGAAGATGCTCACGTTTTCCAGTTTTACATTCATGTTAGAAACATATTGAAAGAGCTGGTATAACATGCTCACTATGAGATATATTCCCAGCTTTCTGTCGTCAGCTGTTTGAGATAGGTGAGGTTTTGTTTAGACAATAGTTGTATTTAAAACTGCTTTTTGTTTTGTTACTGTTTTGTTGGTTTTAAAACCAAGCAGCTTGGACGAGAGAAAAGCCTGACAGTTGCTGCAAAAAGTGTTTTTCATTTGATAAGAAAGGGAAATACCTGAAAATAGAATAGATTGAAGTTGCTAAAACTGTTTTATAGTATCAAAATTTTTTGTTTACTTCAAATTTTTCAAAATATTTTGATACAAACTCTCAGCATTTCTACTTCAGTGTAATCTGTAATCTGTCTATTTTGCTGCATATTAGTCAGGCCATTGTCTACTAACAAGGGTATCTTTTTAACAGAAAAAATAACTTGATATGGACAGAATACATGACATTGCACTTCAGTGTAGGATGTTGGAGAGAAGCTGCTTTCATGGTCTATTTACTTTGAAGTCATTTTCCCATTTTGCTATGGGACCTGGATAAACTAGTGTAGTAAGACCTGAAACAGTATATTAATGAGATGTTTGGCCTGATTTCTGTAAGTATGCAGAGGTCAGGAATTCTTCGGTAGCAGCATGTATGAATTAAAATATTACATAAGAAGGATTTATTTTTGGTTTCTTTTGGGTGGTTGAAACTACCTACTGTAATACAGAATGCATTATTTTTTCCAGTAGTTCTGTTTCTGAGAAATGGCTTAGTTTCTTTCCTGCTTTTCTGGAGGATTTGTGAGTTGTTATTGGGATAAGAATATAGTTGTTCCTTTGGGCATATCACCTCAGTTTCACCTCTCTTAAGTTTTAGTGGTAATCCTTGGGCATGAAGGAATGGAAAAAGCATCTTGTAAGAGTAAAAAACTTTTTAATTGTAAGCAACTGCTTAATAAGTTCCCACATATGAAGGCTGAAGATAGACAAATTTTAACTAGACTAAAATGCAGTTTGTGAAAAAAATCAAACCTTATTTATTTCTTTTAGTTCTCCAGCTGTTACAATCTTTAATACGAGTTTGGTTTTTTTTTTCCTGAAGTGTTCAGAGCAATGAATTAAGTGCAGTAGGTCAGAATAACAACTTTTAATAATCTCTTACAGCCTCAAATATAATTAGGTTACCATCCAGTGTGACTAACAGCTAGCAATGAGCTAAAATGACAGAACTTAGATTGTACTTGGGAAGTCTATTAAAAACTTGTTTATATTCCCATAAAATCTGCAAAAAATTTCAGTGTTTGTAGCCCCAGACACTGTAAGAGCATGACCTTTTCAGGGGATTGTACATAAAGTAATGTCTACACCTGAAATGAAACCTTACTTCTGATCTCATTTCTTGCAGAATCTGCAGCAATCAAGGAGTCACACTGTGTTCAAGTTCAGAAGTGCTTTACACATGAAATCTACTGGCTGTCTAGCTGATTCTGCCCTGTCACCGTCTCAACAGGTAGAGTGCTTTTGTGCCTGAGCCATGCAGCAAGTGTAGCTGTAACTTGTGTGGTTGTCCTGTGTCCGTGTGTGGCCAAAGGCACATTGAGGTCTTTGGGTTTCTTCTCTGGGGAATCTGTCAAGGAAGCAAGAATGCATGGCAGATCTGTCACAAAAGTACTCTAAAGAAAAGCCTAGTAGTTTCGCTTTTAATTTTTAGCACTGTTTTAGCTGAGTTTAACAGGGATAGAAGAAAGTGTTCTGTCATTTCATCAGAGCTTCTATTCTAAAATGTAACAAAGCCAGACACAATAGGGCATCAGTGGAGGGTCCACTTCAGTCAAAGCAGTGTTGCTTTGGTTCCTTTCCCCTTGGATGTTTTGGTTTGATTTTTGTTTGTTTGTTTTGTTTTGTTGGTTTTGATTTTGTTTTGTTTTGTTTTGTTTTTTGGCTGCAGTGATGTGGGAAGAAATAACTTACTGTATTCTCTGAATGGTAGGAAGATGGTTTGTCCCTAGGAAGAAAGGATATTTGGGGCAGACATGGAAAAGTCTTTCTTATAAGGTTGGCATAAAAGAGATTGCAATTCCCTGTAATTCTGGTGCTCGTTATTTCTGCTGTAGTTAGAGATTTCTCTTTTTTTTGGACTAGTTTGTTTGTGAGGTGGATAGATAACTTTGATTTATGCTTAAAAAAAGTAGCTATTATATATTCCTTCGATGCTAGACCACTGATAAAACTAGAATCTTTCCAGAAGTATGTGTCCCCCTGAGGGTGGTTTTTTTGGTTTTTTTTTTTCAGTAAAAAGCCGTATTTTAGTGTAACCCTTTTCTGCCTCTTTTGTGGAGTACATAATAATAGCTGTAGACTGTGATGATAATGGTTGAGGTAGCGTCCTGCTCACATAGTAAGCTTTAGTAATTGGAGCTCTTTTCATGTTTTCAGTGATTAACAAAAAATTAATGTAGTCTCATTCTAGTATGTTTGTTCAGTATGTGCAGTCACTACCAGCCAGGGTAGATGCTCTCATCTTTGTTGTGGATGAATTTATGTTTGAGAATGCAGTGAACACTCATCCATCCAACTGTTTTGAATATTGTTTTAGCTTCCCTAGTCTACCTTGTTATAACAAAAATCAGGGTTGTCCTGATGAAGTTAGGGTTAGGGGTGGTAATTAATATCGTGTAAGGTTGAGGATTTAAGTTGGGCATCTGAAAGAGATGCTCCTGACAGAAACCTGGGTAAAAGATGGAAGATTGAGAAATACAACTGTCTCTTCTGATGCCTTGGACTAGCTACCTAGAACAGAGGCTAGACAGAGTTAGAGAATAAAGTGAGTATTTATTGAAGGCCTTTAACAGATACACCTTGAACAGTGCAGGAGCCTTGCAGAGGCTACACCCAAGATGGATGATGGTCACCAGTTTTTTTGGCAGATATAAGTTTGGTCTATTTACATATCAGGGGTTAATTGTCCAATTACAACTTCAGGTAATGAAGTCACATTCCCCCAGTTTGCTCCCTCCAAATTAACTTTTGTCTATATACTTTTCAGGGCCTGAGGCTGTGATGATGACTTTAGCTCTCAGGCCTGGAAGGATTGCTTTGTCTGACCAAACTGATGAGAGCTTACTAACACTCTATGTGAAGTTCAGAGTTATACTAATCCAGTACAGGATCTGAAAAATATAAAAGCTAAAACTTTAGGCATCACTTCTGCAGTGTCTAAAACAAAAGGGAATTTTTAGTATGGTTTGCATGTATTTGCTTGTGGGTGGATTTGGATGCTCCTGGGAGTTTAAACCTGTAGTACAGCTTGTGTGTCTCTCGTCTTCTGCTTCCTTGAAGCAGTAATTTAAGAACCTGTTGGTCTATTCAGTTGAATTTGATAGAAGAGTTTGATGAGTAAAAGGTGGCTGTGTAATGGAGGGCTCCAATAGCAGTAATGGTTGCTGTGATTTCCTGTATTATTGGCCCCAAAGAATTCATATAGGAGAGAGAGAGAGCAAGCAGGCTTTGAGTTTGATAATACTAAGTGCAGTTTTTGTGTTATAGAAGAAAGTGAGAGCTCACACTTGCAACTGAAGCACTGTGTGTGTCTGAAACCCTTATTATGCTATTTTAATGTTTGTGTTACAACAGCAACTGGAAATCACGTGGCAGTAGCAGCTGGAATTTTAATCCTTTTAATTATGACAGATTTTCAAAGCATGTTCTGGCTGATTTAGTCAGCTGACTGTATAGTATGTACAATAACATCAAGTGATGGCACAAATTCTGAGAGCAGTGGTCACCTCACTGGAACGGGATGTATTTTTAGGTTTCTCTGCTAGTAACAGTCAAGTGTACGTACTTCAGCACCCTGAACTGAAGGAACTGAAGCTGGTTGCTAACACTACACTATCAGAAAAGGACAGCTGTTGTTCTTGCTGTAGTCATTGTTCTGACACTGTCTTCTGACCATACTGTGACAAGGAGCACAGTGGGATATAAACACTGTAAATATTATTGGTATGTGTTTTAATGACAGGTATTTTTCTTTATGTCAGCAATGGCATTCTTCGTTAGCCTATTCAGTTTGCTGTATTAGAGGAAATAAAAGGACTTGTTACCTCCAGCGAGAATTTTCTTTATCTCCCATTTACTCAACAGGTTTTTTTCTTTACAAAGCAGTATTTGGGAAGAGGGTGGTTCTTGTTCTCAGTATAGTACTAATGATATATTGGTTGTGGCTCTTCAATAGGAAATTATTCATATGTGAATGCTCTTAATCTATGAATGAAAGAAGTGCTAAATTCTGTGGTTTACAAAGTTAGCTTACAAAATAGAGTGAGTCATGGCCATTTGCTGATTAATCAGTGTGCTAATTCTTGAGGTCTTATCTATTTATTTTACCAGTTTAATAGGGTCATTTTTTTTTTTTTTCCCTTTGGACTTAATTTGCAATTTAAGAATTGAATTATATCAGAAGCCTAAAGTAGTTCAAGCAGTCCAGGAACTCATGACTGCCCAAACAGCTGTTGAGCTTGAAGTGCAAGTATTAAAATTGAAAAAGCATAAAAGGACATTAAAAAAAAGAGACTTTGTATAACTTATAAATAAAATGCAGCATTCTGCAGGTGGTGAGGAGTTTAGGCTTGTAAGCAGAATGCAGAATTTTAGTGAATGTTCTGCTGATGGTCTACTGATGTCTGAAGATATTTTAAATTATATGTTTAGAAAATGAGCCAGAGGACTTGAATTTTAAGGTAAATGGCAACTAATATCAAGCTTCTTGGTGACCAGTAAAATTCTTATTTATAGAAACTGAGAGAATAAGTTACTTCAGTTATTTAATTGATTTTGAGCATAACTGTTTCCTGATAAAACCAACCTGAAGCATCTGTAGTAGAACAAATTAGCATCTATCTATTGATAAGACTTGGGATTTTAGTGTCAGCTTTAGCTTTCACACACTTTCTGTTAGTGATATTTGATGTTTTCACCAGATTTTGTTTCCTTCTTAGTTTGAAAGGTTATTTGCTTATATGAAATAGTTAAGTTTTGATGAATATTAGCTTATGAGTGAAAGGAGTTCAGGAGCCTGAGAAAAGCCAGTATCATTGTGCAACTCAGGTTTCACAATCTGACTTGTAAAGACCAAGATAGTGTGCTGGGGAGGAGGATGTTTTACTGTCTTAATAGAATGTTCTGTGTAAGCTCAGGCTATTTAAAGAGAGTATTTAATGATGGTTGACTAATTTAGGGTATGTCTCCAGAAACGGTGTAGGCAAACACGAGCTCAGTTTGACTGTTCTGAGCTCCTGCATTGGCCAGCTTTGGCCTAGAAGGAGTAGAATAGCACTGGCTTAGCAGTGTGTGCTATTTTTCCGGCATAATTGATATATGTTTATATTTATCTTAAGTGAAGGTGATAAAGTATTTTATATTTTATATTCAGTGAAGGTGGCTCATCTGCCTTGCCCAAAATCAGTAAAATTTTGGCCCAGATTGCTGTCACATGACACATCTTGATGGGATCTGATGGTGTTGATGTGAAATTCCCACTGAAGTCCAAGTGCCACATACAGACAGCTATGAGGGTGTCTCCACCCGCCCTGTGCTCCCGGGTTGTGCCCAGTGCGGAGCCATGCGGCAGCAGCGCCCAGGGCAGCCCAGGCCTGCCCCTCACTGCAGTGGAGGAACAGGCCTGCTCCTGTGGGAGTCCTCTGAGTCTTGATAGCACTACCCCGCTGGCTGCTGTCAGACTGTGCCCAGCTTTTCCACCCTGTGGGAAAGGGCATTGGCAGCTCATGACAGGAGTGCCCTCTTTTCACCTGGGCCAGTGTCAATTGGATAGTGAAGCCAGTGGATAGCATGAGAGCCTCCATAACCCTGACAGTGAGGCAGAGGTCATCTCGAGTACCCTCATGGGCAGGTGTGACCTGTGCAGCTGAGCCCATTTAGCAACACACTGTCCCATCTTAAGAGAGCCATAGGTACTCCTGCCCTGAACACAGCCACATGCTGCTCTCCAAGTGGCTCACTTCTGGTCAGCTTGAAGTGAGCAGGCTGTTGGTTTATGGAGCAGGACTGTTTAGATAAATGAAGCAGGGGCTGGGCTCTCTAAAGGTCCTGGCATTATAAACTAACAATTGTCTTTTTCAGTGCTATTTCCATTTTGTCTTATGCACTTTAAAATACACACATAACCTGAGGGCTTCTTTTTGATCTCTGTTCACCCGTTGATTTGAGGAAAAGTAGTTTGGTTTCAGTATTGATGGCAATTTCTGAGATTTTCATTGGTCTAGCAACAGGCCACAGTATTTGGCAAGAATTACTCAGAGAGGGCTTTGCTGGAAGAACTAAAATTATCATTAGAGAAGTCAAATAATTTTTTTCATTCTTTACTGAACATGTTTAATCTCTTTGTAGTAGATGCTATCTGACTTAATTTGCAAGTCAGAAGCAGGTTGTGTGCCAGAGAGGTTTGCAAAAATGTTAAACAAGTCAGTCACTGAGTCCAGTGACTGATACACTTGACAATTTATTCAAAACTTACTGTTACTCAGTATATAAATGCCAAGGTATGGCAGGGGAATTCAGCTGTGTTTTGCCTGCTAAGTGTAGCACATATGCTTTTTTGTTAAAAGTGTTCAGGAGAGTGGGTGGCTAAAATATTTAAGTTATCCAAATTACGACGCATGGGGGTATGAGGACTGATTGCTACTTAAAGTTGGCATGAATTTCAAAGCATTATAAAAGAATACAAGTGAGTGAAGTGTCACATAGATTTCTATTTAAGTGCTTTAAATTATTTAAAGTGACTCCAATTTAAGGGCACTTTTGTTTCCTTTTACCTTCAGTTTGAAGAAAAGCAGTTTTCTTTTTATACTTTAGAGTAATTTTAATTTAAGAAGGTTTAATGCATTAAACCTGAGGTGTTTAGTCTAAAGACAATGCGTGAGAGCACTTATTAGCAGAATAAGGCACCATTTTTATTAATCTTAAATTCTTTGCATGTTTTATTTTTCAAGAAAATTGCTAGAGGGGGGAAAGAGTAAGGAAGAGATGGAACTGAGCAATGTATTTTTGAAACAGTATTTTTGAGATCTGGCTCTGTGCAAGTCATTCACTGATACCTCTGAACTTTAATCCCTACTGGTATCAATTCTAAGAGGGAGTTTGTAAGAGCCCAGGGGAGAGCTTGGGTAACTTGTGTGGGCCTGCACTCTAGCTAGAGAGCAGCTCCAGACTTTTTCAAGGTATGATACAAAGTTTACTCTTTTTTGTTGTTGTTGTTGTTTTTTCCTTTTCTTTGTTTTTTATTTATTTTTCCATGCCACAACAAAGAATTTAATTTTTTGTTGGCGTCAGTGTGTTGTTACAGAATGCACCATGGATGTATATATATTTTGATTTTTATTGCTGTTCGGTCTTGTTATGCGGAGTTGTTAATATCCTTACACTTTGAGTTGCTGGTATGCAATTCAATATATAGGATATATTAAATATCTTAAATATATTAGATATATTAAGTATCTTAAATATGTTAGATGTATTAAATAATGAAAATAGGATGCATAGAAAATTCTTTTGTGGGTTGAAGTGGACATATAGATAGGACCATGTTGGCAACTAATGTTTTATGTAAATGTTTTCAGTGAAGTAAATGGACTTATTTAATATGTAGTGTAATTATGTAGTATTATTACTACCCTTGTACAACAACTACTGTAGAAAAAGGGAGGGGCTATAGATGAAGAAAAAGAGTGAAGAACTGTTGTAAAGGACTGCAGTCTGTCAGAAGCAGGGAGAGGGAAGAAAATGGCACATGGCATGGAATTGAGATGCTCACTGAAGGCTGCAGATTGCCTTAAACAGAACTGCAAGAAGAGGGTGTCAGCCGCTTAGGTGGTAGCAGGCAGCCTGGGGAACAGGTTGACTCTGTTTAGTTTAGAGAATTGGATATGAGGATGAATCTGGTTTCCTTTATTTCTGTCTCTGTAGTCTGTGTAATTGTATATAATTTATAATTTTAGGTTGTTGGCTGTATAGTCAAAGGTTATGCTTTGTTTTTCATGGAATGATCTGTTTGCATTGGGCAGGGGAAAGGGGCTATTCCACAGTGAAGGATTATACAACATTTTTATTTAAATTAGGTATATTAGACCTGGTAAATGAATGCATAGACTATGTTCTGGGCTCTGATACAAATGTGTAGTTTTAATTTTCAGCTGAACTTTTAAGCACCCTTTCTTTGAAATGTTACACACTTTTTTTCTTAAAATGTCTACTGATTAAGCATGCAAAACTGCAAATAGTAGCTAGTAAATATTAACAATATTGAGTTAATATTTCATGCTGTTGTCTCCTTTCTCTTTACTCAGAATTGGATTTACAGTCATGGAGGAACATCAGCAACACTTACACTGTGTGAACTGTGTCAGCCGTCGCTGTATGACCAGACCAGAGCCGGGCATTTCCTGTGATTTGATTGGCTGCCCCTTGGTTTGTGGAGCAGTTTTTCACTCGTGTAAAGCTGACGAACATCGCATGTTATGTCCACTTGAAAGAGTGCCTTGTTTGAATAGTGGCTTTGGATGTCCCTTCATAGTAGCCCGAAATAAAATTGCTGATCATCTAGAAGTTTGTCCTGCAAGTGTGGTATGTTGTACCATGGAGTGGAATAGATGGCCAGTCAGTTACGCTGACCGCAAATCTTATGAAAACCTGAGTAAAGATGTTGATGAAGTGGAGCAGCTAGATATGGCTTTAGCTCTTCAAGACCAGCGCATGTTATTAGAATCGCTTAAAGTAGCAACTATGATGTCAAAAGCAGGTGATCAAATACCAGAATCCAGAGAGCAAACCTCTGTCAAATCAAGTGCCCCCAGTACAGTGCATACCAATGGTTTGATGCCTGTAGATGAAGAGTCCTATGGTGCACTTTATCAAGCTACTGTAGAAACAACGAGGAGTTTAGCTGCTGCTCTGGATATCCTGAACACTGCTACAAGGGACATTGGTATGTTAAGTTCAAACCTCTGCATTTCACCACATGAAATGAAGGAAGATCCCAAGATTAAAGAACAAGCTTCTAGTGGCATTATTCAGGATAAAAAGTCTGACTCTGAAAATCCAGATGAAGATAATTTAGGAGCTGTTGGGGGAATGAACTTTGATAGCCTGAGTCAGAATTCACCAATGGAGCAAAACGGTTCTTGTGATATTTGTTATGATGTAGTGCAAAACCATGACTTAAATCTAAACCTCAGTAACTCCTCTCTTTTGTGTAATGGCTTTCATGTAGAAAATGAATGTTCAAAGGTGTTGGACCACAGTGAAGATCTTGGTGTATCTCATTCAAAACCGTCCAGTGTAGCAAATGGTGAATGTACTGCATCTCAGGATGATGATGATGAAGCATTAGAGTCTTGCAGCTCCTGCCCTGTAACAGCACAAGTTGAAGTAATACCAGCTGATCACTTAGTTAATGGCAATGCTAATCATGTACTCGTTCCCCATAATGCTAATGAAGAAGAAATGTTAGAGAGACAAGTGGAGCAAGAAAGGGTGAGAAACATAGATGCATTTTCACTTTTACGGCATCGATCGTACAGATTCCTTGTTAACCATTATTGGTCTACACCAAAAGAAGACAAAGCTGTTGATACATCAGATTTGGAGATAACAGAAGATCCTATGGGTCTTCAGGGAATTGATCTAATCACTGCAGCTCTGTTGTTTTGCCTAGGAGATTCCCCCGGAGGTAGGGGGATATCAGAAAGTCGCGCTGTCGATGTGTATCACGTTGACTTTGGGACCCAGACATTTTCTCTCCCATCTGCTATATTGGCCACAAATACAATGGTGGGGGAAATAGCTTCAGCTTCTGCATGTGATCATGCCAACCCACAGCTCTCAAATCCAAGTCCATTCCAGACCCTTGGATTGGATTTGGTGTTGGAATATGTGGCTAGATACCAAACAAAACAGCGTTCAATGTTTACATTTGTTTGTGGACAGTTGTTTAGAAGGAATGAATTTTCATCGCATTTTAAGAATGTGCATGGAGACATTCATGCTGGCCTTAATGGCTGGATGGAGCAGAGGTGTCCTTTGGCATATTATGGGTGTACGTATTCTCAACGAAGGTTTTGCCCTTCAACACAAGGGGCAAAAATTATTCATGACCGCCACTTACGGTCATTTGGAGTCCAGCCTTGTATATCCACAGTATTAGTAGAACCAGCAAAAAGCTGTTTAATTGGACTACACAATGACCATCTGAGTAGTCTACCTTTTGAGGTGCTGCAGCACATTGCTAGTTTTCTAGATGGCTTTAGTTTATGTCAGCTTTCAAGAGTGTCACGTTTAATGAGAGATGTGTGTGGAAGCTTGCTTCAAGCACGTGGAATGGTGATACTGCTTTGGGAGAAGAGAAAGTGCCCAGAAGGAAGTTCTTGGCAGGTAAAAGAAAAGGTAAGTTACTATTTTTTTTTTTATTTTGAAGGTGAAAAGAAAAGTATTACAGTGTTCCTGTTTCTGCTTTTTCTCTTAATGTTATGTCTGTTACTACTGGATTTTGGTGCAATAACCTTTCAAGAAAGAGAGATTGTTGTATAGAAAATGTGAAAATTTCTGAAGGTTATCTCAGACTTCTCCACAGTTGGAGAAGTGGAAGTAGAGTCTGTCTAGTTTTTGCTGGATGTAAGTAAATTAACTTTTGTTTTTTCCAGTATTTTAAAATGTTAAAAGATTATTCCATTACTTTCTTTAAATTCAATATTCTATAGAAGTGGGAAAGCTGCCTACAAAGTTTGCTTTCCTTGCCTGTGTAGTGTTTACAGCAATTTTTTTTTCAAATCTGTTGAGATTGTATCTATTGTCTTGGTACTGAATGCCTTAAATATTGAAATAATTTAAAACCTTTGGATGACCTTTGTGTAATACAGTTTTTACTAGTCTCCCCACCCCAAACTGCAGAGTCTTTGCAGCACTCATTTGGAGCTGCAGAAGTTGATAAGAGACTAACTGTTATGGCTGGTATTACAATACTTTGTCATTTAACTTCTGATTGTATCTATTTTGTGGACACAAAAAATACTGCCTTTTTTTCTTCCCAGTGTTCAGAGTTGTCTGGGAGTCTGAATCAGCCTGGGACTAACAATACTAAATTCTGTATAGTGTATTTTTGTCGTGTTGATTTTTAGTATGAGTTACTGACAGCATTACCTGAAAGTTTTATAGCACACGCATGTGATTTCCTGCTCTGAGTTCAGGAATCTTAAAATACTCTGAGCCTAAGTGCAGCTTCTTTTCTAGGTTTGGCGCTTCAGTACAGCCTTCTGTACTGTGAATGAGTGGAAGTTTGCTGACATAGTGAGCATGGCTGACCACTTGAAGAAGTGTAGCTACAACGCTGTGGAGAGGAGAGAGGAGGCTGTGCCGCTGCCATGTATGTGTGTGACGCGAGAGCTCACCAAGGAGGGACGTTCACTGCGCTCTGTTTTGAAACCAGTACTTTAAGCATTGCAGCCACTCCAATTGCACATACACTCAAGCACCTGATATAACCTCGGTAATATTATGAGACACTTTATTAATGTACTAAAGATACTTTCTAGCTAAATCTACTCTGTCACTGTGTATATAAGGTTTGAAGTGACATTTATTTTTTATAATACTGTTTAGCTGGAAAGTAATGAAAGTTGCCTTAACGTTTGAAAAATTTGGAACTTGCTGGACAGGGTAGTTTTATCTAACTTATATAATTTAAGAACAAAATCCTAAGGTGTGTTTTCTGATTCACTGGTGCCCATGTAGCTGTTGACTGATAACATTTCAAAAATGACCTCTAAATGGTATCCACATTTGGACAGGAAACACCGAACTATAGTAAGAGGAAAGTCCTGTCCAAATCCTGTACCTTCTGTATCTGGTAGTTTGTTTTTTTATTTTAAACAAATTATAATGCAAATATTTGAAAGATAAGGAAGAATTCAAAACTTTATAATAGATGTCTCAAACACAGCATTTTAAGCACATATTTTCTCATGAAATCAGTGTTCTACTGCTCTTCCTAGTTAACATGTGATCTAGGATCAGCTTTTTTTTAAAAAGCAGGTTTTTTAGAAATTGTTTAAGTGAACTCAGATTTACAGCAGCTTAATTTTTAGTACAACTTTGTTTTGACATGTCAACAATTGCTATTTTTCTTCTGAACTCTTAACAATTGTTTTACTTCTGGGAGCAAAACTTTTAGAGCTAAAACCATGGAATACTAGTTTTTACTCACACCTACAATGATACCAATGTCAAATGTTCAGAAAAGTTTTCCTTGTCCTGCAGTTGGCTGAGGGTTAAATTGCTTGAGCAGTCAGAAATTCAAAGTATGTGATGAACAGTTAGTGAATTTATAGTGCAGCTAATGAAAGGGCTTTACTTGTTCTGTGGTATTGTGGGATGTATTGTCTCCTTTTCTGTTAATTTGTCTATAAAAATGCTGCTTTTT
Organism: Rhadina sibilatrix; assembly: GCA_013400275.1. Lineage (NCBI taxonomy): Eukaryota > Metazoa > Chordata > Aves > Passeriformes > Phylloscopidae > Rhadina > Rhadina sibilatrix. The sequence goes on from VWYO01012573.1 coordinate 446,025, forward strand.
TAAGTAGCATTTTAAATTACTGGTATGTATAGCAAATGTATCATCTTCATAAGATGAGACATGATTTGTTCATTGCATAAGGCATATCAGAAATGTTATGTTAAACCACATTTGTTAATAACTCCAATTTGCTTCCAGTCTTCCATAAGACAAGATCTTACAAATTTGTGAACAGAGAACACATGCTATGAAAAATGGCCCAGTATAGCAAAACTTTAATAACTTGAACTGACTTTCCAACTTGTTTGTATTACTGTTGGTCTCTCTAGCCTGTTGCACTTAGCAACTGTGCCACAAAGCTAAAACAGAAACAGACCAGAGCTTGGAACAATGAAATACAGTGCGTATTTCCATTATAGGGAAAAAAAGAGATTAGTAAGGAGGAGATGTTTACAAAGATGGCTAAATTTATTACTTGTAATTTCTGTACCAGACACTTGTTTATGGCTAGTCTGGCTGCAGTTCACAGCTTTGGTATCTGTGCATTTCCCATTCTGGATTCAGTCCAGCTAAACATTTACTGCCTTTTTTCTATTCAGAGTGCTACAGGTGCCCAGAAAAAAAATAAACAAAACTAGCTCTTCAGTGCCATGAGTTGAAATTAGAAGAACTCAAATAGAAGCTTTGCTTGGATCTTCAAACTGCATGTTCTCGTTCCAAAACTTCTCTTCTTTGTTGTGTGAAGAGAAGACAGGAGTAAACCCTCTACAGAAGTTAGCAACATTTGCAGTAATTCTTAGCTGTTATCACAGTTATCTGGGAAGTAGAATCTAGATTCAAGTACAGATCTGACTATAGCAACTGGGTTTTAGGTAGGAATCTTAAACCCCCAGCCTGGTTCTTTGAACACACTGAAAATGCTCATTACCAACAAATTCTTCAGTACAAGGCAGGAGAGAACAGATTTTAATCAGTTTTTGTCTTTTAGCTCTAATGGCTCCTTGCTGCTGCTCTCCAGTGTTTAAAAGTAGTTATGTGACTGGGAGGATCCTGAAAGTTGAGGAGATAATGCTCACATTTATGGCTAAATCTACTTTAAAACATCTGTCTTGGGTTACTGGTGTTTTTTAGTGAACAATGTGGTGGTTTTGGTACTCTGCATTCTTTCTAACTCCTCAGAATCATGATAAGTACGGTAGGCAGGCACATGTCTTGGTGCTTATGGAAAAGAGGATGTTCAGTTAGAGGAACTGGTGTTAGAACCTCACTTGTAGCACAGTGCAGAACTGCATCTAAAGTATCATCAGTTGTTGATCTATTAAAATGAGCTTTTAAAGTACTCTTCTTAAGAAATAACACTATTTCTCAGTACATGCACTTTTATTTTCAAATGTAGATACAGGCTTTTTTGTTAAATTAGTTTATTTTTTATGAGAATCCAGAGCTATTAAAATATCCATGTTGTAAACAACATCTCTGCCTTGTAAACTGCTCCAAATGCAGGAATACAGTATACCTAGGATAAAAGTTTTTTTTTTACACTGCTATGCAGTTTGTAAAACATCTATGGTGTATAGTCAGTCTATCAAAATGTGACTTGTTCACATATGCCCTTGAATTTTAAAAATGTCATATCCCTTTCCTGGTACATGTTCCATACAGCATATATAGACAGCTGTTCCAGTCTTTCTTTTACTTGATACCACATTGCTACTTTGTTTAAAATATTATGTTTTCAATCATTATGCAATATTTTTTTTCAATGTCTGTTGAAATTCTAATAAAACTTTTGGAGTTTCTCTTTTAGTATGATTGTTTTTTCTTTAAAGTTCATCCCCAGCCTTTGGGTGTTCAAGCATGGTGCTCCGAGTCTGCCTATAGGATTCCAGTAAGTACTCCAAAAATAGTTATATACAGGAAACTATTTACAAACATTCAAACATTCCATAATTTGGAAGTGGGTAATATTTATACATATTTCAGAATGAAGATTGGTCATTCATTTTCAGATTATCTACTCATTTCTATTGCTTTGGTCTATTATGCAGAGATTGCATTCCACAATTAAAGATTTGAATCCATAATCTCGAAGACACATATTGTATTTTGTAGGTTTGTTCTAATTGATTTTTCTGAATAATAAAATGGAAAGATTATCTGATCAACATGATATGCTGCTGGTTTGCAAAGAGTATTTTCAGTGTGTTGTTTCATGAGTAAAGCTTTCTGTAGAAAGTTGTTGGTTAGAATAGTACAGAAACAAAAACTTAGGATGTTCAGATAATGATTGTATTTCAGACTGGTTATGGAATGGCAAAATATAAAACATGATTAAAATAGAAGACTGCTCAGAAATTGACATTTTGCCCTGACATTTGCTAATACTGGCATACTAATAGTCTTTACAAATAAAAATGGTACACATGCTACACTAGGTTCAACCTTAAAAACTTGTGATTATTTAACTTTTTAGACAGACCACATTTTGGTTTTTGCTCTCCATAACTGCATTAGGTATTCTCCTGTGTAAGGAAATATTTTTTCTTTACCTTTCTTGATGCTTAAAGTATTGTTGGGGATTGCCTGTATGTTTTAGGTTGTTTTTCTGAGATTACTACTGCTGAAACTTTTGCGCTGCATGTAAAATGAGGTTTAATTTCAGTGGACAGTTCAGTGACTGCTGTAATATCCTATTTAAATAATTCCTTTAGTCAGAATGTCTGTTCAGGCAGCTTTGATCATCTTCAGATGAACAGAACCTAGCAGTTGTTTACAGCACTGAGGAAAAAAGTAGCATTCAGATAGGATTTATAAAAAGTTACGGCATGTAAAGCAGAGTTTAAAGAATGGGAGTCTCATACTGTGACTTTTTGGTATGTGGTGAATATTGAAGCAATAATCCAAACTGGAGAGGGAAACAATGAAGAGATAGAATAACTCCAGCATTGAGTCCCCGCATATACAGACTCTTCTGAGAGAATATGAGAATGCTGGGAGTTTGACTTGTACATGCTGCAGCTGTGTTTCAGTGGTGATTTATCAGTTTTTCCATAATAGCAGGAGTTACCCTGCTGCTACTTGTGCTTTAATGTGCTTTAGTTGTAAACTGTCTCCAAACACTGCTTGCATTCCTGATCAAATATTAGTTAAGTTGAATGCAGTCCTCTCTACTGAATGCAAGGTATGTATTTGATGTGGATTGTACATGCTGGTGGTATTAGAGGCAGTATTTGGTAAGAATAATAGAAAAGGTCCTTCAGAGACAGAGGATCCATCTGCTTGATTTTTATTGATATTTGCCAGAAAAAGAGACCAAAAATGTGCAAGGAGCAAGACTGATAGCATTCAGTATAGCTCACTAATAACCTGGTTGTCAAGAAAACATTGTTAATCATCATTAGATGCAGTATGATGGCAAAAGTCTTTGCCATTTTGACAGATTAAATTCTGTGACGTGCAGCAGTAGATATACAGCCTCCTTACAGTCTCAGGTAGTAGAAAAAAAAGTATACAGAGTTTACCTGCAAAATATAGGAAAGCTGGAATTTCATTAGGGCTAGATTTGTACAATGGATCAGGAAAATGTGATTTCTGCCTTGAGGATATTTCAGTCTTAGTTTCATTCTAAACTGGGCTGACATTTATATATTTACCTAATCATAAAATGAATGAGCTGCAGGAAAACAGTAGTAGGAAAAGATTAAATGACCTCACAAAATCGTTTCCATTTCATAGTACCATAATGTCATATTGAACCAAGAATTTTGCAAGATGTTAAAGAGAGGAACAGAAGAAATAGATTGATATATGCTTTTCATTTATCATTTACCTTCCCCCCCCAATATATGTTTTCAACTATGTAAGAACAGAGCTACATTCAAGTTTAATGTGATTTAAATGGAGGCAATTCTGCTAGTAAAATGAAAGTTGGCTTGCATTAGTATTCATAGCACAGGGGTAGGCTGCAGGACAAAACTAATCTGATTATGTGACTGGTTAGCAAATGAACAATCGACGACCTGGCATGAACTTATGTTGGACTTTGTTCAGAAGTGTTAATGTTTGATTGTTATGTGTTGTGTAATCTTCTGAATATTGTGTTCTCTTTAATATTTTAATTATATAGTTGTATTCCACATGTGATTCCGGAGGCCTTTGCAGCAAACAGGAAATAGAGTGCCGCTTAAAGAGATTTGAACCTTGGTTAAGGTAAAATATTAGTGCTATGAACTGTGACAGCTGTTCATGAGCATCAGCTGTCCGGAGTTTCACATCATTGTGTATTTGAAGAGAAAGGGATGACTGGATGCTGTGTTGCCTAAGCAAGGTGGCCTTACTTACAAGGAAGATTTTTATAAGGTACAGCACTGGGTATGTGTTTTTTAATATACAGATGGGTAGGATATTCTTGAATTAACAATGCAATATTTTTGTATGCAATCTCATCTACTCAGTAATCTACTGTCTAGGTGGGATTGCATACAACAAAATTCCATAGTTTGTGATAAAACAGACTCTATCCAAGTGACCAGCATCTCTGACATCAGTTAAAAGGAGTTGTAACTTGTAATCATGTTTTTCAATTGACGCCTTTTTGGATACACACAGAACCCTTTATATTAAAGGTTAGAACCTAACCAGCCAAGAAAAAAAAAAAAAAAGAAAGAACCCCACACCAAAAAGAAACCTACCCCAACAAATGGGAAAATTCCCAGTGATACATATTTTTTAATGTATAAACAGTGTTGATTATTGGTTGTTAGGACAGCCTGGGAAGTAACAGAAAACTCAGTTTCTATATTTTGTTCAAATGAAATTTCCTGCGTGTAGATAAGCAAGTGCATCTTTTTATGAAAGCCAAAACAAAACACAAAAGCTGTATGATTGGCAATATCACTTTTTTACTGTCCTTTTGATCTTCAAGTGAAACTTTAATGATCCCAGATTTGCCAATTTTACCATCCAGAGGGAAGAAGCTCTGTGAGAAGATACTGGGCATTTAAGAGAGTGTGAAAAACACTGTGTAGCAGCTGTGAGAGAAGAGTGACAAAAACATTAGAGAAACGGCCCTGCAGACGCAAAGGGTCAGGGAGAGGAGGTCCCCGGTGGGGGAACAGAGATTCCCCTGCAATCTATAGAGAAGACCATGGTAACTCAGGTGATTCCTCTAGGTCATGGAGGACTGCAGAAGAGCAGGTATCAGCTCTGCAGCCAGTGAAGGACCCCATGTGGGGTGCAGGTGGATTTACCTTGAGGAAAGCTGCACAGTGTCTAGAAAACCCCCACAGGAGCAGGCTTCTGGCAGGAGATTCTGCCCATGGGAGTCTATGCGGGAGCAGGTTTTGTGGCTAATACATTTCTACTACATTAACCACTCCCAGAATAACACACAGAAACCTGTACGAATTAGTTACCTTGTGTAGAGGTGTGATAAATAAGGTTGACTAGAACATCCATAAAATGTAAAAATAAGGTGAAATAAAATATAAGTAAGAAATCATTGAAATAGGTGGGGAATATGGAATCATTTATGTTTTTGACCGTTAACGTAAATCGTAACTGGTCTTTAATTTTGCACTGACCACATATATGCTCTCAGCAAAAGTGAGTTTAAAAACCACTACTCTAAAGGGTAGGGCACAGCCTGCCTTTGGAATATTCTCTTTGAACTTTCAGCTACTCTAGGTTGACAGCAATTGAACAACTTAGGGTTAACCGTGGTAGTTAGAACAATACATGAAGTGAATGAGTATTCATTCCCTGGCAGCTGTGGTAACCTAGCAGAGCTTGGGGAAAAGTGGCCAACTGATGAATGCCATGTGACTTCAGATCTTGAGCAAAGTACCTGATGGTTGCACGAAGATCATATGAGCATGTTTTTCTTCCATATTTTGACCAGGTTAGAATGACTACTTGCATCCATGGTGACAGAGTTTTAGAGTTATGCTCAAGCTGAAACTATCATGAGGTTCATTATCTGGGGACTCAGCCATACTGAGCATTAGAAGCCCCCAGACACATGACCATACAGCCTGTAATTGCAGTTGATCTCATGAACTTAATCATAATTACTATGTGTGTAAGGAAAAAAAGTCACTATTTACTGCTATATGGATCATATAGATGTAGTCACATTTAAATTGAGGTGCTAAAGCTATGACAATAGTAATTCCTTGAAATCCATATAGAGCTAATTTTATGCTTAGTTGGATCAATGTATGAAATTAATTGGTTTCTATCTCCTTGAATTTATGCAGGTAGTAATGTTTGAATAAACATTTGCTACAGCAAAGCAAATATTAATAAATGCAGAATAATAAATGTAAAATAAAACCACTCATTCTCTAGTGGTATGGACATAGACCTTAACAACTTAGGAAAGACTACCAGTAACTACAAGATGGATTTATTATGTAAATAACAACTTTTCACAGATTTTTGATTTTGGTCTCAGTAGAACAATCTGAAGTTTGTTATTTTATGTGTTATACATATTCATGGCATAGATGTTTGTACACGTTCACATTCTGTCACATGACAATGCTGTTACTAAATTTACTTAAAGAGGTGTTTGTGGGGAAATGAGTGGATTCATTTGACTTCCATGTAATTTTCCGGCTGTTCTAATCCAGGTCACATGGGTTGCTGCTTAAAATACATCTCAGTTCGAAACCAAAGTACTAACTCTCCAGGTCTGAAATAAGCCCTTCTAGGTAATAATATGCCATTCATCCATCCCTCTAGTCCATTGCCATGAGGTAATTCATTAGCTTACCCTTTTGCAGGTCTCTAGTTGGTGGCCTGTCCCTGAAGAAAAAGCTGTTATATCTGCAAGCATTTCTGAAAGGCAGAGAACTGCAATTAAAAAAAAAAAAAAAAGTATTCAAATCAGTTGTGAAGTTTAATGGTCCCCTTTACATTTTGAGCTGATTGTTTGTGAGCTTTAATAAAATCCACAGAGCTTTGCAAAAAAGCATAGCTGAGGGAACTAGTAGGAGAAGAATCAGTCTCTCTTGGTGTCTGTGTAGTTCAGACAGAGAAGAGCTTCTTTGCAATATTTCCTTTTTCCTTAATGTCTATCATTTTCATGGCATTGTTCATAAAATAATATCCCATGGGCTGTTCCCAATGAAACTTATAATCTGCAGTCATACTAGTGTAAATTATGTATGTAAAAGACCATTTTGCATAGCTTCATAAACAGTCATTTTATTTTCATAAAGTCTTAAGTTAAAACTTGCACCTATGTTAAATAATGATGGCTTGAAAAAAATGGTCTGAAAGCACAGAAAATGAAATAGATGTTTCCAGAGGTACATAATTCTTTATGTGGTAATAAAGGAGGATATGGATTTATCTGTTACCTCATAAATTCTTAGCTTTTGACTTCCAAAAAAAGAATGGTTTTGCTAGAGTCACTTAGTTTCTTTCTACTAGCAAATGAAGGCACTGACAGCACTTTTTATTTCATGCTTTTTAAATACAAAGAAAAAAACCCCCTGCCTTCTGAGGTTTAGTGTTTAACACATTTAAAGAACCTCATTTAAGTAAGATTGGTTTAACTTTCCCTACAAAGACATGGAGACCAGAATGATATGAATACTGGTTTGTCTCTCTCCTTAAAAATATTAAAAGGAAAAGCATTAGAAGGTAGATATAATTGAGTTGTTACAACAGAGTATTCCACCTTGGCTCAGTTACCTTTGGAGGCAAGTAATGATGGGCTCAGCTCTGGCAGTGTTAGATGTAAAAAAGTCTAAGTCTCATGCTTGTTCAGCATAGGATCTTTCTGGAATCAAATACTGATGTTGCTGTGCTGCAGATGGTTGTTTTGTACAGATGTGGCTAGGTCTGTGGTTGCCATCTCTCCTGCAGTATTTGCTGTGAGCATGCTGTAGCATGAATTGTTCCACTGGTCATTTGTGCAACAGGCTTGATTTTTTTTTTTTTTTTTAATGGATGCTGGTAACTTGCCAGGCTGTTTACTTCCAACCCACAGGAGGATTGCTGATAGAGACAAACAAGTATCTGCAGTGACTAAAGAAGCATGCAAATATTAAATTGTCTTTTGCATGCATAATCACTTTAGAAATAGTGTTGAAGGAAACCCTGTCAATTAGTTTAGCTTATTATTTTATATTGATAGAATTCATGTGGTTTGAAAGCAATGTGTGTACAGCTGAAAGCACAATAGTTCAGAAAGCAAAGGTAAGACAAGTGCTCTGTTATACTTGGAACCCACAGTCAGTACCTCATGTAATACACTCGTGTTCTGGTAGGAGGAACTGGGCAGTAACACCGGTCAAATTCACCAAGCCAGAAGTGATACTCTCAGAAATTCTGATTATGGAAGCAACAGATTGAGTTATCACACCACAGTCTTTGCAAAATATTGAAGAGAAGTTTATTTTATGTGTCATTTCATGCAGTTTAGGGTAGTAACCACTAACAACATCATTGATCATAAAGGAAAAAATGATTTTATTTGCATATTCATACTTACAGTCAAAGTGAAAATGCAGAGCTTAATTGTTGCTTTCAGTTTAAATCACTTAAAATGTGGATGCTTCCAAAGATCTAATAGTGGCACATCAAGTGCCTTACTGTGCTGCCCCATGCAGACTGGCCATCGTGCCATTCTAACAGCTCTGTTACCTTTGCCTTTCCCTCCTTAGAAATATTTTAGCCACTAGGATAGCTGTATTTGGTAATAAATTCACATTGCTCATAAATGTGTGCAGTGTAAAAAACCTTTAAATAAGATTAAGTTCTTGAAAACTTGGAACATGATATTCTACTACATGCTACAAAGAATTGTTAGTTGGCTGACAGGAACTCAAAAGTGCTTGAAGTTTGCATGGAACAATCCCTATATAAATACATTTTTAAAAACTCCCATTTCATTGTTTTATGGGCAGGAACCTGAAAAGAGAGAGATCAGATCAGGATTTATTCTACAAGTTTCACAGACAAAGACTTTGCTATCAAGCAAAAACTAATTCTGTTAATTACCTGGAATTTGAGGTCATGAGTGTAATACTTGAGAAATATGCAATTTTGGCCAAATTAATACCTGTTATTAATACATGAATCTGTTAACTTTTCTATTTAAATTTATCTCAGAATAAGAAAAGCATTTGGTGACAATATTTTATATCGAACTAAGCTTTAATGGATCTTAGCTTGAGAATTTCTGCTTATGGAAGAGTGCAGATTAGTTAATGTATAAAAGTAAACCAAGAAAGAATCTAAAAATTAGATCTCAGTGCAATTTTTCAGTAAACTTAAAACCACTTTAGAAGGCACAGGTGTAAGAAGTTTCAGAGAGCCTGCATAATTATAGATTCATTCAGTAAGGAATAAAAAGTAAGCACTGAGAAAGATAATGTCATTTGAATATTCAAGTGTTCTTATAGCTGTTGCAAGACAATGTGTAATTCAAGTGTAACTCTACATGGAGAATATTTGAAGTGTGTGCTGTACTTCAAAGGCTGTTGTAATACTGTTGATTAACATGACTGATCTGGTTTTGGGCTGATCTCCAAAATCCATTATTCCTTCAAACAGGTGAAGAAAACCCAAGTGATCAGCTGCTGACTTAGTGGCCAGGTACAGCTCAGCTGTGGTTTTCTGTGGCATTACCTTGAGGGATGGCTGTGCTAATGGGGAGGCATCTGTGTGAGAACTTGAGCCCAAGTGGAAACAGGTTACTATGGTACACAGCAACATACACACACCAAATTAGAGTAGCAGGACTCCCCTGTCTATGATCTAGTCTGCAAAGTATGTCATACACATCTCCTGGTTCTTGGCTGCAAGCTGCTGCCATGGCCTGTGGAAGGTTGCTAAGTTGCAGGCTGTTTACACTCTCATTCTAGACTGCAATTGCTATTAAAGGGTTTCTTTATATCTGGATGAAAGTAGTGTTTGTTTCTTAGCAAGGATAATTTGTGTGCCAGATAAGTGAACTTAGGGAAGCTTGCCAAATCAGCCAAAATAAAGTTTCTTTAAAATAAAGAGATGTGCAGTGGAAAATTTGGTAAACACATGAAACCAGAAAGATAAGCAGCAGCAACGTGTTGTATTGATGTTGTGATACAGCAACAGATTCATATATGGAAAGAAGGTAAGAGAGTAGATACTCTGTATGCTGTTATATACACTTGAGCATTAAATCTCTATTTTATTAGATTTAGCTGGTGATATAACCTTTTCTTATTTTTTTGTATGTGGTGGAACTGTTGCTTTCTGATTTTTTTTTAAATTATTATTTCTACAGCCACTTTTCCTAGACCTTAAAAATAATGTGTTGATCTAAAAATAACTTATGGATTTTTTTTTTTTTTGACCCAGTTTCAGGCTAAGAAAAAGGCTTTAAGTTGGTTTTACTTTTTTAGTATAATTGGAAAAATAAATTGATTGGTAGGGTCAGTCACCTGTAAGTTTGATTTCTTGTACTATGAGGAGCATATAATAACCACTGAGAATTGTATACTTAAATGAATAATTGCTTCTGTTCCCTTTTCTGATATAGGGCCATGGCTTGAAGGATAATATCTTTATTTGTGTTCGCTTGATTTTTTAAAAAACAGTAAATGTTTCCCTTTAGTGTTCCAAACAGCTTTTGTTCCAAAGCCATTTAATCATTATACAATAAAATGGTCCTATTTCTAACTTACTTAAAATCTAGTTGGACTTTTCAGCAAGACTTTCATTTTTTTAGGCTGTTTATTAAATTCCAGTCAGTTCTGGAGCTAGAAACCTATTACTTAAGCACATATTGAGAAGGAAGTTTTCTTGTCAAACTTCCTTTCCCATGGTTGTTTTTCTCACCTTTTACTCCACATCCTAATGCGGTGTGTGACTTCCTGAAATGTTATTGGTCATACATAAAACAATTGCAATTAAAAAGTCTGCATATGCAATGAAAAGTAAGCAATTACATTTTTTCTTAAAATGACCCCAGGAGTATAATATACAGGAACTTTCTATCAGTCAGTAATTGCTGGGGATCCCAAGAACACTGAAACCCTGCACAGGTACAGTGTGCATTAGACTGGAAGGAACAGCTGTTAGGATCTGTGAGCATCAGCTTTTGAAAGTGGAAGGATGATTTAAGTCTCCACAGAAAAAAGGCAGACACATTGTTCTACTTAAAAGTTAATCTGTCATACTGCACATAAGTTTTGGGTCAGATTGCATTCTCTTAACTAATGAAATAAAGTTTTGCTATTCTGTACAGTCAAGTATTTGTTTTTACACAGCCTTGTTTCTAAACAGCCAAAACACTTCTTTTTTCCCTTACGTAGATATTTTAATTAGAAACTTGATATAACATTGGTGGTAACAACAGTCTGGTTTCAAAAATGAAGCTTACAGTGAGTTAATATTGTAATGATTACTGCTACATACTGGCTTTCACTGAAGAAGCTCCAGGTACTTTGATCTCCAAGTAAGCACCTGGCCTCTCTCATGTCTTTGTGCCGGGCAGAAGAGCCATGTTCCTTCTAGGGCTACCAGAACTCCGACTTCGCTTGGGTCACAGCATCCCAGTGTAAATGCACCACAGATGACCTGGGGCATCCCTCCAAAAACCGTGTGGCTCACTCTGGGCAGGAAAGGAGCCATGTGCTGGACTAGTCTGCAATATTCATTGATTTCTGGACATGGATGAGGCTGATTGGACATCCTGAAAGGGTCCCGTGCTGAAATATGTTGGGACTTTTTCCAGCTCCCTAGGCATATGAGGCTGGGGAGGATGCAGAGAGCTTTACTGGATGTTGAAAAAAGAAACCTACCAGATCAGTTATTCCTGTATGTATTTCTGTAATGTTTACTGTAATGTTATTGCATATTTATACTGCCAAGTTACTTCTAAAAATAACAAACTTTTTTTTAAAATATGCTACACAAACTCCCATGCAAAAGTGGAAACCATCTCCTGTAGTGTCCTACCTATTGTCGCAGAGTAATTTTCCAACACAATTCCTAAAATGGTCAGTCCTGACAGAACTTCTGTAGCTTACTCTGCATAAAAGGTCACTCCTAGCAATAAGCAGCTAAAATGGTTCATGCAGTTATCAGTGCTCTGACGCAGCTCAACTTAAAACTGAAATTATGGATATCAGTGCTTATCTGTTAAAAAGTTCTTTAATTCCTAGTCTTCTTTCAGTCTTCAGTCTATAGAGGTATTTCTTAGCTCCTGTATTGTCAAATTTGAAGTATTGGTGAGAGCATTGGTGAGTTCACAGTTCTATCAGAATTGATATGATGAACAGAACTCCTCTTAGAATTAGTTAGAATTCAGTTATGTCTGGGTCCATAGATTGATTAGTTTAGATCAATCAACATAATCAGTTGATTAAAAACCAGTTGATTAAACTTAAACCAGTGGTCTTAAATTATTTGCACTAGAATAGGGTTTCTTTTATATTTAGCTCAATCTCTTTAAAGAAATATTGTCTGTCTATACATTTTTCAGCAATGAACATTTTACTCAAATCACTAATACATCTAAATTGGCTTATCACATAATATAAATGTTTGCCTTTTTACAAGCAAGACTGTGTACCATGTGCTGCCTTTCTCTTTTCTATAATTAGCAGAAACATTTGGAAATTGCAATAACACTTTCTCTGTATCTTTACAAGAAAGAAAATGACCTAAAAAGGGAAGAAAGGCAAGTCTAGGAAGGAGCACTGCTAATCTAAACATCACCCACAACTTGCAATCAGCGACACCCCCTCCCTTCTCCAACCAGATCTTTCTGTATTTGTGTTTTGTTTCTGTTATTCAAACTCTCTCTCTTCACTAAGATTTCCCTACTTGGAAATATTATCATCTGAGATCACTCTACAGCAATAACAGATAAAGCTGTTCCAAGCTGCAAACTGGGCTATGGGGTAAAAGTCTGGAATCGGTAAAGAACACGTACACTGCAGACACAGGCTGCCCCAACGTGGAACTATTAAGTTCATCTGTCATTTTATTACTGTTCACATTGATCAGATAACTCTGTGCTGTCTCTATACCTAGTAGACACTTTCCAAATAAGAAAATTGTGAAGAAAAATGTGACTTTCCACTTGGAAAGCTGAATTTTGAACTGCTGTATACTGTCAAAATTCTCAACTACTGTCTTTACTAAAATTTCAACCAGCAATACTTTGCCCAAGTTCTCTGACTGTAACAAATGGTTTAAAACTCTTGGGTTCACAAAAATACCACGACACGTTTATCCCTGAAAGAGACACTGTAAGAACTTCTTACACTTCTAAACACTGCAGGAAGTTACAACTGTGATTCTGCAAAAGTTTAGTGCACAGCAAGTGGAAATGCCTTTAAATGTGTTATACATGTCTGCAAATAAAGTCACAGCTCCAATTTCTGGACATTCAGACTTTTCCCTAGAATCCTTTAAATACAGCCATTAGCAGAAACCTGAAGGCATAACTAATGGTTGGTTAATGTTAAGTTAGTACACAGCCTCAGTGAGTCCTCCTGCGAGATCCCCACCACCTGCACAAATTTTTAATAATAAACCAGCTAATTAGCTGGAAATTACATAAGGCTACTATGTATTGGTACAATTTAGGTGAAATCCACAAAGCAATTGATTCTTGCAAAAACTCTGGTCTCTCGAGTCTCTTCTTGCACACTAATGCTGTGTAAAAAGTAAGCTTTTTTTTTTTTTTTTTTTTTTTTTTATTTAATTTTCTTTTTTTT
>VWYO01012573.1:462905-538371 GCA_013400275.1 Rhadina sibilatrix
CCCCCTCCCCCCCACTGTAGGTATCCATTGTCATGATATTTTGTTTTCTTTCTTTCCCCAGAAGTAAAGAATTCAGGATCTCCTAGTATGCACTGTGATGTGGGTTGTTATTTTGCTAAGGTGAAATGTCATTATGGCATTTTCAGGCTGGTAAATTTTACTATTGTAAACACAGGGAGAAGTTCAATTACAGCTTTTCCAATCTTGCTGTTTCAGTAGTACTTCCACTGTTTTCCTCCTGCTATGTGTTTTCAAATGTTGAATAACTCTAGTCAGTTTCCATGTGGTCTTCTAGTATATTTAAGTGTCTTAAATACAAGAGAACACTCAGACAATTGTCTGCTGAATCAAATAAAGCTCTAAATATACTTCCTGTTACTGAGGAATAGATCTGACCTAGTGAAAGGAAGACAGATCACTTGGTAATTTGTGAGGCTAGTTTTTTAAGCCGTAGCATAATAATCCATGTACCAAAATAACACATTGTAGAGCAGTTGCTCTTCGCCCGTTTTAAGAACATGTACCGCACTTCTGAAGTGCCTGTCATGTAGACTAAAACATGCATGTTGTCATAGCTGTTGCATTTGTTTGTTCTTCTTTATGCTAATAAAAGACTTTGTGATAATGCTACATTCACAGAAGTTTACATCATGGAGGACTATATGCATCATACAACAGTAATTGTTTTATTTAGCAGCTAAAACAAATAGTATATTCTTCCTCTTTTAACCATGTTTTTCTTTTCCAGAATTGCAGGAAAAGTGAATTTATGGAATAAAAATCTTTACACCTGTCCAAGGAAGCAGAATTGGGTCTCTTTTGAAGGTGCCAAGTTGTATATAATATGACAATGATACTGGTATATAAAGCAGTCCTCACCATGCAGAATATATAAATAATAGTAGAATTAGAAATAATTAGAATTCTAGAGAAATAATAGAGAATAACTACAGAGAATCAGCAATTGTAAGGTTGATGGTTACTGTCTGGTTTGGAAGTAGTGGTAGCTCAAATTATTGTCTGTTCCAGGGAGCACATTTAGGAAATGTAGTCAGAGTAATAAACATACTGTGTTTTGGCAGATTTGCAGTTTTAGGATTAACCTGTGTGGCATTTTGTTCTTGTCATTGTGAATGCTCAGGAGTTTGAGATCAGTGCGTAGCTGGAATGATGGAAAGCAAGTGGGCATATCACCCAAATGCAGAAGAGTTTTTTAATTAGTCATTCATATCAAGAATTTTTTTCCTCAATTGATACTTACCGAAAAGTGCAAATTTGCTTAAACCTTGAAATTTATGTTCTTTATGTATTACAGGAAGGGAGCCTAAGGATGTTTTCCTATCAAATAACAGGAATCTTGCAGTTCTTTTAAATCCAATTTGTTGTAAAGTTTTTTGGGTTTTTTTTTTTTTTTTTTTTTTTTTTTTTAAACTCTTGATCAGTGAAAGTTTTGGCTGTCATCTCTTTATTCTTATAAAAATCACAACTTGAAAAGACAACTCCCTTCTTAAAAGAACTTTCTTTTTTTTTTTGTGCTAAACAAATGCTGTGCATTGTTTCTTTAGCATCCTGCATATTTGGAATTAAAATGTGCTTTGGGAAACACTTAGCACTTGCAGAACATTTGCAGTTTTGAAGACATGTTTGTGAGGGATAGAGGAAAGTGCAGAATGATGCTTGATCTAAGTTTATGAGTTGAGGCATTCATCTGTAAGCAGAGAAACTCTAGTCCAGTTATGGATGTCAGATGTTTACATATACTGAATGATGAAATCATATGCTGTATCTAAGAAAATTACTTCAGTTTTTTTATTAAGACATGCATGTGTGTGAGAATTCCACTGGCAGTGCATATTGTCTTTATGATAATATGGTACCTACCATATCATATATCTTGAGTACAAATTGCAGCCATTGCAATGCAGTGGGGAGACTGAAAGATAAAATTGGGGGTAGCTATTTCCCTGGGCTAAAACAGTCAAAGTCACAGGCCAGTGTTCTGTGGCTTTTGGTAGGAAGCTTTCAGGCACGGCTTGGCCTGTGCGGGATTCACTGGGTTGTTTCTTGTGCCCGAGGAGGTGGGAGGTGAGACTCCCCTGTGCTCCTGAAAGATCANGCTTGTGCCTGGAAGGGAACAAGTTCCCCTCCCGAGGAGGAGGAGGTGGGAGGTGAGGCTCCCCTGTGCTCCTGAAAGATCAGATACTCACCTCTGCTGTCCCAGAGTGATGTTGCTGCCCTGCACCCAGGACCTGTCATTTAAAGCCATTGAGCGTTTCTGGCTCAGGTCGCCTGAGCTGTGTGGGGTTTCGTCAGGGTTGGTACTTGCTTACCTACTGTGGAAGCTGAAGCCTGCTATCCAGGAGGGTTTGTGATATGCTGTGGTATCTGTGGAAACAGGTTGGTTATGCTGAACTGGGAATAGGTTTAGAAAAAAACCTAAATTCATGTACGTACCTTTTTTCCTCCCAGCTGCACCTGTGTCTGTCTGTGTACTTTGTTTTTGGTGTTGATTCTTCAAACCTGGACTTAACATCTCTCAGCTTGTAAACTAGAAGTGTTTTGTGCCTACTGTCAAAACTAAATAAATACAAGATGAAACTTATGCTTGAATTTGTTTTTGTGAATTTATGATGGAACACTTATCTGTGCCTTTATCCCCTTACTTTCATCTAAATAAACTGTAGGTACTCATCAGGAAACTGCTGCATAAAAGTACCCAGGATTTACTAGAGGTGTGCCCCAAACTGTATTTTTAGAAGGTGGAATACAATCTGCTGACACTTTATATTTTTGGGAAGGGGAAAAATAAGTTATATAAAAATCTACGTAATCTTGTAGTACATGCATAAGCTTGTATTGTAAAATGTTGATCCTTTGTTGCCCAGAGAAATTATGGATGCCCTTTCCTTGAAGTTTTGAAGGCCAGGTTGGATGGGGCCCTGAGCAGCCTGGTCTACTGAAATCTGTCCCTGTCTAGGGAAAAGGTGGGAGGCTTGGGACTGGATGATCTTTAAGGCCACTTCCAACCCAAGCCATTTTGTTATTCTGTGATTTTCGTGTAGTTCTTAATTTGGTGTAGGTGGAACTTGCTTGAAGCCTGACAGATACAGTATCACCTGTGAAAGCTCAAAAGCAGGGTCAGTTGATAGTCTAGTAATTTTTGTTCAGGTGATCAGAACCTTAATCCCTCCAAGAAAACCCCATCTCTAGTATTTTGGGGAGGGAGGAGGAGAGTAAAGGACGTGTATTGTTTGCAAGACAAAACAATGCAGTACAGTGCAGTTCAGAAACAATTACGTTACTCAGCCTGTGTTATGTTGACCTTCCATTTCCAGTTCATGCTCCTGTGAGGCTGTTTGTAATAACCAAAAGATTAGTACATTTATGGAGTTGTAAAGATACATCACTGTAATAAAATCAGAAGTAAATTCTGATCATAGGTTTCAATGGTTGAGCACCTGATTTGTTGAAAACATCAGTGATAATAAAGCACATTGAAATTCCATTTTAAAAGTATGTTGAAACTTAAAGCAATCTGACTTTTGGCCTCAGCTCTTTGAACAAAACAGGTATAATTTCTTAATTTAAAGGAGGAGATTCTTGCAAGGCTGTATGAGAAGGTAAGGTCTATTTGCCATTTGCAATGCAGAGATTGTAACAGAACAAAAAATATATGGGACTAAGCCTTAGCAGGATACGCAAACTAAAAATTCTTTTGAGGCCATTCCCAGAAGTACAGTTGGATACAATACTAATTTCTGTAACTGAGATCCATTTTTTCATTCTTTTTTCTCCAAAGCTAATCTGCAGATCCCTAAAATAGGTAGCAGTTCCATTATTAAAAACAAACAAAACAAAACCAAACAAAAAACCCAGCGAACCCTGAAGAGTTACATTTCTTCATGGCTCTTTTAATGCAGATATTTCATGTAGTGCTGTTCCCACTGGGTGGTGCCATATTCCCTGTCTATAGCCAGTGGCTGCCTGGTGTCTTGCAGCTACTTGCATGTTTCGTAAGTATTTAGTGTAATCTGTTCTGCTTTTGAAAACAATCCAGAGTTTTACTTATTTTCCTGATCCCAGTCTTGTTCTGAAGTAGGTGGTGACTAGAAATGAACATAAAGCACAAGTTACAGGATAGTTGAGTAATTGTGCATTATAGGCATTTAGTTCCTGCAAAGCTGTTGCTTTCTGGACAGTGCTAGATACCTTAACACCTTTCAGATGTGACAAAATGAATAAACCAAATACTTCTTAAAGGAAAGGAAAGAAACTTTGGTTGCAAAGTGCAGTAGCTCCCGGTGTTTTGTTCTTTAACCTCCTCAAGACATATATATAGCTTGCATTTTAGTGCAATTCAGTGGCAGAAAGATTCTCATTACTTTCTATCTGCTTATCAGCATTAACCAGCTTATACTGAGCAGACAACCAGACATCAGTAAAACAATGCAGAGTGGCCTATGTGAAACTGCAAAACTATAAAAATAAAAATAAATACATGTATTGGCATTCCTCTGGGTTTGGCAGGCATGTATCTTTTCCTACCCATAGAGATAATAAGTGGCCAATTCTGATTTCTGTGAAAGTCTAATTAAAGCCCTTGTGGTTATAATGGCAGTTTATAATAAATGCATTGTTTATACAAATCCTGCATTTACCATTTTTCCTGTCTCTCACTTCCAAGTGGTGGTAGCATGCAATAGGGCTCGACAACTTCTTTTCAATGGCAAGAAACACTGAGAAGGATAAGTGCCTGGGCTGATACTTTGGTTAAGGTGTTGCCGTGGTTGCTATTTTGATGTAGCTCGTTTCCTGCCCATTCTTCCAGTGTGATAGAAAGTAGCAATCAGTAGTAGACAGTACAGTAGAGAGTGTCAAAGCAAATGGGAAGACAGTATTAGATTATACTTTTTTTGCTATCAGCCATTACTCTCTCGTCTGTATTTCCTTTAGTCTTATTTCTACCACCTGTCAGAGAAGAAGCTCTCTTTTACATGAGGAAAATTTCCTTTTAGTTGCTTTTCTCTGACTTCATCTCCGTCATTAAACCAGGCATTTGGTTAAAATCTCTTAGTACAGTAGAAATTTGCACTGAAAAACACCTGGGCCCAAGCAGACCTAGGGAAAGAAATAAAACATGTTTTTGAACATTGCCATTAAAAAAATCTGATTTTCTTTTATCTGATTAAAAAAAAAGAAAAAAAAGGAAAAAAAAAAAACAACCTTGGTGATAAACAGCATTAAGTGTTGAGAGCGTTTACTTTGTTGTAAACGATTTCATTTTAATTCTGGCATAATTTTGAAATATAATTCCATCGAAGATTTTTCTTAGGATATATAAATAGACTAAAAAGTCTTAAATTCAGCCTGGATTTTGATAGAATTAAAACTTGTTTCCATGGTTCTATGTAGCAGCTCCACCAAAAGGGTAGCTGAAACAGTCTGCTTTAAGTCTGGTAGAATATAAACATGTGGTGTATGATGCAAATGGTTTTCTTCTTTTTGGGTATCTCTTCTTGGCTTGCAAATGCAAGGAAACATTTCTGAAAATCAAACCAGTTAAGGAGTTACTGAACTAGGTGTGGCATTAGTACTAGGTATCTAAGCAATACAATATATTCATGTACCACTTACAGAATCTAAGGAGAAGATGGTTTACTGCCAGCAGAAAAAATTGCATTAAAAATCAAAGTATGCTTTTCTTAGGCATAAAAGTAAAGCTTTGTACATGGCATGCAGAATTGGAGCTATTTGTCAGAGCTGTAAAAACAAAGGGCTGCTACAGAGGGCTTTGCTGAGACTTGAGGAAGGTGGGACTCCAAAGCCTGTGGCAGACTCAAACTCCCAAAAACTTGACCTCACTCAGTTCCAATGAGGGGAATTCAGCCTCCCCTACCTCTGTTTTTTAACAATCAATAGCAATTCAGTCTTGGCAAGATTGAGACAGATCCTATTTCGAAACATCAGAGATTGAATTTTGTTCACAGGCAGCAGGGAGACTTTTGTGACAGAATCTGGTGTGAAGGGTAAGTAAATTTGAATATTGTGAGTGTACTGAAGGAAGTTCAGTTAGAGTGATGTGGGATGACAAGACTGTGCAGTAGCACATTCAGATAACTGAGAATTGTATCCAAAATAGGACTTGAGACTTCTTCATTGTAATTTTGGTATAAAAGGTAAGGAAGCTAGCAAAAACTTATTCTTTCAAATGCCTTATTTTGGAGATCTTTTTTGTATATTTTCTTTCCTTCCTGTTCTATTACTATTTTTTTAAAAATGTCTTTTATTCCTTGACCTCTCCCTGTTTATCTGCCCCCAGAGTGCTTATCATATTAAACTCTTCCACGGGAGTTTCTAAGCATTAACTTAAGATACTAATTTACCTTGTTAAAGGACCTCATTTGATACAGCAAATGGAATTACTTAAAATATTTAGATATAGTTAAAATTTTGAATTGACACTTAAAATTTGCTGGTTCATGAAAAGTTTATGACAAAGATTATAGGTGTTAGTCTGTACTCTAACTGATTTGTGAGTAGGTGATCTGAAAATTCCCTGGCTGCTTGTGGTTTGAGTTAGTTAATGTGTTTCTCTAAGGTTATCTAAGCAGCCCTGTGGTTTTAAAGAGGTAGCAGTGAACTGAGAAACTTTCACTTGACTGTGGTTTGGAGGTTTGGAGGTTGCATATCTGTGTTTCAGGGTCAGGCTAAGGCAGGAATGAGATACCCAGTGCTTTTACGGCTGCTGTTGTGCCCTGGAGTCCTTGTATATTTTTCCTTACACAACACAGAACAGAAAAAATTAAAACTTTGAGCAAGGTGTGCAACAAGCTGGTAACTGCAGAGCTCTGCAGAGACAGTGGGAGAGGCAATGTTATTTTTTGCATTTATTCATGTAGTTTTTGTTCACCACTCCTAATGGTGATAAGAAATTTCATTGACCCATATTTTGTTTATTATCTTTTCAGATCAAGCTGGTAATTTCTCCACCCTGACTCTTTTGTGCAATCTATGTTCTCTTCTGTGTTAAGATGAGTCTGTGTTGTTGGCAGACTGTTGGATTATACTTCTTTCCTCCCTGCAGTACAGCTGTAATAAAATAATAACTGCAGCTTTTTCTTTCTGTTTTGTGGTTGTGCTTCATTACATCGAACGCAGAACATCCTCTCTAGTCTCTGTTTACCTTCTTCCAGTCCTGGATTTTTGCACATCTTGTGTTACTTCCTATATCTTCATCTGGTTTTCACAGAATCACAGAATTAATCAGATTGCAAGGGACCACAGTGGGTCATCTGGTCCAACTTCCCTGCTCAAGGAGGATCAAAACCAAAGTTCTCCTTTGCCTCATTCTGGTCTCCTTTTACCAGCACCATGTATCAGTTTTACAGAGGTCTTTGGTTTTATTCTTTCATTTAGTTATTTGTACAGGCACTTCTTACGCTCCTTTGGTTGTCCTTCATATACATTAAAGAGGGAGCCATAATCTGCAGTCCCTCTGTGAGGCTTGAGCTGTAAGTAGGGCTACTTGGTTGGTTTGCTCTCCAGCAATTCCCTGCATTAGTGGATTCTGCACAAAACCATCTGCAATACAGAGCAACAAGTGCAAAAGCAATGAAGAAATGTATAATTTAATGCCTAGAAACTTATTTTAATCTTTCTCTTTCAGATGAGCATTTTTTGCTGTGAAGAAACACAAAGATGGGTTTTAAATTTAAAAAAATAGACCTTATTAAAGGGGAA
Source organism: Rhadina sibilatrix (assembly GCA_013400275.1). Classification (NCBI taxonomy): domain Eukaryota; kingdom Metazoa; phylum Chordata; class Aves; order Passeriformes; family Phylloscopidae; genus Rhadina; species Rhadina sibilatrix. The sequence goes on from VWYO01012573.1 coordinate 470,646, forward strand.
AAAAAATGCTATCCGAGAAGTTAAACTAGAACCTGCATATTCTAATAAACTCTTCCAAAATGTTCTTCTTTAATTAGGAAAGCCAACATGATCAATTAATGGGAAGATCAGTACTATCTAAATATTTAACTTTTCCCTTTTTATGGTTGAATTTTACATGTTTTCAGATGATTGTGTATTTGCTTCCCAATGATAAATAATTAAACCTTGTTTTGCCACTTGAAATATGAATAAAAACAAGATGAAGAAAAATACTGATTTAGAAATAGGTTTAGCTGTAAAACCATGTATTTGCTGTTGTGAGCCCTTTCTCAAAGGACATTTGTGTTTGCTTTCCTTTTTTCAAAGATGAGCAGGTGAATGGAACATTTGATGTTCTTGGCTTTACTATTGTCTCAAGGAACAGAAAAGTTGAAATACTATAAAAATTGCATTGTTGTTTTATGGCATTCAAAATATGGTGGATTTCCTGCGACAAATTGTGCTAGCAGAAGCACGATGTGGACTGATACAAAACTTTTTTCTCATTTTGAAACTTACTTGTTAAATGCATATTGTGAAGCAAACTGTGGTGAGAAGCACTTGTGTAATCATGCGAGTATTACCTGGGTAGTGAAACCTGATCTTTCTTAGTAATTGCAGATTTTCATAATTCCCTTAAGTATGGCGAATTCAGCTTTCTGGACACAGTCCACTTTGATCATACTGTTGCCTAAATTAGTATTTATTGGAGATGGTAGCACTCTCTCTCTCCTGTATGAAGCTCTATCACATGTGTATATATATCTGTATGTTGAAAATATGTTGATGTACATTCTGTTGCACAGCTGTCTTATTTCAGTAGGAAAGTTGTTTAATTCATACATGAGTATATTACATAAGGAATAGTAAAGAGCTAGGCAATTCTCATGAAATATGATATGGATGCAGCTGCTATGATTTACCTGATTATTAAAGGCAAACCAGAACCATACCTTTTGAGATTCAGGTTTGACTGAAGGCCGCAACGGGAGGGCTGAGGCTGAGTGTTGCAGAAAAAAAAAAAAACAGTAATAAATACTGATTAGAGAAGAAAGTGTTTCAGAATGAGATTTGACCAAACCTGTTTGAGGGAACAAATAAAATAAGCTCTCATGTCAACTTACTTTTGGCCCTGTTTCCATATGTGGTTGTAGGCTGTTGAAGGGAATTAATGATGGTGAAGATCATAAGGTTACAAGGCAAGGACTTAAGAAGGCAGAGAGAAGGAGAAAGGTCATAGAGAAGTAAGAAAGGCAAAAAAGGGACAAGAATTAAAGCTGAAGAAGGAGAAGGATGATGAACTGTAAAACTGGCAGGTGGCAGAAGTGCACGCACCTGAAGCAGCTGCAATTGGAAATGGGGCAGTAGGAAGCACATGGTAGGTACCTGTGTACAAGGAAACACAGGGCTGGGAGTAGCCAAAAGCCAGAGATCCTGAGAACATGGTTCAAAACAGCCAGGGTGCAGTGAGGGCTGGCAACTCCCTGGGGACTGCAAGGGACACCCATGGGACTGGCAGTCAGGAGCAGGCAGCCAAGGGCACGAGGGCAGCCCCAGCCCTGAGCATCAGGCATCTCCCTGAGGAAAGGCTGAGGCTGGGACAGGACATGGGTCTGTGGGCATGTGGGGGTCAGGATCAGACACAGCCTCGTGATGGCAGGACATGGCCACGGTGATGTGCATCACTACAAACATTGTTGGAGACTCGAATGGGGAAGGCAAGATGTGGTGTTTGTGATTGTATTTTGCTGAATGCATGAAGTCATTAATTCAATGTCATAAACATCCATAGATTTTGTTACACTGTTGTATTTGTTGATGTATGCTGTTGTCTTCTCATATTGTTTAGAAGTGGTAAGAATATGTAAACAATTAGAAATGTGAGATAAAAAAAAGTAAGCTTTGTAGCTTCTGAAACTGTACTGATCTTGTTTACCTTATTTATAATCAAAATAATCAAAAACTATGTGATGCATAATTGCTCAGCAGTGTGAAAGAGAAAATAGTTTTCTGCCTCATATTTTATTTTTCATTTTGGTAAATAATAATATTTCACAATTATGATAAAATGGCCTGCATGTCATCTGGAAAAAAGGAGATGGTTTGAGCTTTCCTCTTAAATGTTATTCTTACTCTCTAATCATTGCACTAATACATCTCCCAAAATGCTTTTGCTCTAGTAAATTTCCCTAACTGTGGTGCTTGAAAACTGGTCATGCATTTACATGCAATGTGAAATTGAAGATATTCCTTTGGGCATGATTTTTCTCAGAAATATTTTAATGTCATTAATAATGTGTAAGTGTAACAGGCTTAAGCAAGCCATAGACTAGGTCACTTCTGATCTGCATGATAATTATTCCTACATGGCAATTCGTATTACAATAAGTATGTAAAAATGGTAGTGGGGGGAGGATGTACATTTGCTGTATTTTTAGAGGCTAGATAACCTTTTGATGGATGATACTACCCATTTCAATTCAAGTTGCTTACTCTGGTATGGTATTAAAAACTGATTTTCTGACTAAAGCTCATACTACTGCTGTAAGAGAAGAAGAAGGGGTAATGAATATTAGTGAAAAAATCGTAAGAAAAAGAATCTTACTTTAAACTAGGCTGTTTAAGGTAGTTGTGGTCATTCACCATTGCAATTGTGACCACTTCCCTGTGGGTCACTTTGGGCAACTTCTATGGTGTTTGAACAGATTCTCAACGTGAAACATGCATTTGAAGACAACAAGTGAGTGTTTATTGGTCAGCAAACATAAAAGACAGATAATAATAATGAACTCCTTGGCCAGATATCCGTATGTGTCTGGTCTGCAGTAGGAATCTGAGGAGTCTTTGCTGGCCAGGCAGCTGTGATTGAGGTGGAAGAGGGCCACCCTTCTTTGCCTCTTTAAGCAAGTCTGCCTTGTTTCTAGGTTGCTGTCTGCCGCCTTCTTTGGGCTTTGATGCCTTTCCACATTGGTGTTTTTCCTCTTGAATCCTTAAGCTGCTAGCAAATCCTATGTCACCAATCCTGCCTGTTTTTTGTGGTTGTCTTTTGTGGCTGTCCTTTGATCTTTCACTGCAGGCTTTCCCAGATCTTGGCAACTTCCTTAGAAGTCAGCCGGAACCAGGGTCAGGCTGCCGTGGCATGTCTGAGACACAACAAGATTGATACCCTAGAGAGAGGTCGCTGAGCAAGAGTATTAGACACTGAGGTCACATACTGTGAGACATGAAAGGAGGAACTTAAGTGACATTAATTATTCCTTAAATTTTAAGTGATTTAGGAGTTTTTTAGTATCATGGCGGTTTTAAAATAAATAATTACATTAAAAATAATTTTTAAAAAAAGAATCTACAGAATTTTATTTTAATGCTGAACATTTGCTTTGTGGCAAATGTGCAACTATTTCAGTTGTTGGTAATACAGTTTGAAGAAGCAGGAAGCACCACTCCTGGCCTTGAATGCTCAGTTCAAATCTTTCCACAGGTTTTTTTTTTTTTTTTTTTTTGGAGATTATCCAGGTACACAGCCTGCAACTGTCCTGTCTTCTGTTCTAGGTAGTGGGCCCCATCATGATCGAAGTTGTATTTACAACCAGAGCAACATAGTAGATGGAGTTTACTGCCTCCCAATAGCACACTGGATTGAAGTCTCTGGACATACTGATGAGATGAAGCACACAACCGATTTCTATTTTAATATCGCAGGACAACAAGCTATCCATTACTCCAGGTAAAAGAAATGTGCAGAGCTTGACTGGTGTCAAATGTTACAAACAGAAAATCTCAGCTGGCATACCTGAAAACTGCATTTGAAGTAGTGAATGTTTGTCTGTATGTAGCAGCAAACTTTAACAAAGATTCAGCACCTCTTTGCAATTAAATGTCAGTTTAGCAGATCCTAAGTTCAAGGATACCTGTACCCTGTACGGGTCTGTTATGTTGCACCACATCTGAAAAACTTCTGTGGCAATTTTTGAAAAGTCATTTTCAAATGCTTGTCTATATACACATGTAAAATTGCATGTATGTTGTGTTTAGTTTGGGATGATGTCACTGAAGAACATGTCCTGGGAAACAAAAATAATATAATCCAGCACCAGAACTTACTGGTGACATATTGTCACTCATGTGGCAGCCACAATTGTGGCAGCAATTAGTGACAGCTGCTTTTGATGACTTTTGCTCCTGGACATGTATTTAAAAAAATGCTAAAACTTAGACAAGCCTTAAGATGTTTGTATTCTGTAGAGTTCACTTGAGACCACTGTCCCACTGGTGAGGCATCCTGGCTTGAATTAGGAGACAGTAAAGGTCAAGGAGGGCACCCACTCTTCAGGGCTGCAGATGAAGCACAGGCTGTATTTAGAGCATCAGGCTGAGCACTGATGGTTAACAAAGTGGCATTGAGGAATTTGGGATCCTGTGTCGTTTTTTTCCCCATCTCCAGTTAATTGATACAGCAGGAATTTTGTGGATTGATAATAGTTGTGTGCAGTCCTCATATGCCACATGCATTACAGAGAAGCTAGTTATCCCACAGGGGTATGTACTTTTTTAAGAAATCAAACCACCTTGTGCTTTCATTAGGCCTTAGCACTGTTTTGTGTGAATTTCTCCAGACCACTTTATCAGCTACACCAACCTCACCATCTTGTCTCCTCTTTGTGCTCTTTATCTCCACCCCCTCACAGGGTAGGAAGGAGAATTGTGTTTTCCTCATTAGACTTGCAGTGTGCGAGAGAAGGATTTCTTCCCCTTGGTATCTTTGGAATAGCACGGATTCATAAACACTGTCAGGCACATGTAGGTATTTGTGGGAGCTTTTCCCTGAGGCCCCCTCAAGTTACATAGTACTCCTGATAGACTGTAGTGTTCTGTGGATCTTGAACATCTGTTTCCAACATCCTATCAGAGTAAAGATCTTGTTTATTCCAAAGCACAGACTTGTCAATCCCAAATAATCTTTGCTTGGCAGAGAAATTTTTTGAGAAAGAAGAACAGCTGTCAGAAAGTGAATAACTAAGTACCAAAGGCTAACTTATCTTCCTTTCCAGAGGCAGCAGTGATCCATTTAATGCTGCCTTATCTGCATGACTATGTGTTTCAAAGATTAGGTAAAAAGCTGCAGATTCTGCTAGAGAATATTTGAAGGAAATTTTCTGAGCTGTGTAGTCTTTTGCAGATGAGGATCTTCTCCTTCATTCCCTTCTCTCACACACGTACGTACCTTCATTGAAAGGCAAACTTATATGTACATCTTAGCAATTCTTATCTCATTTCTTTGAGCTATATTAAGTAAGCATGCTCTGTAACAGTCCTGTCACATAATTACTTCCAATATTTTGAAGATATTCCGCCTTAAATGTTTTTTTAATTATTAACAGTTGGGGGCAGATTCACCATTCTGTTGCTTATAATAAAGCAGCCCAAAAAAACTAGCTATTGTAGATTTTTGTTGTTGCTATTGTTGGCGGAGCAGCTGAAGTGAGCTGATGAAAATGCCTTTTGCAATGGATTTATTGATTCAGAGGAGTACTATGAAGATTAATCTAATAAAAATACCTATATACCCCCCCACCCAAAGCAAAAAAAAAAAAAAACAAAAAAAAACCAAACAGAAGCAAAAAGCCAATCCCTCTGCCAGTACAGTTAAATCTCAGAGAATGATCAGATCATGGTTTTCCAGCTAAGATTACTTTTTTTCCATGCTGTAGTGAATGAGCATTATGACCACAAATTCTGAATCCTGTCACCACTGATAGGATCTTTACAGAGTGATGGAGGCTGGAAAAAAGTGATTTATCAATGAAAACTTTTGATGTGAGCCTGTCCTCTATGTTTCTTCCACTTAATAGGGCTGCCATGTGTGAAATCATGAGAAAGGAAGGTTTTCCTCTGTCAATGGAGCTTCCCACATGAGCCCTGGGACTGAATTTATTTATCTTCTGTTGAATCACAATTAGAAACAGTTGCTCTGAGCTTTGCTGCCATCTTACCTCTTCATAAAACACGAGCTTCTGGTTTAAATGGACTGCAGCCGGAGGAGAAGAAACTGCTTCTGGCTGGGGCCAGAAACAATTTTGCATTATGCTGATGCTGATGATGACACTCTGAGGAATCAGATTTTTATTATTCACTGTAGATGTATCACTCATAATTTAGTGAACTTAAACTTATATTTAGAGAACTCATTTTGTGTTGGTCATTCAGGTAGGAGAGCATATAATATGGTTTTTAAGCACAGTGAATTAGAATTAATTTCTTGCAAATGTGAAATGGAGCTTTCCCACAGCTAAGAGTCATGACTGATACCTCCATGGCATTAATATTCACTGGGTTTGGAGATATAATGAGACCTTTAACCAAAATGTGATTCAGGAAAAAACCCACAAAAACAATAAGTTTCTCTTTTTTGTTAGCTATTACTGCAATAAGATGGCTTCAAATTGCAGGAGAGTTCACTTAGGATGCAGTAATTTTCCAAAGTAAATTAAAGTCATTGTAATCTTTTCTGAGAGAAGATGACTTCAGAAAATTTGTGAATCTGGCCCATATTATCTCTGCTTCAGTTCTATCTGTGGAAGGTTGAAGTTCCTTATTTGTAGATGTAGTATACCTTATTATTTATATAAAAACATCTGCATTTCTCAGAAGAAAGACATTACGTAAGAGCAAGAGAGGGAGTGACAGTTGAAATTACAAAATCCTTAAATAATATGTTGAGGACAATGATGCTTGATAGCAAAATTAGATGCTATGGAAATGAGTATCTCTGATAGGAAAAGCCATCTAGTTAGTTTCCTGTTTTCAGACTAATTTTAGGTGTGTGCCTAAAATTAAATCTGACAAACAAAAATAATTTTTACATGCTTTGCATGTAAAATGCAATAAAATGGAATGTGTAAATGAATTCCTCAAACAATGATAGCTAACCTGTAACTGTGGTATTGTATGGCTGTTAAATATTTTGGAGTAAAATACACAATTAGCAATCCACAATCAGTGGAGTCACTACATGAGAGTAGCCACGGGTCCTGACAACAATTTTTTGAGTTATAGGTTTCTTTAGTGCCTTTTTTTGCATTATAAATATGTATATGTAGGCAAATAAGTACTTATATTTCATGTTTGTGGAGTGTTTGGGAAGTTGACAAATGTGTTGCTATCAACGGTTTTTTCCATGCTTGGAAATATTATATTTGTTTTGAAATTATTTTGGTTAGTATTATTTTGGTTGCAAATGAAACACAATTTATGATGTAGTATTTACAAATGCTTTGTGGCTTGTTGGTAAGACAGTTTCCTACAACACTGCCAGTAATACAGGTTATAGCCTAAGTTAGGTGTTGAGTGGGAATGATTAGGAGAGTCACATAAGATGTGTGCTGCTCCTTTGTAGTAAATGTTAACGTAGATAGGTGAGTGAATAAAGAATGATCCAGGGCAAAATGGAGATGCTTCTTTTTTACCTTTTGGAGACACTAGAGCAGTATTTTGCTGATGGAGCACAGAATTTCTTTCTATGGGAAAAAATGAGCATTTACTTGATTGATAAGCATCTTTAATCAGGTGGAAAACAAGAACTTGGTTGAATATATTTGGTTCAGCATGAAATTAGAATTACCTTTGAAAATAATATGAGAGAGCACTTTTTTTTAGTCTTTAATTTCTCTTTTTACTGGTTGCAATTCATTCACAAAATAAAATACCTTTCTGTTTTAAATATAATTCTTTTTATAGAGTTATTTTTTATTACTGAATTATAAAAAAGGCTTTAAAAAGTAAGCTGTCACAAAAACCCCCTAGAGTGCAGTGACCCGTGCTACTGTAATAGAAAGCAGCACTGATATTTTATGGCTGCATTATGAATTAAGAGAAGAGGTGATGATGTCTACAGAGATTACCATAATTAACAGTAAAAACTGAGAGCTAACTGTCCCCTGTGCCTAAAGAATGCTTGTGATATTAGAGAAAAGAATAAGAAATTTGAGTTCTGGGACAAAATTCATTGATTGTGTTCTAGTGAAATAGTCCTGATCAAAAGGACTTAACATCAGTAAGAGTTCATCCTTTGATTTCAGTACTTTGGGCTCTAACTGTAAAGTTATCTGGTCACTTTATACATTAAGTAACGAAAATATTCTAAGGCACATTTTTTGATATGTTTATCCCATAAACTAGGATATCTGACTACTCCTTTGAGTATTGTTTTATTGTACTGAGCTTTAGTCTGAAATTAATCTAAATTGGTACCATTGTATACTTACCAATGGGAATCACCTGTTTTAGAATGGTTTAAAGGGTAATTCTATTTTTTGTCCTTTGTGTGTCTTCTTTTTTTTTCTACATCACCCCCAACTGGAGCTGAGAAATGCTTTTACTAGCCTCTGTTGTGAAGAAAATGGGTTTCAAATCAGTGTAAGAAGTGACATTTAAGCAATTTTTTGTTTAAGTTCTTGAAAGTGAAGTGGGAGTATGAGACAATAGGAGCAATAATGAGAAGACAAATTATGAGGGTAGAATTCAATCTGGTTTTAGTGCTTATTTGTTTTTATGTATTTAATTTGGATGATCTCTGTATTGGGTAACAACTGCATTTTTCTTCCATATTTGTTGTCTCCCCACACCCTACATAATAATGGCTAAAACCAGGAAAAACTATTCTGTTTTTCCAAGTTTTTGATCTTGCTTGGACAGGATGGCACTCGGCTGGGATAGCCCAAGACAGGCTATTGTTGAGTTAGCTTCAAATCTCTTGTGAATGTGAACAGAAGTAGAGTTCAGATATTCCAGCAGTGCAGTCACATGCCATGAAGTTGAATCCTGGGGATGAACTGGATGGCAGGAAGTCGCTTTTCAGTTATTTTGATTTTTTGAGTATTAGCAAATGGCTGTTGCCAGCACAGCTCTGGTTCTCTTGCTGTGACCTACTGCCTGAGCACCTAAAAGGAACTTGACATGAAAATACCTGGATGTCACTCATTTCTAATTGCATTTCTTGTGAGTGCCAAGTGAGTAGCAAGTGAAATCTACCTTTAGAAAAGGTGATTTTGCCAGAAGGCAAAAAGTTACAGAGCTTCTAGATTAAAGATTTTACATGACTGTCAAGAGCATTTGAATTCCCAGTATTGCTTCTATCTACAGTGACTGATCTGTTAAACCTGATGAATGGCTATTAACCAGCAGGCTGCCAGGTTTGTTGCCTCCTGCAGTTCCTGAGGGACACAAATTTTTGGCTATTTGGGATGAAGTTGTAATAATGCCTGGTGAATGGTACATTACCTGTGTGAATAAGCTAAAGGAGATCTTAGCATGGTGTCTGGTTAGTCTTGTAAGGTTTTTTTCCAGTAGTTTTCTTTACCATTCTGCCGATCATACGTGGTTTTGGCAATGGGTGACTGAGAATTTTTTTTATTTAGAAGGATGATTGTCCTAGAATGAGTATTTCATTAATAAAATGGCAGCGAGCAGAGACTGGCTGTTGATAAGAAGATGAGGCCTTTAATCAATTTGCCAGCAATGGGTAATATTTACTTAAAACCACTGTTGCTCTTTAAAATGGATCTTTTCACAGGTGTGCCTCTGCACAAAATGATTTCCTTACTTCTCAAGAAAAACTTACAATTCTGTGTCATTCTGGGAGGGAAGGAAGATTGGGAACCCTCCATGGAAAAACCTGGAGGAGTAAACGTAGTTCTGTTTTTCTCTGTGGGATATAACAGAAAAATGTTGATAGTCCACTAAGTACGAATTTTATGTGAGGTATCACTGTTAGGGAGCAGAAACTATTGTTGCTTCTAATTTCTCTGTGTGTTTTACCCTGTCTTCCTGCCGCTCATCCGTATTTCTTCTGGAGGCTTTCAGCCCTTTTTCCTGCCTCTTCACTCTTTAACATTCAGGCTGTAAGCAAGGGAGTGAAGTTCTGTCTCGGTTGGGAAGCGATTTGCTGGTGTTGCTGGCTGTGAATGAAATTGACTGAGATTGTGAAATCCTGGGCAATTTAGCTCACAGCTGGGATGACAATGAAGGGGCAGCATCATTCTCTCACTGGAGATGATTTTCCAGTTGTCTTGCAGATATTTATTTTCTCCTAGCTTTTACATGCATTTATTAGGTGCTGAGTAATTGCTGCATTTCTTAGTACAGTTAAAGATAGCAGAACTCTTTCTGAAAAACAGAGATTGTGTACACATCCTTATTGCTATTTAGCTTACGAGGAGGGAGGGAATTCAGATTTCTGGTTGTTGTTGGGAAAACGTCACTAACACAACCCCACAAGTTACACCTGGTGAACCTGTTGAGCCAGGGATGTGTTTGCAGAGTAAACCCACTCTGCCTCTCCTTCCTTGTGATTTTTTTACAGGCACAGCTCCTAGGGCAGATTGGCCCAGCCGGCCTGAGGCTGACTCTTACAGAAAAAAAAATCTCAGAGCAAGTGAGTTTTTAGTCCTCAAATGTGAAAAGTGATGCCATCAGATATTTTATTACCGCCAGCTGTTTTGGTGTTTACTTACTTGCTCAGTGTATACTATATTTCTGAAAGAGGTGATCTGGAAGTCAAAAAAATCTGAAATAAGCAGCTGCATAGTTATTTTAAATGAAATGGGAAAAGCATTACAGATACTTCATTTATAAACAGTAGCAAGACATAGCTATTAAGTTATGAATTCTACCTCCATCTTCCATATTTTTTGTAAATGCTGAGAGATATAAATGCAAGTTTTCATGCTTAAATGCTCTAGATATTTACAAGATAATTTAAAAAATGTGCCTCCATATGAAAATATGGAGAGTCCTACTTAAAGAATAAAAAATTTTTATTAGAAAGGAAACTGGAATATAGCTCTAGTTCATTTGAAGTGTGTCTCAGAAACATAAGTATTTTATTTCCCAGGAGTAAATAGAGATTATCAAATTGTTGCTGTATTTTCCCATATATAATTTTTTCTCTGTAAGAAAAAAAAAACAACAACAAAGAAATGAACTGCATTTGTCTTCCCAGGGAACATATTAAGAGGCTGAACTGAAAATCTCTTGTTCCCTCCTTTAATGCTTGTACTTTGGGAAATTTAATTTCAGGGAGTCAGGTACATAATCCCTGCTGTTGTTCAGAAGTTTAATGTGTGTCCTCCCATGAACTGTGATAAAAATTGAGTCAAATGTCATAGGTATTGCCAAGCTTTAAGAAATGTGGATTTCTTCTTTATTGGTTCAGTAGGCAGCATGGTTTATAAGTTTAAATGAAATGTCTTTTTTTCCTTGATGTGAAAAGCCTAGTAATAGAATTTATGATTTTAAGCATCAAGAAGAGGATAAAGGCAAAATATACATTTCAGTTTTAATACAGACACAACAAAAAATGGAATATAAATAAAATTAATAATTAAGTATGTGCTTGCTTACTTTCTCCCCTTTCCTTCTCTCCTCTTCTCTCCCATCCATCAGCTGTGGGTCAGCAACGAGACTCTCATTCAGTTCAGGGGCTGGATACTGGGCACTAGTATATGGGGGTGGATGTTAGTGGGCTTCTAGAGCCTTTTCTTTTTTAATTATTATTTTTTAGTTTAACTAACTCCTTCAGAACTGCCTTTTAAAAGCTCTTCAGAAGAGCTATATCCAGTGCCTTCATTTTCCCAAGATGGTGATCTGATAAGGAGGATATGCAGCTTTCCTAACAACATAATTTCTCTAATCTTCCTTCTTTCTGTGGTCCAACTGCCAGCTCAAAGGGTTGGCCATGTACAGACCAGTCCTAAAGAATGATAAAGACTGCTTTCACTGCAGAAGACTAAATTTCTCAGCTTCCTTGTAATAATGAGTTACTTCAATCTGGTGAGATAAAAGGAGGAAAAAGCTTCTCAAATATATCTGTAGTCTTGGTAATAAGGCTATCCAGTGTGTTTAACAAATTTACAAAGTCAAGCTTCAGCTGATAATGTAAACACATTAAAACAGACTTCAGTAACAGTAGATCACTTTAATATATTTGTTCAAATGTTTGAAATTTCAATTTCCCAGTAGGTGCAGTGATACTGCTGGGAAAAGAAAGAAATCTGAAAGAAAAAAAGAGACATTTTTAAAACGTAGAGAACCCCTGGCAATTCATGTCAGTCTTTAGGCTCCAATAAAAATTGCAGCATTGATTGTTCATAAATTTAACTCTCGTGATTTTTTCTCATTTTTTCATCCAAGACTTCTTCAAGACATTCCACTATACTTTGTAGTTTTGTGTTGAAAAGACACACATAGGTTCTTCTGGGGCCTCTCAGTAGCTCCATTACCATCCCAGCCTCAACCTTTGATGTTGGCTGCTCATCCACCAGGGTTATTAATCTCATGTTTAGAATCGAGTAAGCAGGTACATTAGCTAAAATTAAGTTTTCTGACAATTTTGTTACGGTAGCACTACACACATGTTGTTCCTTTGATTTGACTTTGCTGTGAGAGCACCTTATTTTAGATGTTTATGTAGCTGACTGTGGTGAGGCATTAATTCCATTCTTCTCCATATTTCTGCTTCAGTATGTATCTGTCCCTCTTTAAAATTCAAATAAATGAACTGATGTGTGCATAGAAATTCTGGATAAATTGGAATGAACATTCATACGGCCTCATCAAGGCAGTTTTCAGATGGTACCACAAGGGATGAATGTGCATCTTTCTCTGACCGTTGGAGTTCTGAGAGATTCCATTATTTTGTACATGTGCATATGGCGCCATGTGGATCACAAGGCCACCGAGGAATAATCTGTGCTTTGCAATGATACAGTTTTCATGAATATGTACTTGTTTCTGATGCATTGGAATGTATTTCCATTGGATCTGAAATGCTGCATTTTGAAAGGTATATTTATCTTTTATTGGTTTTCCAGTCTAGATTCCTAAGCAGCTGCTAATAGGTAAACTCTGAAAGAAGACAAAATATATTTCTACCAATGATTCCCTAATCTTCTTGGGCACTAACCTAAAGTTGATTTCTAGCACTTTAAGTCAATTTTGTTGAGATGGTTTAACTTACAGGTGCCAGGAGTGGCATCATTCCCATTGCTAAGCACTAATGTTAGAAATTCTCATCCCTAATGCCAAGAGATTCATGGCTTATTGCAGTCTGGCTGAGTTTAGCAGCCTGTTGTTCTTGTGTTTCCGGGTATTTGTTCTAATCCAAAATAAATGGGAATGTTGGCAATCTAAGGGAGACATATGTGGGAAGTAACCATTGGCAACCAGGGCTGCATGAGACAAGATTCTATAATTGGAGCATTTAGGCATTAATGCTCACAAGCCAATGGAGGAGTCCTTTCCAGGTTGTTCAGTACAAGCCTTGGAACCTGATGCTCTTCTCAGGCTGTATTTTTGTAATTGGCACACTGTCTGCTTTCAGAGAATGTTTATAAAATGAAAGTACAAGAAGAGTCATTCCTTACAAAGGCAAATCTTGTTTTCTTCTGCATACAGTGTGCTCCTTAGGCATCAGCTGAAACCTTGTGTGTATGTTTGAAAATAATTCTGGCAAAGTCCTGTAAAACTAGATCTGGACACCCTGTCCTACAAGGCACTGGTGTGCTTGTGAATCATTACTTTCTTATCTTCACGATAGAAATACATAGAAAAATGTAACATAAAATATTTCATTTGAATACAGGGAAAATAACATTTAATCTTCCACATTTCAGTTTTGGCTATGTACATAAAGTCTTGTGTGACATTACTTTAGATCATATCTAAACTAGAGACAAAATAGATTATAAAAAATGTATAAGAGATAAATTTGCTTTAAGCATTTTAATGGAATTAAATGAAGAAGAAGGGAGAAGAGTTTATGTTGTGAGTCTTTTCACTGTATAGATTTGAATGTATTGCAAGGTTGATGACAGAAATTCCACTGAACTTACTGGACTATGTTAGCTTGGTTTAGAAACAAAATTAGATAAATATGATCCATTATTGTGTCTGGAAAAAAAATATGCAATAAATGAGAATATTTTCCACAGGATGTGTAGCTTTTATGCCACTGGAGTTGAAGAAAAATAAATTGGCTTGAAAGAAACTCTGTGCTACCATAGTTTGACTACTTCTGGTGCCTGGGATAGACAGTATAGTTTAATGAAGACTAAGAAAAAGGATCTATTACTATTTGTAAATGACATTCAGGAATTACTACAAAGGGGGAAGAAGAATTATTGAAATTGAACTTTCTTTAAGATCAAATGGATATTAATTGCTTCTGAATGAATTCAGAGTGTAAATTAGAACAAGGTTTCTGTCATCAAAGGAATGATGTCTGAATTCTGGCATGACCTTTTAAATAGGGCAGGAAGGACAAGGAACCTAAATTATTTCAAGATGGAGCTTGATAAATGAATATAGGTAGTGATTCCAGAAATGGAAATTAAAGTTTATGATTATAGTATCATAGATCATAAGCTCAAAGAGACCTCAGAAAGTATCCAGTCCATTTCCTTGCCCCAACTTAATCTCAATTACATTTAAATCATTTCAGGTTTATCCAGCCTGATCTAAAATATGATCTCATCTTAGTGATGAGACTCTATAGGCCTGTTACTCTCCCATTCAATTACCTCACTATTCCAACCATTAAAAAGCTTTACTAATCTTAATTTAAGTCCTTCTAGTGCAATTTAAGTTAATTTCTTCTTGTTCTCTCCACAGGAGGCTTGGAGAACAAATTAGTATCCTGCCCTCTATAGCCCTTTAATACATGCTTGGAAACTCCTTTTTTTCTGAGAATCAGAGTGGTTGACTTTGGAATATCTCACTATGTTCATTCTGATATTAGTCCTTGGATCTTTCAGTCTTTTCTCTGAAAACTTGTCTTCTAGAACTGTGATTGTTCTGGCACTCCCTGCTGGGCTCTCCAGGTGTTTCTCTTCCTGCATCCCATTTTTCCTGATGATGGTCTACCAGTACTAAATGCAACAGAAGGATTATTTTGTGACTTTCATTCATGGTGCTACTGCTTTTCCAAGTATTGTTGTCATTTTTGCAGTATGGGATGTGGCTTACTTCCCAGGTGTCTACGTGTTTTCAAGTTCCCTGCTGTGGCAGGGTATAGGATGTTAGCAATGTCCTCGATCTCTGCATCTGTCCTTATGAGATGTTTTTAGTTTCTTCTAATAAAGCTCTTATGCTCCTTCTAAGGGAATGTTTGGGATTGATGTGGAAGGGGAAGATGGGCCATAAAGGGAAAATTTAGTGGATCTGTCTAGATGAAAGTCTTATGTGACTTTAATTCTTCTCACGTGGATCTTTTTATCCTGCATCCCTGGTGCATTCAAAGCCGGGACAATCCTGAAGCACACGCAGCCTACAGAATGCTCCAGAAGGTTGTGAGTGAGAAGAGCTGTGCTGTGCTTAGGCGTGGGCATGGTTGCTCAGTGTCTCATGACCTGAAGAGAGCACGGGGGAGCCTGCTCTAAGAGCAGTTTGCTGGATAAAGTGAGGACAATCAAACCCTTTTGTACCATCAAGCTGATGCCATGGAAACCTTTTCCTGAGACAACAGAACCTGAGGGCAGTGTAACACTGGAACCACTTTGTAGCTGAATGTCTGGGTAATACTGTATTGCAGTCACAGGTTTGGTATTATTTTGCCTGCTTTACTTTTAGCACATTGTCAGCTTGAGGTCAAACCTTAATGGCTTATTTGCTTGGCATATCAGTAAATGAGGTAGTTTTATGCCACAGATTTGTGAACATGGAATAAATAAGGTACTATTAAGCATAAGACTTAGATTTCAAGGGATTGAGAAACTTTGCATATTGCTAAGCTGACAAAGTGTTGTTCTACAGTGATAAAAGCAGGTGTTTCTTTCTACATTCCAAGCCTGCTCCCATGTGAGAGGCTAGATAAGTAGTTCAAACTAAATCTAAGAAGAAAATTTGTCCGACCTTAATTGTTTTTCATCAGAGTTGCAAATAAGAAGAAGTTAAAAAAAAAAACCACCTTGGAACTACATGGTAGCCTGTTTAATTCTCCTCATTTAAAACCCTGAGGTAGAATTCTTAACATCACAATAAACTGCACTCTTTCAGTGGTAAAGCAGAACAAATTTATAAGCAATGACTTATGCTCCTTCTACATTTGACATTTAGGTAAGAGCAATTTTTTTGTTCAAAAATATAAGTAGTTTCTATAAGGTCTGCAGGTGTGTTGTTTCAGTAGGATATAGTTTTATCATTAATCAGTGTTTTTCTCTGATGGCTTCTGCTAAGGTTATGGCCATTTATTCCATCTTTCTTGATAAGAGTGATCTTATTAAGCCTGTTTATTCTGTCTTGGAGTTAGACCATAGCTTATCAAACCTTACTCTCCTTCTCTGGCTACTACTGCTTGACTCTGCTGGGAAATCAAGAGCATCTGACAATTCCCAGTCAATCCTGCTTTAGTCAGGCCTCTCACCATGAGGGGTCCATTGGTTTGTCTTCTGCTAGGAGACTTTATCAGTAAATCAACAGGAGAAGGAATTAAGACCAGAGCCATTTACCCTTGTGCCCTATGCAATATGCGATGAAATGTCAGTGTCATAACCCCTCAGTTCTGCTGAGTTTAATTATTGTTTCATTGGTAAGGAGGCGTTTTGCTGAGAGATCTTTCTGTCCTTTTTTTAACAGACTGTAGTGAAACCAGAATTCCTGTACAAGACCAAAGCAGAGACGACTCTGTTTTGGTATCTGTCCGTGCTGTCTGTATTTTGGAGGAAGACACAAGACTAAAAAAAATATTTTTAAAGTGTTGCCATTTTCCTCATCTCTTGGTAGTTACTTTATAGGTGAAGCTGTATGGAATTTGATATTCTTTATGTCTTTTATTTATATAAAGCCAGCTGCTTTGCCCTTCTCATATATATTATCTTTAAACAATTATTAATTCCCTCGTAAGAATGTGAAATTCTTAGTCTGCCCTCATTTGATAGTATTTTCACAAAAAATAGCTGGAATATACTGTATTTTGAATATTTTCCTTTTTCTGTATCTTTCTTGACACAATAAAATATTAGTAAAAAGTTCAAATTTTGAGTGCATAGAATAGGATTAGTGATTTTTAGACCATTACTGTAAATTTTCTGTTACTTTCAGTTCACTTCTTGGTACAGGCTCATATTTCCACTTTGACCTCTTTATAAAGCAATGCTTTCACCAAGTGTCACTACAGCAGGTACTGTTTCCCTTTCTATTTTATTATAACATCTTAAAACACAGTGATGTGCATGTGAGATTGTTTATTCCAAGACATATTGCTGAGATGCATTCATCAACTGTGAATCGCATCTGCTCCTTTGCTGCATATTCATTTTGCTTAATTTGACACCACTGGCAATTGAAACTAATGATGGTTTGGGCAAACTTTGGTCTCTCCTTGAGTAGGTTAATCTGTTTGGAAAGATCTCAACTTGAAAAAGGAATCCCATGTTGAATGTAGGTCAGCAATGACATGCTGCAGAAGAACTGCCAGGGGGCTATAAAGAGGGATAAAGCCTTTGAAGCGCAAGAAGTAAGCAATCTTTGGTTCTTCTCTTTTCAGTACTGGGCATAACATATTCAAAGAGAGAGAGAGTCCAAAGGCAAACAAGAGTGGTCAGATGCTTTGAATATATGACAAGCGTGTGTGTATTTGTATGCATGAAGAATGCAAAGTTGTGTTGGAGTGTGTTGGTAACTTAAGAGATAAGTAAAAGGATTTTACAGAGTGGAAGGAAATAATCTGTTCTTAGTGTCCATTGTGGAGACAAGAAGGTGTCTGTATGACCTATGGCTGCACTATTCATATTAGACAAAAGAAATTTTTTTCTGAGGAGAGGAGAGGAGAAGATAGTAATCAGTGTGTTTTCACCAAATCTGAGAATATTTCAGCATGCTCAGATCTTCCACTGGAGAACAGAATTTGGTCATTTGAAAATCCGTCTCTGTGAATGCATTTAGGGCATTAGACAGCAATCTAAGTAATGTTCTAGATTGCTCTGGCAAAAGTACAGGAACCTCATCTCACTCATCTCATTTCTAGGAAGTGCTCACTGTCACAGGTTCAGAGAAAAGAACAAGGAAGGCCTGGAAGAGAGATGTCTAATTTGATGCTTCAGGGAAGGCACACACAGACCTATGAATAAGCTGCTATATGTTGTTAGAAGGATGCCACAGGCAAAAGAAGGAGCACATGCAGGATGATAGTTCTGGGTCATCATAATCCAGTGGTATCGCCATTTAAAGTGATATGCTTGTCACAAGGCAGAGAATACAGAAAAGATGAAAGAGCATCTCAGCTATAGCTGGTAGGATTTCCTATATTCTCATTTTGAATATGCCCAAAGCAATACTTCTGGAAATCGCTTTTTTTGTGTCAAATGAGACAGGGAACAGACATCTGGTCTCTGAACTAGTTTAAATTTGTCTGAAAGTTGAAAATTTCGATGAAGCTTTTGGTTCAGAGAGATCATTATTTTCCATTGAAAATGCACCTTATAAAAGAATTCTGAATGAGTTCCTACTCCAGTGCCATCAGGGGAGGAAATAGTAATGCAGTGTAATTGGAAACAGTCTAGTAGTTCAAGTGCTGCAAAAGTCATCTGTAACGAGTTGTGCTTCAGGCCTATATTCCCTTTGGGCTGCTTGCTTGTAGTGGTACCAGGGTAATAGCACTACTTTGGTGCAAAAAGGCACCCTGTATGCCTAGAAGCAACACAAAATGCTGGGGCTAAATTGGTTGAATTATGTATGTCGCTCTTCTGGGAATGCAGAGTAAGTTTTACTTCAAATTCCATGTAACTGTGGTTGTATGCTATACCTCTAGGAAATAAGAGTCTTGAGGGAGGACAGAGTCAATTTAATCATTTGTTGTTTCAGCTAAATTGCTCTCTTTTGTTATATGTATATATTAGTACTTAACTCACTGTCATCAGATGCTTAACAGGATCTAAAGAAGTCTGGTGTAGACAAGTGAAGTGGAGTGCAAGCTTTAACACAGGCTATGCCTTGACCTGGCACTGAGGGATGATTCAATCCATCACTTTTCATTTAAAATAATAGACTGGACCTTGGTCAAAAATATCATTGGTATAAACAAATGGCATCATTGACGGATCACTGTTGCCAATAACCAATGACAAATTCCCTGCTATTTTTCCTTAGTTTGGCAAAGTCCTCTCTTTTGAATAAAGCTGGCAACTATCAGCATAAAAGGACATCTGTCAGTACCTGATAGATACTCTGATGAAATGTGTCCCTAAAGTGCCAAACCCTATCCTTTTCTATAAGAACTGTGACTCTTAGAGGGTTGATTAATTTTAGGGTAGATTCTAAGATGCCTCCTCCTAGCACACTGATGATTGTTCAGATCTGGAAGCAGTACCTGAGTCATCCCGGCTTGCAACTCAACATTTTACGGAAATTTCAATTCGGAATCTGTTTGTCTCAAAGCATTATTAGCAAAAGTAAAACAGGAACTGCTGAAGAAGCAGAGTAGACATTGGTGTCCTGGAGGAAGAGCTGACTGCCTGATGCAGTAACCTGGTGTCTTTCCTTTAGGTCAGGTCGCCTTCCCTGGGAATCAGATCCCTACAATTACAGTTGCTGGGCTGGTTTTGTACTGTACTAAGGTTGAGAGGTATGGTGTGCCATGCTTTGTCAACCAGCCTGAAAATTAGTCTGCACTATTAAAAAAAGTTTCACAATGCTAATTCTTCATTGCCTCAGACTCATTTTCTCCTTAGGGATGGGAAGACTATTTGCATACACATTGATTAAATGGAATGTATTTGTTATTTTAGATGCATTCACTCTGCATTGTTATGTTTTAATCTAGACTGCAGGGTCCTGGGGGGAAGCCAACAAGCACAATATATATCTAAAACATTAAAAATAATTTAAGTGTGCTGGAAAAGAAGTGTACAAGTGTTTGCAGGGTGTTTTGTATTTACTCTGTGGTAATGATAAATAATTGTTGGTTTTCTCAGTTTATAAGTCAAAAAGCAGGTTTTAAATTCATCAGCCTTCAGTCTGGGCTCTGTAAAAATGAACTGAATAACATTTGCCTAACATTTAGTCCTTGTTACCACAAACTCAAGTTTCTCACATTAATTTGTCCATTGGACCCCTAAAAGTTCCCTTAAGGTAGATAAATATTGTATCCAGACTACTGGTGAAGAGCTGAACTGTAGGGCAGGTTGAAAGTACTTATAAAGAAAGGGCTTAGAGACAATCTGCAAGTCTTAATCTCAGAAGATTGCTAAACATCGTTGATGTTTAAATCACTCTAGGTGATTTCTTCATTGATAAACTGTCTCTGACTGAATTGGCCATGTCTTCTGGAGCCAAACATGGTTTATTATCCTTGATGCAGGGAGTAAAGATGTACAAAGTGCCATTTTTGTATTAAAACAAAATTTCAAGTAGAATTTTGCTAAGACACCATCCTGTTTTGATGTTTTGGGAACATCAAAGGGTTTCGTCTGAGGAGATTAAAGGTCTGTTGATCACTAATAATTTCCTAATGTTTTTTCATGTGCCTAGGGATCACATAATCTGCTGCTGGAATATACCCACATGTGAGCTGGAAAGCAGTGGCTGTCAGAGATCTCAGAACACTATAACTTGACAGTTTAGAGGGGAACATAAAAGAGCTCTCTTTCCCACGCCAAGTAGTGCTGTGGCTAAAATCTAGCTACCTACTGAAGTTCTGTGGCAACTTAAAGAAGGGGTACGTTGAAAGGAAAAGTAAAAGTTATATCATTAAGGAAAGAGATGTAAAAATGAAATTATCACATTCTTGCTTGGTTCAATATGTATGTTTTCCTGATCCTCAGCATAATGAAGCCCTCAGCAGGGCTATCAGAAAAATCAATATATAAAATATACCTGCTAAACTCTCCATTAGTCTCTGTACTCGCCCGTGCACTAACCCCTTTTGTTGCTTCCTTCTGATGTCAGAAAAAAGTAAGGTTTGAACTATATAAAACCAAAAAGAAATATAGGTACTATGCAGTAGGTTTATCCTAGAACTTTTACATAAATTGGCTGACAGGACAGCTCTGCAGTACTCTTTTTTGCATGGTAAGAGGGTGGTTAAGCCTTGGCCAGCAAGACCAAGAATTACAGTTATTTGTAGATGGGTAGATAAGGGTCTTGTAGACCAAGGTCAAGGCTACATCTTGATCCTCTCAAAAGCTAAACTTCAGGACCTGATCATAAAATTAATTCACAAGAATTGCATGTCCTAAGTACATCCTTTAGGTCATTCTCTGAATGCCTCCACTAGATTAGTTAATTATGGGGAAAGACTGTGATAAAAATTTGGTAAACTCTTCTGATTGTTCAGTAAATGCAATTAGTGCTGTGCAATACAGGAGGTCTTGTCATGTACAAGACCTGTTAGGTTGCAAGAACAAAGTTAAAAATTATCTATATCACAGGGGTCTTGCAGATAGCACAGCTGTGATGTTCACCCATTAAAAAAATCATTAGGGGAAAAAATTATAAAGCATTGGTTTATCAGTAAGCAAGAATACTACCAGAATTTTATTTATCTCAGGAATGGTTTAGTCACTTTTAATTCAATCAAATCTTAGAAAACACTTTTCTTTTTCTCCCATCAAGGTAATTTAGTGCATTAGATGTCTCACAAACTATCAAGTGAATTACATATGTACGAGTCTCCAGGAAAGCCTTTGAAGGAAGGCTACTAATGTTCTTGTTCTTGAAATAATATCCTCATATTGTCACAAGGTATTAGTGATATTGCCATTTGCCTGTCCCTGGAATGGAGTTTTGTGAGCATTGCTCATCTCCAGCCATTTGTCAGCATCTCTTAGGGCACTGTAGCTTACATTCACCACCTTGAAATGCTGTAATCGTTGTGGCAGGTTGCTGTGGCAGAATCCTGGCATCGGTCACTCACTCAGGTTAGGATGGGGGCTGCTGTGGGGCTGGCACAGAGGAAGGGGGGCAGTGAAGCAGTTGTTGCAGTGGACCTTTGCCCATCCCTCTGATCAGTGGGAATGCTTGAGCTCGTTATGTTGGATTTGGGGCATTTCTTGAACATGTATGCAAAACAACAACTAAGTCAAATCTTTTCAAGTGCTCTCACTGTTGTAATGTGGTTGGAATGGTTATTTGCTATGTAATATATTTGTTTAAATTGGTCTCAGTTACCATATATTGAGATCAAGTCTTTTTTTTTGTCCCATTGAAACAGGGGCTGTTAAGGCCCAAGGCTGTGTTTCTGTGGCTGGTATGCAACCCACCGTGGATGCAGCTTACAAACAGGAAACAATAATTAGTGTTTCCTAGATCTGTATTTTTCTTTTTGACAATATTGTTGTACTAATGTGGCAGGATTTAATATTTACAGTCAATTACAGGTCTTAATTAAATGCTAGTACTTATTACTGTGATAGTAAAATGGAAATAGCTACCTGATGATTTAAGAGTGGTTTGTAGGCTCCTGTAAAAACATAAAACTTTCCTTATTTGTTGCTAGGGTTAAAATTGGAAAAGATCATAAGAGATGCATGACAAACATTTTTTTTGAGGCACTCTTGCTTTTATTGTAGATTTGTACTTAATAGTGTTTGCTAAGGTACAGATTTGTTGCAGTTAATAAGGTTTGCAAAGTTTTTTTGGTAAATGCAGGGATATTTTGTGAAGTTTGTGGATTGCCCGTTCAAAATTGAACTTAATGGAAGCATAAAGAAATTAATGTAGATTACTAGGAATTTGAGCATCTGGGTAATCTATTGTAGATACCATCAGTTTAATTGCATGTGCATATTAAAACCCCTCATTTGAAAACAAGTTTCTTAATATTCAGTTTATAATGTCAACATCTGTTGAAGTATACAATAGTTTTATGATAATTAGCAATGGGAAAACCATAGAACTCTTCAAGTTTGATTTAGAAAAACAACCATGGTTCTGGTACTTTCCCATCCTATATAAACCTCTTGTTTTCCTGAAAAATTTCTGGTCCTTCAGGCATTGAGGGAAGCTATACATGTATTGTAATTCTGTATTTGATTCCCACTAGACTCCAAGACATCAGAGAAAAATTAGAAGAAAATTACTCATTAATTTTTATGTTTCATCACAGAAGGATAGTTCAAAATTCTTTTTTTTCTCACTTCCCTCATTATAGTGGTAGCTAAAGAGTTGGAAGACTTCTTTATATTTGACTTACTAATAAAGTAAGACCATGTGAATCGTGTGGATCATGTGAATTCTTTAGGTTGTTGTTGTTGTTGTGTTCAGTTTGTTTGTTTTGTGTGTATGTGCAAATTGCATGAATCTTCAGAGTCTTCTTATTCTAATCCCTGACGTTAGTAAGCTTCTGCAAGCTTAGTGATGAATGATGCCTTGGAGACATGGACTATAATTATGTTCTGAAATTTTTTCTCAGTTCATCTGGCTCTTTCTGGTAGTCTAGAAGCTTGATCCCCAGCATCAGACATCACCAACTCAACTGTAACAAAATAAGTTGTAATGGAACAAGAAGTTTCTTTCTGCCTGACATGGAAAGTCTGTGCTTAGCAGTGTTTGTGTGATGATGTCAAGCAGGTTTGTAACTGGAACGCTGCTGAACTTGGCAGTTTCCTTAAGATACTGTAATCAATCCCTCTGCAATGTTTTCCCAATGCTAGGATTCTGCCCAACATCTGGCTGGGAAGTTGCCCTCGGCAGCTGGAGCACGTGACCATCAAGCTGAAGCATGAACTGGGTGTTACAGCTGTGATGAACTTCCAGACTGAATCTGACATTGTTCAAAATTCCTGGGGCTGCAACCGGTACCCAGAACCCATGAGCCCTGAAATCCTCATGAAACTGTATAAGGAAGAAGGTCTTGCCTATGTCTGGCTGCCAACTGCAGACATGAGCACTGAAGGTAATGATTGTGTCACTCTTGCAGTAAATTAATAGCAACAAACACTGAGTTACTAATCTTCACTGTCATGGCAGTTGGTGGGAGGAGGAGTTTTGTGTACATTTTGCATGAAAATGTAGCTGGCACACCAGGTATAGTTTCTTTGTGTGCTGTCTTTAATTATGCATACATTCTTGTAGGCAGAGAGGCCATCTGAAGTACTTTGTGTCTGGCAGTATTATGTGTATTTGAGTTTAAAGCCATCTGACATCAGTAACTGCTTGACTGTTTTTGCTTTCACCTTGAGTTCAGCCTAGATAATGAAAATATGCCATATAAGTAAAAGACTGCAGGTTTGCAGAGCAGCTTGCCACCTTTGCTGATTAAAAATGGAGAGATAGTGCTGTGTGTCTGCTGTTCCCTTCCCAACACTCTTTTTCTTTGACTGTAGTATCCCAGTCTGATGAAACTCCATAGACACATTTATATAATGGCTTGCAATTAATTGAAAATACTCATAGCACCTGAGCTGTAACATCAGTTACTAGTACTTTGAAGTCCTTGGTTGGAACGTTCAGATCAAAGTCTGGTTTCCAACCAGAAGGTTAGAAAGTGTGTTTTTAAGTGAGCAGCCTTGCCAGCAGAAGAGAGTGTTTTCAACACAGTGAAATACCACTGCCCCAAATAGATAACTGTCATGTCAGCAGTAGACATCAGGGCAGACAGGAGACCTTAAAACAGGGATCTGAAAGGGCTTAATGTCAGTGCTCATGTGTGCCATGAGGAAAAGTTGGGCTCTGCTGTTGCAGCTCTGGTTCCCAGGATAGCCAGGAGAAAAGTTTCAGAAAATATGGTATATTCATCCCTTTGGTAGTGAGAAAGGCTTTATTCTGTGTTGTTTACCTGTATGCTTAGTATACAATGAAGTCATAACAGTTTTAAGTCGTACAGTAAAACGTTCTTCTGCTCTCCCTCCCTCACTTATTGAATTGATGGCCTTCATTACAATGTTTTGGAAATCAGCAGTATGTAGGTACCTTCACAAATGTCTGGTATCAAAAAAAAATAAAATTCATTTTTGGCTTGCTAACTTTAACACTATGTAAGTTGTGCTGTTCTCTATAATGTGTTGCCTTGGCTCAGTTCCTTTGAAAATGAATATGCCACGCACATCTGATGTTATCAGAATGTATATTTAGAGAAGACTTCAGGCATTTTACAGTGATTCCATGTTACAAGAAAAGTATCAAGTTAGCCTAGAAGGTCATTTGAGAAAATAAAGAAAAAAGTGGAATGTGTCAGGTTTGCCATCATATTTCACAGTTCATCGGGCTGTACAGGCAGAATCTCGGCCAGGGGCTGGCTTTGTCCAGTGCAAATGAACGTGCCTTGTTTTTACCCTTAGGAAGAATACAGATGTTGCCCCAAGCTGTCTGCCTCCTGCACGGGCTGCTGCAGAACGGACACACTGTCTATGTGCACTGCAATGCTGGCGTGGGCAGGTCCACAGCCGCCGTCAGTGGCTGGCTGAGGTACGTGCTGGGATGGAGCCTGCGGAAAGTGCAGTACTTCCTGGCTGCCCGGAGACCAGCTGTCTACATAGACGAGGAAGCTCTGAATCGTGCTGAAGAGGATTTCTACCAGAAATTTGGGCATCTTCGTTCCTCATACCAAATACAAGAGTAGAAAAGCAGAAGAGGAAAAGGAAGGTGAAGAGGAATCCTTGCATTTGAGCCACAAGGACTTAGAAATTTCTGTGACTCAGGCACCCACCTCACCTCTTCAGATTATAAACTTTTTGTAAAAGTGATGAGAATTTTGTTTAAAAAGTGCCTTAGAGTGTTTTCTATTTGCTTTCCTGAAGCTGGCACGATTCCTGTTTTCAAGCCTTTTGGTGCAAATATGAGAACTCGAATCTCTGCAAAGTGAAACAAGATTCTCTTTTAACTATTTGCCTGTAGGAACTGAGGTTTTAGGGTGGAGACTAAATAAGATGTGAGGTGAAATAGAGCAATACTTCAGTGACAAAAAAAAAATACAAAGATTAACTAGATTAAGGTTCAGGTTAGGATGGAGCAGATCTTCATCAAAGATCCTCAGTTATTTTAAGCAGGTATTAGATTGTTGCAGTGTTTTGTAGTAATTTTGTAGACAGCTGGTCTACAAAATGAGAAAGACCAGAAGGAAACTGGTTCTTCAACTCAGTGTTTAAAAACAAAAAGCTAATGTCTAATGCAGTGAACTAAGATTTTTCTCTTTGTCCATTTAGTTAATGTTAAATATTATGAGCTGCAGCTATATTCTTTTATGACATTGGAAGTACGCTGGGCTGTGGCATGAAGAGAAGACACAGCTCCAGCTGTGGCAACTTTGCTTTGCTGTGGGGCAAGGCTGATGTTTGTTACCTTATCCTAGGCTGTGAGTTCTCTGAGTTGAAGGTGCATTTTGCTCCTCTGGTCCATGCAGCGCTGTACAGAGGCTCCCTCACAGGTGCCAAGTCAATCTAAGCAGCAACCACTGGGGTAAGACAGGACATATAGGAATTGTGTGATAACCAATGTGCATGACTGGCACCACAGCCTCTGGGCTGTTGAGCTAGATTAATATCTTCAGTACAGCATAAGCCTCTCCTTGTGCAGGCAGTGGGTGTGTGTTCAGTTTAGCTGATTGAAGCTAATGCTGGGCTATCGAGGGGCTGAATGAATACATTCCTCTCTAGGAACAAAGAGCAACTCTGCAGAGGATGGTTTCTCAGGAGCATAGCCTCAGCGTTAGTTTTGTGGATGATCCCTAATGTTTTCCATTGCTGCTTGGTCGCTTAGCTAAACTAAGCAGTGTCACCAACAGCTTCCAGTCTCACTCAGATAAAACCAATTTGCTGTAGGTTTCAATTCTCAAGAGAGAAGAGATGATTAAGGATGCATAAACATTAGGAAACATAATTTCTATAGGTTTATTCTTCAATGCAATCTCATTTTTTTCAGCCAACTTGTTCCTCTGAAGGTGCAGTCAGTGACAGAGTAGTTTAAGTAATAAATATTGATTTTCTGAATACTTAATGGAGAAACTATTAGATATGAACTGTTTATGGAGAATGTCCAAAATAATATATTTTATTTATTCTATACTTCAGTCATATTGAAAAGAAAAATATTTATTTAAGTTATTCTATGTGTGGATTTGATCATGACTTTATTTCTGATTTTTTGAAATAACACTGCCTGTTTAGAAAATGGATGAGAAAAGTTCTCTGTTAAATAAAGATAAAATTACTATTCCAGCAGTCCATTTTGTCATGTGTCTTTGTCTCCCAATTTCACAAATAGCAAAAAGGGTCATGACCAATATTTCTATATAAAAGTGGAACCAGACCCCTCAATGGTAACAGCCCATGTCTTGTCTGGTGTGCTGTGTCAGTTTGATAGGAAATCTCAAAAAACAGCACAGCAAAAGTGTGTGGATCATATGGCACCTTCGGTACCTTCAAAGACAAAAATAGGTGTTTGTTCTCCTAGCCCAGTTCAGAGGGCAGAGGGAGTGTGTGAGTGCTCCTGTCTGGCTGCTGGGCTCACGTGCAAATGTGCAGGGCTACAGCTGCCTGCCCAGGAGTTACCTCATTCTGACAGAGTTTAAAGTGAAATTTTTGAGCTTTTGCTGCCATGTTCTCCTCAAAATCAAGCATTGAGAGAAAGAGAATGGCATAGGGAGTACAAGTCACTTAAGTTTTACATTTCTGCTAAGATTTATTTGAAACAGCAAGCTTAAAATGTGTTTCCAAGCATCCCAAACAGACAGCCCTTTCTTCCAGATGCAGCTTGTAATAAATGCTGGGGCAATACTTGTTGAGTTGATTCTTGTTCTACAGGTAATGTGTGTATATATAGATAAGTATAGATATAGTTTTAGGGCTCTTGGGACTGAGCAGTGCATAACTTGGCACAAACAGCTGAGTATATGACTGAGGAAGTAACAGGCTACTTCCTAATTTGGATTATGTCGGCAATGGAAGCAGACTGATGTTTCATTTGTAGGGCAAGGAATTCATACGACACAGGAGTCACAGATTCAAGGATGCCCTAGCAGGCCGTTAATTCATTGTTTACTGTCATTTCAGCAAGGGGTTGTTGATTCATTACTTATTGCCACTTCTCTTTTCAGGAGAGAAGAGTTTGCTTCTCTCCTGAACTGCTTGGGAGCACATATGATAGAGCTTGCACTAGCTCATGTACTGCATGAAAGCAACTTGCCAACATCATGTTAACAAAGGATGCAAAGAGATCCCAGGAGCATCCAGGGGCTTGCAGTCCCTTTGTACCTATTTGTAGCATCCTTTTTTCCCCTCATTGCTACCTTCCTGCCTTTGTCAATGAGGGCCACTCTGTCAAGCAACATTCATTCAAAATCTTTTCTGTGGAATGCAACAAGGAACTTACATGCTAAAGGGATCATTGCAAGAGACTACAGCAACAGAAAAATCAATCATATAAAAAGATTTAATTTCTCCAAATGTATAATTACATAATAAAGCTGTATATAGAGATTATGTATTAGAATTCAGATTTGTAATGCGTTCTTATGCTGATTGGATCATTAACTCTTTCCACAGGCTAACCTCTTGATGTAATTTGGAGGAAAGGCTCAAGACAGGCTCTTGTTTATGTACTTGTATATTTCCTTGCTATTTTATGTTGCAGCAGCCTTCTTGTTAGAGGGTAGCAATGAGCCAAGACACAGACTTCTTGCTTATCACAGCATGAAAAGGATCCTGGTTTATTCCTCTTTACAGCTCAGCCATCCTGACTCCAATTATTCAGTGACTCTGGCTGCAGCAAGCTCCCACTGTAGGTTTCCCTTGCAGCCTCTGACTGCTGGTTAATTCCTGCTGAACTATGACTGCATGTATTGGTTTGCAGATACTGACTGCAGGTTTTTACCCAGCTAGACTGTGACTGCAGGTTCCAACAACAGGCTCTAACTGCAGACCCAAACTGACCTCACAGTAATGGTTCTCTCTCCTCAGGATCCTTCCTCTTCATGATCCTCTCGTTCCCACTTCCTCAAGGTTCATCTCCCTCCTGGTTCTCCCCTCACCAGCTAACCCATCCCGCTTTTATCACACTTATCCTTTTTGGATAGACTCATCAGGGCTGAAGCTGTATTGGGTAATTAAAACAGCTGTGACTTATCAGGGGCAAGGTTACCTGTATTTCCTTCTTCTACACTTTAGTCCCAAAGCACTACAAAATTTAGAGAAAAACAGCTCTTATAAAAAGAATTAGAATCAGATAGATAGTAATGGTTATTTTGGAGGGGGCCCAAGAAGCCCAAATTAATGGGAACCAGGCAAAAATGTTTTGATAAGTCATCACAGAAGAGCAGTTGGGGAAAACACCTGTGATGCTGTGAGCATTTGGTATTATTTGGCTCCCTGTTAGAGCTGTGTTTTTACTTCCATGAAATTAAGGAAGAAAGTAGAATTTGCTGCTTGAAATGGGAACATTTATAACTCCAGATAGTTGGAGTATCTCAATGTCATGATAAGGCCAAACAATAGTACATATTCTTTCCCAGGGCTGTGCACAAGAAGGAGCTAAGCAATCTGCTTGCAAGTGGTTTTGCAAAAAGCACAGCTCCTTGAGGAGTGGATTGGGCTTTGAGGGGTATAATTTCATAAATATTTTTCCTTTGGACATCACAAAAGTACTAGTGACAGTCTTCTGCAGGACATTTTTAGATTGATGATGCAAGTTGATAAAAGGGGACTGGTGTGGTTGGTGTGACTACTGAATACCTTCCTTACTCCTTGCTTGCTATTTTTCACTTTGAACTTTGGTCCTTTTGCTTACGTTTTAAGTTTATGATCTTCTCTCTGTACAGAGCCAAGCACAATGAAACTGTGGCTGCAGCTTTGATACCAGGTTGTTCTCCATGGTTGAAGACTCTCAAACCTGGCAGCTGAGTTGTATGTACTGCACAAAATCATGCGCAAAACAGGCTCTCTGTTCTGGAATGAAATTAAAATTTGAGACTGCCAGTCAAGACCACTAGAGCAATGGTAAAGAAAAAAGGCTGCAGATTATGCAGGAGCAGGTAATAAAAACCTGTATTTAAAACAATAACGCAAAAAGTCAGACTTTTCTATCTGTGATCATGATATCATGATGGCCTTTTTGATCTCTAATCTATAAATCCCACTGAATTTACTGGTCTGTAACTGAGGGGAAAAAAATTCTAAAGTAGACAAAGACATTTTCCGTAAGTGTATTAGCCTGTTACTCCTTTTATTCTTCATAATTAAATTGCAGTGAGATGTTTCAAACCAATGATAAAGTTACAAAAAAAAAAAAAAAAAATTCTTTAACAAAATACACTGTGCAGCAGAAAACAATAAGAAAATACTTAGAAGTATAATAACTCCTGAAAAAGCATGTATTTGGCAAGCAAGGGTTACCTTCTAGAAGGATAATGAACATCAGGCTGCTGTTAGCTAAAATGGAATTGGATTAATGCAGCAAAGGATAGCTGAATGTCTCTAACTCTGTGTACATTCTCAGTGGTAAATCACCTCTGCAGATATTTCTTAAAAATTATTCTGCCGGGAAAAAAATGTGGTTTATTTTCCACATGAATACAACATAAAGGGAAATGGGCTGCTCTGAAGGAGCAGACTGGGAATGGTGTAAGTGGAAAGGAATTAATAATTTTTATGGGTTTCAGCAACAGAGTGACATCACCAACAACAAGACCAAACCACATGACTTCATAACTGATCTCCTTCCTAAATTATTAGAGGAAAGCAGTATTTTGAAGGGCAATGACATTACTGTATGTTAGCATAATAGCAGGATTTTGATACAAGTAACCAAAATACATATTGATGGCACTTCAGTTATGCTAACGGTGAACCTATTGCTCATTCTTAATTATACATATTTTCCTCTTGCTCTTCCTTTGACCTCAAGGTCTTTCATTAGAGTCCTAAATTGTTTATTTTTTAATTTTGTGGTTAAAAATTTCAAAATCATGAATATTTTATCAAACGCTTTTTACATAGTGAGTCTTGTCTTATAAACTAAGAACTGTTATACCCTGTAAACTAAAGATGGTAACTAACTTAACCTGACATGATTCAATCCTTTTGTGCTTAAATGTGTTGTCTTATTTGGGAGATTGAATTTATAAAGATTGCAGGATAACATTTGTGATTTGATAATTACTTCAATGCTGATGTTGTTATATTTACATCAAGGAAAATAGAAAGCCTATTTATTCATAAGCTGGTAAAATATTAAATGATATCTCATTCTTGATTTAGATAATGTGAGGAAAAAGCATAAAAAAAGGCTTCCAAGAAGAAATCTCTAATGCTGGACAGGTTTCTGTGGCCTTTACTTAATGTCATTATAACAAAATTTATTTTGTGGTAATGCAGTTTCAGCAGGGAAATAATTAATGGTCAGGCCATCATCCAAGAGTAGCAGCCATGGTTAAGTTGGGCAGCCAGCCCAAAGTCACTGCAACAAATCAAATGCTGAAAATTAATCTAATCGTCAAAAATTCAATAAAATGCATAAACACAGAGGTTAAGAATGAAAGACTGTGTTTAGGCATAAAATGCAGGTTGCAATATTTAGCTATATAAAAAAGGAAGTGTGGAAGGGTACACTTTCAAGACCACAGACCAGCTGGATACCTTCTTTTGGGCAATTAACTCATGCAGTGCACCCAAGCTGGTGAAGCTTCACGAGCACAAAAATGGTTGCTGTTGCCCTGTGGTTTGGCAGTCACATAAATCCTTTGTGCAGAGATATGTGGTTCAGGATCAATGAAGCTATACTTTAGAAGAGATAATAGCAAGGGCCTCACTTAAAACATGCTTAAATTATAGCTCCAAACAAAAAGACATCTTGATGGAGTCTTTCTCTTCACATGTGTCTTGCAGGAGAGGCAAGCCTCTCAGAAGTCTCCCACCCTGCAACACCTGTGCTTATAGCCAGAGAGCCAGAAGGGGAAATCCTTATGTAGTAGCAGTGGCCATGACACCATCTGGACTCTACAGGTGAAATGGATTATTTAATCTCTCTACTTGAGTTACTCTGTTTCTTAACATGACACAAGGGATGCTCAACCTCAGTCCCCTACCAGTGGCTAAATAGGAGAGCTGCTGTTCCCAGTGCCTCCACTCACAGTGGCTGTGCTGTGAGCACTTGATCAGACAGTATTTCAGGTACTTTGGAACTCCATGTGGATAGGGTCTACTTGACCACCTTAAATTTCACTGAGAGTTACTTGTCCATGACCCCCACATACTTTCCTGCCACATGTGTGAGTACTGCAGTTTGATGGCACTCACAGGCAGCTCAGGATCTAGCAATAAGAACCAGGACTCTGATCATGCCTTCTTCCCACCTGAGATGTCTTACTCACTTGGAACAAGGATACGTGGACAGATGCTGCTGTCTTTAGCCAGACTTGGTGGAGTATTTTTGGTGCCTTATGGCACTTTCCAGCCAAGTGCCCTCTTCAAAGAATAATGTAAGTAATCATGATAGGGTATTATCAGCACCACTGAAAATCTCATTTGTGGGATGGTTTTAGTTTGTTGGAAGCTTAATTTAGCTCTTCAGCTCTGGGCAACTAAAGCTGAAAGTGCTGCTCTTAATTTCTGAAGTCTTCTGTTCTTCCTATGGTAAAATAAATGGATGGGTTTGCAGCAATTTTCATGCAAAGGACTGCAAAATGTCTTGCAAGGCAATACCTAGATATACTAGCCCAGCAGAGAAAGATGGAGAAACAAGAGTAGGAAAATGTGTGAACTGAAGAAATGAGCAGTCTACTGGGATAAGGCAGAGGAAGTGGCCTGGTGGCTTTCCTTCCTGAGCTCTCATGTCACCTGAGAAGAAAGTGAGGCTGGTAACACAGGCTGAGGGCAGGGAGGAGAGATAGGGAGATCTGTGTGAAACAAGAGTGTGTGGGAAGCAGGCAAGCTCCAGGGCAGAGCCTGTTCCCTGGGGGCAGCAGAGCCACAGCCACAGCCTCCCACCTTCACTTGGGTTTCAGAGCACTTGGAAATACCTCATTCAGCTGTTAGAGACACAGGCACGGGGATGGAGGAAATGCAGCAGTGAGGCACAAATACATCTCAGCACCCAGCAATCACCATAAGCACACAACACCCTTGGGAACAGCAAAGCCTGGCAAGCTGTTTAACAAAATCTGCCAAGATCATTATTTTTGAGAGGAAAAAAAATTTGATTAGGTCTCTCTTGATTGCTAGGAACATGACTTGAGTACACTTTAGAAAATGCTGAGCTCTGCCATTTGTGTATTTCTGCTTATAGAGCTAAAATCAGTAACTTAATTTTAGCTATAAACATGGTTTTATTTTGCTTTCCTGAATAGCTGTAATTTCAAGGTATCCTTCAGTGCCACTCTGATTTAAAAAGAAAGAAAAAAAAAAAAAAAAACCGAAGAATTGTATCAGAAATTTATGGAAATTATATCAATAGGGTAATTTCTGTGCTTTTAAGTCTGGTTTATTTGGGTATTACTAAACATAGAACAGTTATCTTCTTTTTATTCAACTGTCTATATTATATACTTATTACTGTGTTGTATTCCTGATTAAAATATATTCTTAGATAGCACAGACAGTATAAACCTGTGTTTGAAACTGTTATTATGTTTTTGTGTTGCTATGAAGATCCAAGGTTCACTGTGTTAAATTTTTTTGTGAAAATCCCCACATCTGTAAAACAAACATTGATGAGAAATGCAGTAGTTACCAGAATCTGCTGTTATCCTGCTGAACCTGCTTTTCATTTGGCAAGGCAGGAGAGAATATGTTTTAGAAAAACTTTTTAAAGTCAGAGAGAAAACATACACATCAGTGTACATTTCCCCCCTTTTTTCAGCAGTGGACTTGGGCAGGTGATCAGCTGGTTCTCATCCTGTGCTCTGAAAGGCTGCACTCAGTTCACACATCCTTTAGATACAAATTGATCTAACAAAATACACATAGCTCATGGAAATTTAAGCACCAGAACAGTCATGGGGAATTTCAAGTTGAACACTTTACTCTTGGTGCCCAAGTGCTTGCTTGCATTCTCCACTGTGATGTTTGATGAAACAAATTAAAAATTGCTGCAACTAAAATGCTGCCAGAAAATGGCATGAGTTTGAGGATAAGGACACTCTCATTATATGACTCTGTGACTCAAATGAGCTGTGAAAGGTGGCAAAGTGAAATCACCTTTTTCTCCATGGGCTTCTGTACTCCATCTTGGTAACAGCTCATTCCAGACTTGCCAAAAACCAGAGCAATACTATACGTACTTTGGTGCCACAGCTGCTTCTTTTCACCTGTGCTCCATCATAGTGCTTTTATTCAGTGGAGAGAAACACAAAACTATGTGAGGATTCTGCATGGCTCTGAGTCACCTACAAGAGATGTGCAGAAATCGTAGTGATTAGATAGAAATCTCCCTGCTGAAGAATCTAGATCCTACACCTGAGCAGGATTTTTCCATCAGTCCTTCTAAAGTGAGGCCAATGAAGTTGTTCTCCCACAGGCAGTGGGAGTGCTCTGCTGCACAGAGCAGTGACATGAGGTCACAGTGAGGGTTCCCCCAGCCCAACACCCCACTCAGACGGTGGACAAAAGCAGAAGCCAAGGGCAGGGTGAGACCAGGGCACACATCAAAGGTACTTTGCTGCCCCCAGGCTCTGAGCATTTGTAGCTCAAGATATTTCCAGAGCTGATGTAATTTCTCTGTTCAGTAATCTAGAATGTATCTCTATTCAAGTCCTTGTGCTGTCTTCAGTGTGCATAAGCTTAAAGTATTCACAGCAGCCTCTGGCAAGAAACTCCATGAGTCTACTACATGCTGGAGGAATAACCACAATATTTTGTTTGTTTTGCAGTGCATTTCATATCCTCAAGTTCTCATACTGGAAGAGTCAGAGCCTAATTAATCTGTTCTCCACCATTTCCATGTGAGAACACGTGCTCTGTTAATAATAACACAATATTAAGTACTTGATGAGTTCCACTGGGAATTAACAAAACCTTAACCCAAACCTAAACACTCTCTCACCTGCAAGTGTTTTGCTGAGCTTGAGTTTCGGCAGCATTGCTGTAGCAGTATAGCATTGAGCTAGACTAATTCTGTTCTGCTTTAAAACAGAACTCCCTGCTCCAAACCTTTATTTAGGTGTAGAGGCTTAAAATGTCCCTTCTAAACCTCTGCTTTCCTTGAGACAAAATTTTCCCCCCATCCCTATTTGTTATCTGCTGCCTCAAAAACCCGCTGGTTTATTAAGCTATTAAATGAAGTGTGTATGCCATTCCCACATAACTTTAATTCTCTTAACTCTTCCCTACCTTTGGTTTCCATTTGTTCTCTGCCATGGTCAGAGGCCACCAGCACAAAGGAGGAAATGACACTCATCTGGCCATCTGACAGAGCCTGAAGATGTAAAACTCCTGTGAGCACTAAATGCTGCTTCTAGGTACTTAAACAACCAAGTGGAAGCAATTATCACATTAGCATTGCTTGTGTGATTCTGCTGGTGCTTGTGCCAATGTAATTCTGGTGATTTATTTTATTTGTAAAAATTCTGATGCATATATGCACAGTTAAAAGACTTAGAAGTAATGAGGATAACTTAAAGGCAAAAGATCCTCTTGTTTATGACTAATGCCTCATAAAGTCCTTTTCCCTGTCCCTTTCCCCAAAGATTTATTTCTGAGCATGTGACCTGGAGTTGTAATAGCCCAGCCACAGAGCAGACATCAAGAAGTTTCTTAATTTTTTTTTAATTACCAGCTAAAAACTTCATTAAACCACTTAACTTTTAGGGCTTTTATAGACCAGATGAAGCTATATTGTTTGTATTCCAGCCCCTATATACCACCTGCATGCTGACAAAGGAATCACCTGGAGATGCTGAATATAAAATCAGAGGTCAGAGGCAAATCAGAAGTCAGAGGCAAATCTGATACCTGTTCCTAGTTTGGGAGAACTTCTGATAAACACCTCAGCCTGCCTGGGATATCATCATCCCTGGCATAGCATCATCCTTGGAGGAGATGCCTCTTATTTGTAATGAATTGCTGACTCCTGCTTGTTTTTTAGGGTGGTGGGACAGGGGTGATAGCTGTAGTACTCTTTGAAATTATTCAGGGATTAAAATATTGGCTTAGAAAATGGGACTGTAGGCTTAATCCACCTATCTGCCCAAAATGTTTCCAACTGTGTCTCCCAGGATGTGACCTTAGCTGCTGAGCTCTATAACATGTGAAAGAAATTTATTTTGAAGAGCCTTAACAAGCCAAAAACATCCTGGAGAGCAGGAGGGACACTACCAGGCTCCTTGTCAACTATAAGCATCCTGGTCTCCAGATCCCACCATCAGCATCTCTGTTGTGTGTTCCCTCTCTGGACCAACGAAACTTAAATTCTGTTCTGCATGATGCTGGGGAGATTTGGGTGACTTGATCCCACCATACTGCAGACTGGCCTAGAACATATTGGTAAAGGAACTTGCAGATTTTATGCTCACTTCCAAAGCAAGAATTCTCAGAAGAAAGCTATTATGCCAAAATCTCAGGTGTTTCAGAAGAAATGAGAGAAGTGGTAGCATATGTTCACATCAGCATCAAGAGACTGACAGCCAGTAAGTGATATTTGTGCTCTGAAGCCTTGACTCACTGTGGAATCAGCAATGTTGTAAATCCCAGCCCTAGCAGCTGATGTATACAAGGTTTGGAAACACTCTATGCTGCCACCATCATTGTCACCCTAGAATCTGAGAGGGTTAGATGTCAGCTCCTTTTTTGGCTGCCATCTGCTGTAAGTGACAGAAAAGAAAAAAAAAAAGGAAAAAAAAGTGTATGTGGCATCACTGTTTTATTCAACAATATCCAACATTTTATAGTGAAAGAAGGAAGCAGAAAGTGTGTGTGTTGCCTCACCAAAGGAGAAATGTTTACTTTCTTCCCATTCTTAGCCCATATAAGACACCCATATACTGCCAGAAAAAGCTGTACTTGAAATGGAGAAATGCTACAGGTTTATAATGAAAAAAATAAACAATATTTTCCTGTTGTCATTTTCTTCTCCCCAAATGGCAAAATCATTTAAATAATAATTTAAAGGGGAAAACCGTCTGCTAAATTGGAGACAGTCATAGAAAACACCAGTTTACTGGTGGTTTCCTAACAAGGGTAGATGGGTGGAGCAAAAAAGAAAGAGAAAGAGAAAGGGCATGTGCCTTTGCAGCCATTCCAGCAGCCTTCATTCACTTGCCACTCTCAAACAGCTTGTGCCACGGTGGGGGAATTCTGAACTAGGCTGAATTCCCTCAGGAAATATATTTGTGAAAAATGGGACATACAGAATCATGACCTGAAAGTGGGTGTCAAGGACAGGGATGACTTTGTGGCTGCTGTAGAAGTTCAGTGCAATGTGGGAGAGCTCTGCTGTACACAGACAGGTTGTGCACTCCTGCAGGGAAATGCCCATGTGCCAAGATCAGGTTTGAGGGCAGCCTTCCAGCAGAGACTGGCCTCTCTACCTCTGAGCTGTGCACAACTTTTAGGCACTTTGGGCCCAGGCTGGAGAGTGCCCATGGCAGTGGTGGTGTGGGCTCTGGCAGTCCAGACTCCTGGCCCAGGGCACCTCAGGAGGAATGGAAGCAGAGCATGGTAGGGAGCCCCTGGCTCAGTGTGGCTTGTAGGGGTTAGCCTTCAACAGAGTCTGTAGCAATGCCAGCTCTTGCAGCTGGGCACAAAACCAGAGACAGACTCATGCTTAAAAAACCCCACACAACAGCCTCCTCATATGCGCAAGGTTTTGGGAGTCATCCTAAAATGTGTTTGGGGCATTGTGCTCAAATCCTGCTCAGCCAGCTGCCAGCATGTTTCAGAGGGCAGTGGAGAGCCCAGGCCTCCTGCCACACTGCCCCACTGCCTATCTGGGCAGGCAGGCACAGCAAAACACAAAAGATAAACAGCTATTTAACTGTATAAAAACAGGGTAGCAGGAGAAACCAGGTTGGAAAGGAAATGAGAACCTGAAAAGTGAGGCAGAATACACCAGGAGAAGAAACTATGAGAGAATACCCTGGTGTGTGTGTGTGTATGTGGTTTAGCAACTCTGTCAACACATTCCTATCATCTCCAAGAAAGTAGGAGATAAAAAAGGTTTACAAGCCCTAATGTTTATAGAATCCTAAAAAAAAAGTCACCCACACACTCATCAAAATGTTCTGTCCACACATGGAACCAAAGAGATTGCTGTTTCTTGAGGTTTTATTTTCTTCTGTGTCTTGCTGACTGAAAGACATACAGGAAATATGATGTTTGGAAATATAGGAATCCACAGAAGATCCTTTAATACTACCTTCCCTGGTGGTTAATTTGCCTTTTCTATGGGTCTGCCCTTCTATCCTGTATCATAATGCTTTTGCACTTGGTAAAAAGCAGGCATTTACCCTGCACGTAGGCATATCATAACAGGTGAGTTTTCTTAAACTGTATTTGCTTCTTCTTCCCCACAAGGTACTCCAAGGGAAAAGTGCATTCTCTTATTCTAGCATTTCACATTATAATATCAGTAAGTTTCTGTGAAATGGAGAAAGGACAAACCTCCCCTGCAGTTTACCTCAAATATCCCATAATTTCTGTGATTAACTCTCTAATGGGGACATCTTGACAAGAGACCTCAGGCAGCTCCAACAACACTTTGCAAGGAAAACACTTTGCTGTGGAAGATGCAAGACCTGAGAGATCCACCTAAAAGTGCCTTTGTTTTGATCTCACTTGACAGTGCAGTAGGCTGTGCCAGTGCTCCGTGTCCTCAGGGCACCTCATGGTGTGAGAACCAGCTTCCTCCATCCTTGCTCATCCTCTCTCCCAGAATATTTCAGGTCATTGACCCCAACAACTCAGGATTTATTTCCATTGTTTCTTTTACCTCTCTGTAACTGGATAAAAACATGTACCTTTAGAAAGAATTTTTTTAAAAATTATTTTGGAGAGGTTTGATTTTTTCAGTTCTCTATCTACAGAGCAGACTGTGTGATGGGCTCCTTTTGCTGCTGGGTGTGGAGGCGTGTCTTGTAAAGCAGGTGGAAAGTCTGAGAATGCAAATGCCGAGTAAGTCTGAGGTGCTTACGGAAAAATCCAAGCAAGCCCCTCATACTCTGAAATATTCTGTTTCAGTCAATGTTTGCCATGCTTGAATTGGTCATTCCTTGGCATACTGCCCTTTAGCTGTATCATTTCATAGTCAATTCATAGAAAAATGTCAAGTTGGCTGACTGGAAATCTTTGCTGTAATATATACACAAAGGGCAGATCAGTAAACTGACAGGGGAGCAGACACACAATTCATTGCTTCTGGCTGGGCTAGAACTGGTGAGGTGAAGAGTTACTTCCACTGGGGTTGGGAAATTCATACCCTGGTACAGGTGATTGCTTTGCTCGGCACCACAAAAATTAACACTTGAAAACATACTGATATCCTGCTTTCTGGTTAAGGTTAAAAGTTCCATTGGTCTCATGGGACTTGGCACTACTTCAGATGTGCAACATCTGGTCTATAAGAAATAGGGGCAAGTGCATGTGAAACAGGTACAGTGTGAAAAACAGTAAGTACAGAATAAAGCTAAAAACAGCGCCTTGTCAAAAGTGTTACAGGTTTAAATGTTGATCCATGCATCAGCCCCTTCTTTGGTTACTGACTAATGTGCAGAACTGGGGGATCCAGAACAGTGATCATATTCTTTTCTGAAAGTGTCTTCCAAGTTAAATTGACTTCCTCTCTGTCTTCCTTCTCTCATTCCTTTCTCAAGTGTTCCCTTGTTAGGCATTAATTAAATTTTTAAGTAACTGCAGTTTCTATTGGTCTTTGAAGCAAAAAAATGCAGCACCCACATATGGGTTTGAACATCCTGTTTTGTAGGGCTTCATTTTTTAGGGATGTGAGTGACAGTTTTAAAGGTTTTCTTGTGGGGCTGTAGAAGTTGGGTTTTTTTCTACCTTCATGAGAATATTCCTCTTTTCATGTTTTTAGAATGGAATTTAATTTTTATTACTATTGCTTGAGGAAAATTAAATGGAGCACCAGGGAAGGTGACTTTCCTCATTCAGATTAGATTGGTCTGGTTTCTCATTAAAAAAAAAAAAAAAAAAAAAAAAAAAAAAAAAAAAAAAAAAAAAAAAAAGGATAAAAAAGATGAAGCACTTGACAGTACAGCCATAATATCAATCTTAGCTGATCTTAACTTTGGAGGGAATGAGGGGTTTTGAGTTAGTCTTTCATCAGGCTTTCATCTCTTATAAACTACAGGTCCTGTTTGCATTTTTGTGGCATCTTGAGTCCCAACAGACTGACACCACTTCACCTTCTATCCATCTGCTCTGTCTTCACCCTCTGTTGAGGTACAGCTGCCACAGTCTCTGGAGCACAAATTGAATATGTGTTTAATTGTGTATAACAACCCTGTCCCGTAGTGAAGGACAGAAGCAAAGCAGAATCCAGCAGAAACAGCAGGGGACCTTCACATAAAAGTGTACCTAAAAAATGAATATTCAACTGAAATAATTTTTTGACAATAAATTTCATCTCATCCCTTACCCTTTCAAACCTGTTTGTATTACAGGTATCATGTGGAAGGTATCTGATCTGCCTGTCATACCCTATAGGTAGTATTTTGATCAAAACCCACAAATTTCTAGCTTATTCTGAATTTATTTAGGTAGTACATGCTTTCTGACTCTCAGAGGTGCTCAATGACCTTGCAAAAATCAGTGGCTACTGATGGAGCCCCATTCACATGCTCATCCTGCTGCAACACATGAATTCCTGCTGCAGAAAAGTTTGATTATAACAGCAGTACCCTGTTAATGCACAATGAACACCAAGTCAGAAAGTTGGTCAGGATCATGGCAGCCTCTTCTAGCTAATAAGGCAGTTCAGCACCTGAGATAAGCACAGGCATTCAGGGTTTACAGCTGCTATAAAGGGTGGCACTTCTAATGGCAGAATAGCAATAGTGCTCTGGGACTTTATTTCAACAGCTGGATGATCAGTGATATAATTTTATGTGGCCTCCACATCGTTGTCCGCAAGAAAACAGGACAGCCAGCACAGCAGCCCAGAAACACCATTTCAATGTCCCTACTTTTGTTGGGAGGAGGCTATTTTGGTGGTGAAGGGAAGAAAGCAGAACAGCAGCGTGCTGGCAAGCACAAGCAGGGATCCTTGGTGAACAACCCCAGAGGAAATACCTTGTTACATGGAAGGTTTTCAGCCCCAGTTAGCTGAAATTGTAGGGAAGGATATTTAGCTAGTAAAAAAGAATGTGAAGACAGAAATTTGTTGAAGTCAGTGAAATGCTGTTTAAGGCAGATGAAAGTAGTGAGGTCATTCTTGTAGACAGATTTTTGAGAGTCCTGATTTCACAAGGTTAGTCTGATTTAATGATATGCTGCATCTCTAAGGTGAGGCCATGTGTGTGGCAGTGCGTGCTCTAGAGTTATCTTTAGCATGGGTCATTTTCCTAATCACACCTGAGCATCGTGTACAGGTGAGTCAGTCTGCCAAGGAGATTTGGTATTCATGGTAGCAATCCCCCTCCCTACCTTTCAGTAATCTTAAAGGACTCATTTGGGCATATCTATCACATACAATTATGTAGGAACCCTGTTAATTAATTAATTAATATTAACTTCCAACGGTTATGCAGTTAATTGCATTTGGAAGAATATAAAAAAATAGTAAATAACCTCCATGTGTTGAGTCC
Organism: Rhadina sibilatrix; assembly: GCA_013400275.1. NCBI lineage: Eukaryota > Metazoa > Chordata > Aves > Passeriformes > Phylloscopidae > Rhadina > Rhadina sibilatrix. The sequence goes on from VWYO01012573.1 coordinate 512,341, forward strand.
TATTTGGCAAGATAATACAGCTCATCCTGCCCTATTACAACAATAAGATTTTAAACTAATTGAACTCACACTGTGCTTTTCCATTACCTGACATTCAGCAGCACACAGAGAAGATTAAAAGGATTCAGGGGATGGTATGTTTATAAAACCAGAAATAGTCACTCCTGATTCTTATTTAAGCAAAAATGCATTTTAATTTACAATTGACCATTACTTTAAGTGGAGTTTGCCATAGAAATTAGCATGTTGAGAAGTTTGGGGCTTTTGCTGGTGTTTCAGGTTAAAAATAGTGACCCGGGATGCTCAGGACCTCATTACACAATGGCAGGTGCATAGCCTACAATCAGTTGCTCACCACGGCACCATAGGAGCAGAGGGCTTGCCAGACTGTATTAAATCATTTGTTCATCTAACTTGACATTTTACCTTCTGCGCTGATGTTCTTGAGGAAGGTGGAAGGCTCCCATAATGCCTCTCACATATCCAATTATGCTGTGTGGTGTACAGGGATGAAACATCCTTCCAGAGCCCTGCAGGCAATTAGCATACACCCAGAAGTGTGATATTCTATTACCCTTATTATTTCAGTGTGCCAAGCAGCAAGAGGTGGTTAATGATTGCACGAAATTATCTAGCCTTTTAAAAAAGGAAACTCTACTCGAAGTCGCTGGAACCTTACATTGCATATCAGCAAAGCATGTATGAGGCTCACTAACAGCAGTAAAGCTGATGGAAGGCCAGTGACAGATTATTCACTTGCATGGCAAAATTTGTATTTTTAAGCCTCTTATTCATACCCACAGAATTCGTCCTGGGGGACATTTTACAGGATGAAAATTTTCACCCAGAAGCAAATCTATTACTCTCCCCAGCTGAAGCTCAAGGCTTTTTGTTCACTATACAGATCTGGCTATTTTTCAGAGAAAGTTTTGGGCTGCTGAGGTCTCAGATTCTATTGCAGCACTTTGGACTCAGAAGTTGATGGTGACCATATCCATGGTACCCTGACATCTTCTGCCACTCACAGCAAAACAAACAAAAGATTGAAAACTGAGTTATCTTTCAACCACTAATTCTAAAAACTTTGCAGTAGAGTTTGCACTTGAATGGGTATTTCCATTGTCATGTAAAAATGGGGTCAAATATGCCAAGGTCTGTGTAAGTTGAGTAGGAAGGCAGAATAAACCCATTCCCATACCATATCAGACCATGCAAGAAGAGAGGTGGTAAATAATAACTGCTGTGAGAAATTATACATTTGATACCTATTTTTGCCAGAAAGATCTGGGCTGGTAACTTTATGTCCTTCAGAGAAAGCATAAGGTAGATGATGATGAAATGCATCTACATTTTTTATAGTACCAAACAAGGGCTGAACTTTGTCAAACTGGTATTACAAGTGGGCTGCAGGTAAAATTTCCCAAGACCTTCAGTCTGTGAAGGACATATACTCTGATTAAGATGTATTGAATCATTACTTATTCAGTAAGAGGCAGTTAAGATCTTCCTGCTAAATATTCAAGCAAAAAGCGTAGTCTTTAAGGCTTAAAGAAATTATCTTTTAAGTGAAAAGCTGTCTGCTAAAACCAATGGTGGGATGATGGGTGCCTCTTAGAGCTTCAAACCATCATCCAAATTCATGGAGTGTCAGGATCCCAGTTAAAATGCAGTCTCGTACCTTTCACCAGTACTGATTGGATCAAATGTATATTCTGTAAGTATGTATCTATCCACTAATGTTCACAGCGCTGCCTCAGTGAATACCAGGACTGATTCTGACCTGCTTCACACTTAACTAAGAAACAATTTAATTCCAAAGCCTTTATAGAAAAAGACTATTTGTCTAAATGAACTTTGAAAATGGACTAGTTAGGGAATGTGAATTTTTGTCTCCATTTTGGGCATAGTCTTGGGATTCACAAAGAGGACATCAGGATTTATATTCCCCAATGACAGACCTACTGCTCATGGCAGATAAAACCAGCTGCCTTCTCATGGGTCACAGTGAGCACATGGAAACAAAAAACTGCTTTGCCAAGCTTACTTGATTATTGCAAATTTCATTTCTCTAATATCTCTGTTTCCTGTAGCAGACGATAGGAAAAAGTGAGACTAATCAGCTAAAATGTTTTCTTTTCCACATGAGGATTAACATTTCACGGTGTGCTTTCAATTCAAATATTCTTGAATACCTACAACTGTAGCTTATTGAATAAAATGGGCATAAACTAGAAAAACGTATGCGTTTACTTCTCCCATTAATCAGAAGAATAAATTGCATTAAGATGTTGATATTCTTCTAGAGCAGAAAACAAATGATTCTCTGAATGACAAAGAGGAAGTAGCACCGAATTGCTGAAAGTTTTGTAGCAGCAGCCGCCAAGAGCCGCAAACATCAGAGGTAAATGAATAATCACCAACAGAGCAGAACAGCCATCAGACATAATGATAGAAAACCTCCTTTCATACTCACGGACGTCAAGTTTTCTGAGCAATTAAAAGTTGGCAGAAGCAAATAATTGGCTTTAAAACAAGACAAAGAGCTATGAAAAGAACCAGGCTTTTTGCTTTGAGTGGATTGTGAACGAATTCAGTTGCTGTGCTTGGAAAAGGGAGCAAACAAAAGCATATGCTTTTGCACCCTTCAAAATAATTCAGTGTAAGGAAAAAAATCAAACTATTTAATAAATCAAACAAGAACCTATTTAATAAATCAAACAAGAACTACCCAAAACATTAACTTCCAGCATTTCTTTTGAAGCAGAGCTAGTAATGCCTCTCAAAAGTGTCTTTAGATTTGTGTCCCTCTTGAAAAGGGCACAGAGAAGCGGGAGAAGTGGGGTTGTATCACTACCTGATGAACAGCAAGAGCAGGATAAAGGGGGATCACTAAGTGTCTTCTTCAGTGGTATCTATTTTGTTCTGGTGGAGTGCTATTGATTTCTTAAGCATCACTCACATAAGGGAGATGAGAGCTGTTTCGTGTCCTTTGTGGCTCAAAATTCTTTAAGCACTATTTGACTTAAGGTTTTATTGCAAGCTACTTTTATTTCCTGAAGGAAGTTGCCAAAGAAGATGGAGGATGTTATAGATGGATGTCACAGAGTAAAACCAAGACAATTGCACTTTGCATGATGATTTCCTTGTGAATGCTTTTCTTTCTGTCTGGGCCTGTGGGTTTGAGATATGAAACTTGAAATTTGTCTGGTTTTATTTTTGTTCTCATTTTAACTTTCTGGTAAATTCTGATTTCTGGTGAATTCTATTTTCCACATCCTGATTCCTTCCAACAGCAAGTGGATAGCAATATTTCATTGATTGCCTTCTTTAAATGACTCCAGCCATTCATACTGAGAATGTTAGGTAAATAAAAACCACGTATCTCACCACTGAGCAAGAGGGTTAAGGGCTGCATTTTTATTATTAGGAAAAGTAATTATTTTATTAAATAATTATTTTATTTAATATTTAATAATTTAACAATTGTTTTATTAAATTTTATTATTATTTTATTAGGTTTTTATATTTTTATTATTAGGAAAGAAGATATACTTTTAATTTAAATCCTTTCCATAAGAATGAGAATACTTGGACTTTTAGAATTGATGAAAATAAATTAAATAGTACCTTTCAGAAACATTTTCTGGTTTTGGCCATTCTGAGGGAGAAGACAGTACTGTCAGTCTCCTAACCTTTAATGATAAATTTCAGGCATCTTGAAATTTCAGAGTTAAAATTTATCAGCATAAATCTCCTGAAATACTATGGAGAATGTAATTTTATTACCATTCTTTACCACTGCTTTTTAGCTGTATTTTAATAGCAAGGTGAAAAGCAATTTATTGCCTTGATAAAAATTATTACCTTAGCAAAAATTACTTTTCTGGGTTGGTTGGTTTGGCTACTGGGGTTCAGTGAAGGAAGTTCTAACACGAGTGGTTGGCTATTAGCACATTAAGGTATTGCTTTGTAAGAAAGCATTTCAACACTTGAGTGTTTCATTGAACTGAAACCACAATTTAAAATGGTATTGCAAGTTGACATAGGTAAGTACGTAATGCTGGAGCAGATAGGAGCACCTAGAAAGAAGGAAACCTCAGGAATGTGAAAAGATTAGATTATATTCTTCGCACCAGAAAATAAAGAAAAAAAAAAAAAAGAAAAAAGAAAATAAGCAGCACAAAATAAACACAAAATAAACACAAAATAAACACAAAATAAAATCCTGTCCCCTTACCTCAAGAGGGGATCAACTTGATCAATGGAAGGTCAGATCAATTCAGATCCATTCAGGTTCTCGTGGATTTGGACATCCTGTCACAGGGACATCAACCATCTTCTGTCCTCCCCTGTTGCCAGAGACCTATATAAATACTAGTGAAAGTTAAATAGAGAAATTAAAAGAGTAAAATTTCCTTGGAAAAAGTTTTTTGTTTAGCTTCAGATTCAGGAAAGTTTTTCAAAAGATAGGTTCTTAATTCATCACATCATCTCGACAGGCTGCAGGAAGGTCTTTCCCAGTAAACACTTGGATTAATCAGGTTTCATGAATAAGTGGCCTTTGTTAAGTTTGAGATATGAAAAACACGAAAGGAAAAGGCTAAGAAAGACAGAAAGAACTCCTTAAGTTCAATAGAAATAAAATGCAAGAGGGGATGATGGTGAACCTGAGATTTTAAAAACTACCTGAATGTTAGTGGTTTGGGCATCCTTGCACTCAGATTGCTTTGTGGGTGCATGGGGGCTGATGGCAGGACCCATGAGAAGGAAAACTAATTATCCAGGCTCCCTGGCTCCCAGTACTTGTCCTACAAATGATGACTCTGGCCCTTGCTAGTGCAATGACAGAGAAGGACGTGGTCATTCATCACTCCCAGCTCACCAGAGCGATAGCTATGTCCGTCACACAGGCACTTTAGGTCCTTCAAACACAATTTGAAATTCAAATATTTTCTCTTGCTACTTCTGTGCTAATTTAGGACCCCAAGTAAATACCTGGAGTTCATTTTCACTGTTGAATTCTCCACAGACTGCCTAAACCAGGCAGAAACATTTTTCTTCAGCTTTGCTGGAAAATGGCTTTTATCAACAAGTTTATGGGAAACATTTGCAGGTTGAGCTTGATTTTCTGTAGCTTTTTTCATTTTCATTCAACAACACATTTGAACTCTAGCAAATTTTTATAGCATTTGCATGCCCCAACTATAGACATTTAGGTAGTGTAAAAACACAACCAACCTGCTGGCTTGGACCCCTCCTGTGAAATGTGATTGTTCTTCTATTCTCACCATATATTTAACAGTATGAAAACTCTACACAAAATAAACTTGTAGGCTCTGAGCTTGGTTGTCTTACTGGAAAAATAGTAGCGTAATTTCCCTGCTACATATATAATACCTTCCTTGTTAAATATAAATAAGTATATATATATTCAAAACCATATTTCCTATATATTTACATCCAATTTTTACTTGTTGCTAGTGGATGATGTGATTCCTTACTCTATGCAATAATTCTCTTAGTAAAAGTACCCTGGAACTACTTTAAGTTTTTCTCTATTCTTTTGTTCAAACCAGCACAATAACCTGTCCTGCATCACTAGGTTACTAAGCTACACTCACTAGAACCATAGGTGCCAGGGCACAGGGCTCCTGGAGATAAATGATTCCTCTGCTCTCCTAAAACAGGGAAATCTGAGAAGACTAAAATCAAGGAGAAGCCTCCTACTATTATTTGCTATTTTGTCAATGATATGTGCATTTTAAAAACAAACAAACAACAAAAAATACAACACAAAAAACCCAACCCAACAATGTCTTTAAACATATCTTAGAATAGATCCTTCCTGATTGCTGAGGCAATTTTCCCCCAGCAAAATTCCAAGGGAAAGCAAACTTCTCACAAATAGTTTTTACAGTTTTAGACTTCAAATTTTAATCTCATACAGGGTACCTTCTAGAATTAAGAGAAATTTTCCTGTGTCAGGGCCACCTCTGGGTGTCCCAGGAAACAGAGCAAAAATGCTGGGACCAGAAATGAGGCTTGTGTTCTTTAAAACTGAAAGCTACGTTTCTTGTTTTTCTATGTGTTCTTACTTTCATGTGTGCTTATTCTTTTTCTTTTCTTAATCTCAGCCTCAGGTTCTGAGAGCTGTAGCAGCACCTTGGCTTACCTATGTTACCTGGCTCTTTCTCTCTGTCAGGCTTTTACATCATCCAGAAATCAATCAACAAAAAAGTAATTTGGTATTTGAAGTTAAAATTGTTATTCATATCAATGGTTTGGAGACATTTGCTAATGAGACATTGATGAAGAAGATTTTAAAATTTTAGCTACTGGCTTTTAATTTCAGAGGAACTGAGCAGCAGGTGATTTGGTGTTAGTTTTTTACCCCCCCCTTGCTTTTGTGCATGTCGAAGTTTTTGAAACAAAGATCTATTTAGCATTAATATGCTCAACAGCTATGATGGCAATCAGCTTGCCTCTCACTAGTTGCTGGTTCACCACCATGAAGAGCTCATGTCTAATCCAAGCTCCATCAAGTGTCAGCACCACCAGTTTCCCATGTTAAAGCCATCTTGCCCTCATCATCTCTGTAATTTCTGCATGATTTAAATGTTCACCTGATACTGTTGAGGGACTCAGTGGACTATTCTGACACCCTGGGAGCCAGTCTGTGCAAATGCTGACAGTTCCTGTCCTGTGACAGGGGTAGGGTGTAGCCAAGCTGTGTATTTGACTCCCTCTACACCATTTCTGATGAACTGTGAGTGGTGGTTCGTTTGCAGGAGCTGCCCAGTGCACACCCTACACCTCAGGCTACAAGCTGGATGTTAATGAGATAAAGAGGCAAACCCTGCAAGGCAGGCTGATGTTTCTATTTCTTCATAAAAAAACCTCAGCTGTGGTAACTCCCTTCTGGGGAAGCACCGCACAGTTTCACCCAACCTGGGTGCTCATCTCTGCTAATGGGCCGTGGTGGACTCCATGGCACCAGAAGAACAGGCAGCTGCAGTGACTTAAACCATCAGGGACTCCCAAAATATCTCCTGATTCATAGTGTTACAGGTCCATTGTGAAACTCCCTGCCCTGGGGGAGGTACTGAGCATTCCTCACCTGAACCTTAGCATGTATGAACCATTTGATAGGTCCAGAGAAGGATCCGAATTTCCCCAGGACTGTACCAAGACTCTGACCAAGAGGTGCCAGGTTGTACTCTGATGCAGGGGGTTAAAACCAGTTTTCTCTGTATCATTGTATCTGTTCTAACCTCTTCAGTAAGTTATAACTCCAAACTGTAATCTGTCTTGGGGTGGTTGAGTGGGGTTCAATTCTCTGACTGGTTTGCTTTTAGAACAGCCTAGCTCCCAAGCTCCGAGCAGCCCTCAGCTGATACTTTTAGATGTTTTCAGACAGCTCCTGTGAAGGTCAGTTTCCCCGAAACATTCACAACACTCTCCTGAATCCCTGTCTCTGACTCCATTTTCCAAAGGAAAAGTTTTTGTATTTTTCTTGTGTTGCTTCTTTCACCCTGCCTAAGTGCTGGGCTAAAGGCAGAAATGTTGTTTTCCTTGTGGACTTCTTGGGTTGCTCATTCTATTATTTGAATGCATCATTCATTTGATGTCATGACAACCAGGCAAAATGGACTGCTGTTGTCATGCTTGATTTACAACCAGGATACTGAAGAAAAGGTAGTTGAAGTGCCCAGAATAACTGGTGATCATTAAAGCCTGAATGATGAGGGGCCTAGAAAGACATCTGAAGGCTACTTTTCAAGGGTCTTTAGCTCTCCCATGCTTTCTGCCCCTCCTGCTGCTGTGCCACCCAGCAGAATCACCTTCTCCTGTCATCTTTCATCTCTTGCTTTGTTCCCTGACTGCTGCTAAAATCTCTCTCCTAAATTTAGTCTGGTCACAAAAATGCACGTTGATAGCCTCATGTAAATGAAAGCATTCCTTAGCCCAACTAATCCCACTGACTTCAGTAAGAGTAATAGAATTTGGCTCCACATATTAATAAACCGGAGGGAAATGGTAGAGTTGGAAATAAATTTTGTGTTTCATCTTGGCTGTGAAACAAATATGCATTTTCTGGTAGTCAATTCATATGATATGGACTTCTAAAACAAGTGTATCAGATGACAAGACCTACACACAGACTCATATTTGTGGGCAATAAATCAGGCAGGGAGTGAAGAACTGTGTGTTCCTGTTTCAAGGGAATGATGATCAGGCAGCCTCAGAGCTTGCTGTTGGATTAAATCCATAAGTTCTGGGGAAATAAACATTTCTTGGTCCCGGAATTCATCTTTTTGTCTCATTATTTATTTGCGGTTTTGTATGCTGAGCTGGGCAGACAATAAGGGAATAATGAACAGCATTGAGTTGCAAAGAGGTGCCTTCCAAAGCTGGGCTGTGCTACTCTGTGTGTGTGTGACACTTCAAGAGCAGCAAAACTTTGGTGTCATGCTTTACCAGCTCTATCCCAAATGAAGGCCTGGATACAAAGCCTACAAGAGAGGTTTGGAAGAGCTGCAGGGGGAAGGTTCTGGCTTTATTTGCCCTTTCACTGCAGGAGCTGGGATAGTGCTCTAGGTGAACTCTGCATTTTATACTGTCTTTAAAGGGAGGGTCAATTCCTACTTTTTAGTCCAACCTAAACTCAAAAGCCACTTCAATCTTTTGATAGTTACATTAAAAATATTAAAGCAAAATTTTTCATATCCCTTAGTTAATAGCCAAAGTTTTTTGATAATATACCAAATCTATTCAATTCCCATGTTAGGCCCTCTACTTCTGATAAGAAGTGTGAAAAGGCACTGCCAAGGTACAGGCAGAGCTGTATGCCACAATGCCCTTAACCATCAAAAGGGATTTTGTTTCTCCTTTGTCCTTCATGACTGGGTTAAAATTTAATAGGAAGTATCTTTCCCATGGACAAATATTCTTCATAAACAATTTTGGTTAATGACCACAGTGATCAAGGCAAACTTTTATATTGAATAGCCACCTATTCTGATGTTCTCCAATTCAGAAAAGGAAAACCTCTCCTTCTGAACTGTTCAGTAGCAGTCACTTGGGTATCTCAACACCAGGTGAAAATGCTCTGCTGGTGTTGCTTTCCCATCAGGCAGCCCTATAAAAATGTGGTTTGGCTGCATTTTGAGAATTCTTATCAAGCATCCTAACTTTCTTTCCACACTTGCAAGTCCAAAAGGACCTACTGTTTGCATTTCTTACTCCTATGTAAAGAGCTCTGTATGTAATCCATGGGATTATATACAGCACATGCATACAGCCTGGGAATTTACAATCCGTTCAAACATAGTGATCCTCCTTTTTAAAAAACAACTGTAGGTAAACAGCTCAACATTCAATTCAGGAAAAAGAATCTACTGCTATCAAGGGAAAAGAAAGGTGATCGGAAAGAGGAAATGAGAAGAAGGATGACCAGGAAAAGTTATTTTATCAAGGCCTGAAGGCAACATAAAGCAGGGTTGTTGAGCTATATAGTGTTTAGTAGTTTATAATGAAATTGCACCCCTGACTCTTTCCAGGTGACTCACCTCCCTTAACTTCCTTGGGATGTATTTGTCTCCCACATGGAAGCCTTGGTGTTGTCTCTCTAAGTTCAGCACCTTTCCTCTGTATGCCAAGCAAGATATCTTGCATTTCCCTTTGCAGACCAAGTTTATCTATTCATTCAAGGTCAACACCAGCCTCTGACATGTAGTAGTGCATCACTAACAGGGTTATCAAACTGTCCACAGAGCTGGCAGCAAGATAGTCATGTCTCTTGATAGTGTTTAAATACCTGGAAATATTTTTGACTCCAGGAATTAAGCATTTGGCTATACTTTCATGAAAGGGGAATGCTAGGCCAGATATTTGGTGGAAATTGCTTTAGGGAAGATGTGGATGAACTTGGCATCTTTGTAATCTCAGATGCCTTCAGATAAGCTTTGATCTTGGCACTCCATGATGGAATTCATTTTCCTGGGAGACTTCACAGAAATGCAGAATTAGACTGCTATCTGCTTTTCTAAGGTCACATGGATGAGTATCATCAAACTTTAAAATATATTATCTTTACAACTCTAATTAAGAAAAAAACACTTTAGGTTAATTGCTTACTTCCAGATATATTAACTGATGCATCTATTTGTACGTGGAAGGTGATGATAGCAACAGAAAGGTCTAGAAGTAAAAGAAAAATGATAAAGGAAATTCATGCCAAAAACATTTATATTCCTTTAATTCCCTCAGGACAAAAGCTTGGATTGCAAATGTAGATAAACTAGATAAACTATATACTAGATAAACTGACACAACTCTTCATCATTTAAATGTGCTATTCTCATAATTGTAAAACCCCCAGATATTAGTACAAAGTCACCTCAACATCTGTTAGAAATAATGACAAATGTGTAATAAATATTTTGGACAGTGTAACTAAGTATGTTTTTTAAACATTGCATCACTTATTTAAAAGCCCTATTCCACCACAAAAACACTTCACGTCCTGAATTGCACAAGCTTAGTTTTGAATAAATGACAAAAACAGTGAATACCACTAAGGCTGCTGAAGAAGCCCATACTTACAAAGTAGGGATCACATTTTAGTGGTAAAACAAGATGATAAGGAAGAAAAAAGCTTACATAGAGACACCTATGAGAAGTGCTATGATTTCATTAAAATGAGACATAAGTCTATGTCTTTTTTCCTTTTAATAATACAATTTTTAGTTCAGTCATTTAGTGACTTGTTCAATCTGTTCTGTTATTAGAGGATCTGTCTAAAGATGTTTCAACATCCCAAGGGCTTGCCTTAAATGTGTACTTAATACTTAATAAAATTGAATCAGAATACCTGCAATCCTTCATTTCCATACTTAATGTGTACAAGGCATCACTTAAGTAAAAGGGAGGAAAGGGTTGAAGGATGATAATGAGTCCATTTGCTGCTTTCCACTCTGGTTTGTGCATATACTGCCAGCATTATGCTTGTTCACTCTGGATCACTCTGAAATGTGCCATAAAGCCATTTCAAAATGAGATTGGAAAGAGCTTTTTTTGGCTGGAAACATCAGGAGGCTGTTAACTGCAGAAGGATAAGAGGTTTTTTAAAACAGGGTGTGGAAATGAACATTTCTGGGTATGTGCTCTAAACAAACAGCACTTGCTCATGAGGAGAAGTCGACAAACTGTGGTCCTGCAGAAGGAAAACAACGTTGGTGTGCCTGATGTACTGTATTTTGGTGCTTTCCATTATGATTCTCTCCAAGATGTAAAGCAATGCCTTCTATTGTTTCATCCATAGCGCTTACCAGTTAATCCACAGACATCTGCAAAATCACAGCTGATGTGCAAACTGAGGCATCCTTTAGTTTAAGGACAGTGCACACCAAAACCAGGAGTGGGGAGACCAATCTGCTTGAATTTATGCCAGGTCAGCAGGTGAGGAAATCTTTGGATCAGTAAAAGATGTCACTTAGAAAGCCACTGGCAGAGCAGGCCAGAGCACACAAATGATTTAGTGAGCTTTCAGCCCTTGAAGCACTGTCCCTTCTGTTTAAACAAAAGGTAGCTTTTCAGGACACGATTGAGAGAAATTTGTACTTTTTTTTTTTTACTTTTCTGTTAAATAAGACTTCATGTCGTTGCCTTAAATGCTGTGGTTTTGCAACAACAGAACAAGCACTTTGGGAAAATGGACCCATTACTTCTGTGTGAGAAGTAATGGAAGAATCTGAAAAATGCCCAGATCTGCTCTGCTAAGCAGAGTAAGGAGAGTGGGCCTGGTGAAGAGCTTTAAAAATTAAAATCCTGCTCATGATGTGCTGCACCAGTTGGGCATTAATGTAGCCTAGGCTTCCAGGTTAACTCTGGTTCCATGACAATCACCTCAGGCTCTTTTTCTCCAAGTGTTTCTGTGGGTTTTACCCCATCCAGAGATTTTTTGTGAGTTTCTCCCATCCACAATTTTATCCTCTCAGTTAAATTTCTTCCAAATCAGAATCACCACTTGTCAAAGACTCTACTGCATGATTCTGCCAAAATTCACGTTAAGCAATCTTAGGATTTTTCTGAATGTAACCTTCCAGTATTTTGAAAGAGACTGCCACTATATTTGAATAATCTCTTTACATAAACCAGTATTATCTCAGAAAGCATGCCTTCCTGCAGCTATGAAATAATATTTTATGTTTCTAATTCTGCCAAGAAACCCTAAAGGGAATATTTTTATATTAAGGCAAGCTTGTGAATTTTAAAAAGTAATAAGGCTTGAATTTGGAATATAATTGCCCAATGCCCTGTCTAAATCTCATAACTTGACACAATTAGGGGCTCTAGGAGGGTGATGATGGTGAGTAGATGACAGTGGTTTAAAACTGATTGTGAATTCAACTGAACTGTGCAGAGGTACATCCACCATTTCCGCACGTATATGCGTCATCTGCTTTTCAGAACAACAAAGGATCATGGTGCTGCTCCACTTCAATAACTAAAGGTCTGATAACATTTCCTATGGGCTTAGTTTTAGCCTTTGTGTTCTGCCTGGGCTCCACTTCAGCTACTCCACCCTGACCTACAATTTCAGCCACTGTCCTGGTCCCCATGGCTGTGTGATAAAGTGAGACTGCCCTCAGCACTGCTGTGCCTTCCAATGCCAGCCTCAGTGCCTGCTGGCTGGGGCGAGTGTGGGGGTATGCCAAGGTCAGAAAGGTACCTCTAACTCAATTTCTTTTTAATCAAAAACCCCCTCCTGTCTGTGGGAATAGCCATGTTGTACTTAGTGAGAAGGACAGGCTGCAGAGGATGTCCAGGGCACATCAAGCTCATAACCATCTCCTGACAAATAATGGCATAAATAGGAATAGCCCTCTGTGGAAATCAGTGGGGTTGATTTACCCTTTTATTGACAAGAGGGGAATGATTCTCTTACCCAAGGTGTTGTTGGTAACACGGGCATCTGTTTTAGAGCCTGGCTCCTGGCGCAGGTCTGTGAGCACTGTAGAGCTATTGATTGAAAAAGAGAGTCTTGTGCCTTTGGTCTCACCTGCTCTAGCTTTATGATTTTGTTCCTGTGTTTGTTTTGCAGGCAGCTAAATCCTTTCCTCCCAATGTCACTGAGCCCTGGACAAACACTATGGTATTGGAACACCACAAAAAAATATGTTTTGACAGTTTAATCAAAGGGGGTAGGGATGAGCTCTGGGCTGCTGGCATGGTCCCAAGCTATTTCTATTTTTTTTATTATTTCTTTTTCACCTGGTACTTCTTTTTAATACAGCTTGTTTGCTTTCAGACTTCCCAACAGCTGCCACCAGTCACAGCTGACCCTGCTGCCCCAATGGCTGTAGGTGTTGCTTGACAGGGTCCATGAGAAGCCCCACTGAGTAATAGAACCTGAAGCACCTTGTGTTCCACAGTGTCTCACACAGAAGAATATAAACTCAAAATGAACATGCCTTCAATCCTGCCTTTGTGCCAAAGTGAGAGATGTTTTCGTTTTCTCTTTATCCAATAGAGATGATGGGAAAATGGATTTTTTTACCTGGAAGGAATTTCCAGTATTTTGGTGTTTGGTTTTTACTTTTGGGAATATTAAAAGGAGAAATAGAAACTTTTATCACAAAGGTGATATGAAATTAAATGTGCTAAACAATTTTGGAGCAGTGAGTGCTATCACTGTGCCATCAGATATATAGTTTAGGAATATGTCCAGAGATTATGAGAACATCAAGTTGTTGACAACAGCAGCTACAAATCACAGAACAGCTGAAAAAGCCCACGGAAAATAATGCTGAAGCCCTGCAGACAAGTTATTTAATTTGAGTAGAGGAAGAATAAAATTTGCTATTTTTATTTCTCATTTAAATAGTAAATCAAACCCAGAATATTGTTAAGGAAGTTTTCAACTCTCTGGAAGCCAGCTGTCAGTGGAAACGCCATTGGCTTGAATCTTTTGTCCTGTTCAGTTAAGAAACACGTTATCCTTTTCTTTGTCATGCGTCAGGAGAACAAAGTCTCACTCACACTTCAGCCCACCCTCAAGAGGCAAACAAACACTTGCTCTGCCAGGACTCAGATCCCATAAAATATAGTCAGAGACTGAATCTTTATCAGAAAGACCTTAGTCTTTTTTTCTTGATTCCTTGGACACTTTATAAATCTTGGACATCACCCAGCTCTTGGAAAACAACCGTGAGAGCTTTTGTTGAATGCGTGCACTGAAGGTTTTCTAAGGAACAAGGCAGAATTTACTGTCTCTTTCAGAGTACAGGTTTTTTTAAAACCTTTTGTGTGTATTGCAGTATTTCTTCAGCTTTCTTTCAGCATCTGTCTAAGAGATGTACATTGTGAATTGTTAGAGGATGCCTCAGACATAGGGTTACTCACTGGAGGGGAGTTGCAGAAACCAAAGTTGTGTTTCCTCTTTTCATTTCTCATGAGGATACTTGCAGCCAGCCTGGGGAAGCAGCAGGCAAGGATGCCTGCAGTCCTTGCAGGTTTGTTTGGTTGTAGCACATTATCCCCAGGGGTCAGTAAGATTGTGATCTGAAGTTTATTTGATTTCTTTTCTTGGTTTTTAAAGCAGGCCCAGCAAGGCAGTTTCAGGCAGAAGGCTGGCAGTACTGTTCCTCATCATCCTTTCTGTGCCAGGGTGGGAGCACACATCTGCAGTGAGAAGAATGACTGCAAGTTACTTTCACATGTCTATTTTTCAACCTGCCAAGGGACTGCATAGCAGAGTAGCCTGAAGGTTGCCCTTCCTGGGGCACTGTGCTCCACTCAAAGAGCAGGCTTGAGACAGATGTTGGCTTTATTTGGTGCCATGGTTCTTGCTGCTCACTTTGTGTAACTTAAAGCCCCCTTAAAGCGTTATGGTTGGGTCTCACAGGGCTGTGATTGAGCCCCTTAGAAAACTGGTAGGCATCCTTCCCTGGAGAGCTGGAAAGTAAACAGGAATGTCTGAGACTTTTTGTGCCCTTGAGCAGCCAGCATACCCCTGCTGTGCAAGCTCAGCCTTTCTGCTTGTGCTACAGGGCTGCAGAGAGGCAACTTAGCCTCACTGGACCATCAGATAATTCGGATTGGAAGGGGCATCAGCAGGGTTCACATGCTTAAAGCAGGGTCAGCCAAGGTCACAGCAGGATGCCCAGGCCTATATCCAGGCATATTGCCAGAGAGACTCTTGCTCATAACTCTTCCCCAGGCACTTATGGTGCTTTTTTTCTGAAAGTAGTAATATTTCCAGGAAACAGAGACAAAAAAACCCAACAGAATAATAGTGAAAAGCCCTATGTTTTCTCTATTTTTTACATTTGCCTGCACATAGTCTATTTCTGCAACCTTTACTAAGGTGTACTGCTCTTTAGGTAGAAGATTCCCTTTACAAAACAGGCAGGCATCTCTGTTTTAAACATCTTCCTCATTCCCCTTCTGGTGATGACAACAGTTATTAGTTTACATGAGAGATGTTTCATGTGGCTGGAAACACATAAAGAGACAAATCCTGATAAAGGCTAAATTTCATCTGATATTTTTAATGGAGTTTAGATGTTCCATATCTCTTTTGATTGCCATTCATTTTAGATTTGAGTACCACAGTCTATTTCAGATATGGAAATTTCTACAGAGAACTAGAGCACACCCAGGAGCTCACTGCACAGGAAATGCTCAGCTTAAAAGATGAGGTAGCAGGATGTTCCTAGAAGATCTGACCCTGTTGGTTTCCATTAATGATCTTCACACAAACAGCATGAATGCAGCACAGGCAGATTTGAGAAGTATCATCATGCAGAACAGTATGAGAATACCAATGCAGGAGAATGATGGTGGATGTGGGTGAAAAATATTTGCACACAGGACATTAAAAGAGACTTTTAGGACAAGAAAGTCTCTGTAATAAACTTCTACTGTAACCTGATCAGGAAGAGGTGACTAAGGTAGGCTTGAATATACTTGTCAATGACAGGTATCTTACTGCTTGTCACATATAAGAGAGACAGACATACCCCTAGAGTTCTTTGGGAAAGATATCTCCCAGTTCAAGAAGTCTAAATATCACTGGGCAATGTCTTGACAAGCCCTCCTCTGAAATACAGCAGTCAAGAGTTCTGTCATCAGTTCAAGAAAAATGATCTGAACCCAGAAGATGTTAAAAAATTCTGGCCAGCTAGTCAGAGAACAAGATGCTCTGTAGGAGAACAGAAAATTATTAATGAAATGGAGAAAAATGGCTGACTATGGTGTGTGCTTTCATGGCATAAATACAAATAGAAAGTATGTATATTACAAGATTAAATGCTTCCTTTGCTCTCCTTGTTTTTGGATTTTTCACTAAGTTAGCTGGACTTGAGCAGACGCAGGAGCAGCAAGAAGACCAGTGAGGGACAGTCATGTTTAGTAAGCATTCCCTATTGAGATTAGGGTATTGGCAAGACACTTTGTGCTTATCTCCATGTTTGTATTCTCCTTTCCTTCCAAAGCTTTTGTAAAGCCATATTACTGAAGTCAGAGAATTATAATTATTTGGATCCTTTTTGGAGAAGTTGTCTCGTCTTATGTCTCACTTCCCTTCCTCTTGTAAGTAGATTCAATTTAGAAAGTACCAGATATGTGGATTTGAAATATTTCCTAACAGCAGCCCACAAATATACTCACATTGTGTAGGAGACCTTACTTCTGATGTGGAGACTACTCCTGCTTCTTCCCGTTACACTCATTTGTGACCCTCAAATTTTCTCTCTTCTTCAGGGAACTAAGTTTAATTACTATATTGCCATTTCTATCCTATATACTGGCCATGCTGTCTGGTGCATCCTTGGCTATTGAAAATCTGGGTAAATTGTTCTTTTATTTTTGGGATCATAACTAACTGATTTTAATCTATAGGTTACCCAATCATCACGACTAGCAGGCAACTTTATTTTCCTTGTTTCCTTCTGCTATAGATTTCCAAATGGTTTTTATTTTTTTGTTCAGATTTCTATTCTTGCAGGATCCAGCTCAGGTTCCTTTTTGTCAGTTACTGTCTTTTATCCTTGTATGTCTTAACCTGCCAAATTTAGCTTTGCTTACATATCTGTCATTTTGCCTTTCTATGTCTTGTAAGCTTTTTGCTTATGTTCTTTTAAAGGGTAGTATGATACATTTTTAAATATCCTTTTAAAGGTGCATATTTATTTACATAAATGTTAATTCATTTCTATAAGTTTTATTTCTGGCTGAGGTTAAAGATCTCTGTTACTTTCAGAGATCTTCAGACAGCAATAAATTCCTTTCTCATTCCACAGTTAAGCTGCTGTATCATCTCAGTCCAACAGATTTTGCTGATCAATTTCCTTAGCTTGTCTAAATTTGCTTTTCTGAAGTCCAAGTCTTTAGCTAAAAATCTAATCCTTTTTGTTATTTGATTTTAAATATAAACTAAATAATTTTTTATCATTCTGCAGTTACTTTATATTATTCTGTCCATCTCTCTTTTATTATTCTATCCATCTCTCCTCTACACTTGCTGAAATCCCACAGAGCTACATCTTATTGACTGCTGCAACTGAGATGAAGAAATGTGCTGGGTAATATCCATGAATGCCTTGTACTGGTATTGATAGTGTTCATTTTTTAGCCAGTATTTAGGTAAATTGGCCTTCCCATAATGTATCAAGAGCCTGTGGTATTTATCTCTGAAATGGAATCAGGCCTCTCTGTCACAATCACACCAGTTTGAAAGTGCAATATCTCCACTTACCTGAAAATTCATCCAAAACCCACCAACCATCTGGCCTTGATTTTTGAAGCACCATATCCCCAGAAATTTCTCTCACTTCCAGTGACCCTACCTACATGTCACCCAGCAGTACCAAATATTGCACAACCTCACCCCTCCTGGTATTGTAACTATAAAATTCTTTTTCCTCAAATTCCTGTGGAGAGAGGGAGAAATTAAAGCTTTACAGAGGATCTTTTGGGAGACTGGGTCCTGGCAGAGCCCACGGCTGAGCCATGGCTGTGACCATCAGTGGTGGAGGATTCCGTGGACGTGTGTCACCACTCAGTAAAGTCAGGTGCATCACTTGTGCCCTGCTTGGTTTATCGTCCCCTTGGGTATTTGATTGTGGAACTGGAGGTTGTATTTTCAGCTTAAGGTAGAGCAGAATGGGATGTGATCGATTGTTCAGCAAATACTTTTCAGTTGGTTGGATCAGTGTTTAGAAAATATAACTAAATCTTTTTCTCTTTTTGAAGAGAAAGAGATTACTTCAAAGTCTGATGCACCTGGATTTAAGACAATTCTAGCTGGATATGTTTTAGGATTGTACACAGTTGTAAGGAAACTTGAGGAGTTTTGAGGTATCCTTTAAGTATAAAATTCAGAGTTCTTGTGGGGGATTTTAAGGTGACAAATTAGGATCCCTTATGTTACAAAGTCTGGTCAAATGTGTTTAGGCTTATGAAGACTGCTTGAATTTTCTATGCAAAAAATAGATTGTTAAATAGACTTCATAACTTTTAAGGTAGGAGACCTGACATAAACTGCAGAACTTCAGAACAGAATGATGGAATCTCAGTAAAACTCTGGAGTTGTGACCCCAGGGAGAATTTGATAATTTTCTTCAATGAAAATGCTTTTTAAAAAGTATCAGATAAACAAACCCAAACCCAAGACATCATTTTACAGTTTCCAAGGTGTTTTCAAAAATGTGCCATTCTAATGGGAGGAAAAGATTAGAATCCCACTGTGGCCAGGAGGATGAGACAGCCATGCTCTTTGCAGGCAGCCATGTGGTGGTTAACATAATCTGTCACAGGCATTTTGCAGCATATAGCCTGTGATCATAAGGGCTAAAAAAATTACATTCTTTGGATGGTCTAGTTCCTGTCTACCTTTGCTGTAACCACTTTGCTCATAGCTGAAGTTTCCTTCTTTCCTTTGTAATTTTTTACTATGAGAATGTATTTGCTGAAGTAAGAAAATGTGTCTGAGACTACAGTCTGTTGAAAAGCAACTGTCAAGTAGAAGTATTATTGTTAAAATACAGTAACTTGAGATATATAACCCCACTGGAGACAGACAGGAAATACAGATTCACTGCCTGAAAATCTTTGTCATGTGGATCTTATTGTGGCCAGGTGATGCTAGCTGGCCTGTTCACAAATTCTGGTCAAGCACAGCTTCCTCCATTGTGTCACAGCATCTCTCAAGAGCACTCTGACATCTCAGGCAACACCTTCACCTCCCCTAATCTCTTACATCTTAGAAGCATCTGCAAGGGCTTTTTGTCAAGAAAAGCTGGAGAAGTTCCTGTTTTGTAACTTTTCTTGCTTTGAGTTTTACATGCTTTGAAGATGAGGAGTAGGTGCCATCTGCTTTTTAAGGTTAAATTTCCAATGGCCAGTGAAGGACAAATTGAGAGCTGAAAGTAATTACTGAGAACAGTTCACATCTGCTCTTCTGAACACCTGCTTGAAGCCCCTAGTGATGACTTCAAATAGGTTAATCCTTTTCCAGAGATCAGTGAGCTGCTAGAGGGCTGGGTTTTTTCAAATGAGAAAACAAGTCAGTTCTGCAATGAAGGACAGGGGCAATGGAGGGAAGAGACTAATTAAAACCCATACTGTAAATTGCTGCAGTAACAGAGAAAGGACTGCTCTCTCATCAGCATTTTCCAGTTGGCTCATAACACTTAAAAAAACCAAGTTTTATCTTTCATTAGGTCATAGAATGGTTTAACTTGTCACTTGTTGTTTATATAATGGGTACCTATTTGCTTCAGCATTAACACTGTAAATTGAATGCTGACATAAACTGATATCAAGCTTTGCCTGAGCCTTCACAGGCATCATTCTCCCTCTTTGCCATCACAGTCATACAACCAATAGAGCATCCCTAACCAGAGCAGCAATGAGTGGTGGTGTGTACAGGAAGCTTGTGCCCAAACTTGTGCCTTGTTCTGTCCTTTCTGCATGACATTGATGTTCACTGGAGAAGAAACTTGCAAGGGAACTTTGCATCAATATAAGAAGCTCTGGGATAGAGCTCCTGTGATTTAGCTATGGATCTACTGTGCTATTCCCCTGCCCTCTCATTTTGAATCTTCTGATTTTTGTGGGGAGTAATTTTACATCCCCAAATAAGCCTTATCTCATATTTTTAAATATTTTCAATTTAGGCAAGAATCATCCCAGATAATGACTCCATAGCAGAAAAATGGGAATGTGTAAGAGAATTCCCAAGTGAGGCTGCTTAGCACAGAAAAGCTGTAGTGGCATCTTGACCAAGACACTTCCGATTTGAGAGTTGGGATGTTTGTGGTTCAGGAGCAGAGAATGAGTGAAGATGTTTAAAGGTATTAGATGAAATTATGCAAAGAGCCAAACATAAAATTGCCTGAAGCCTGTACTTCTCCAAAGAAAAAAGAGGCAAAAAATTCTTCCTTTAGCTTTCTGCAGTCTAGACTTTCTGTGGAACTTATGTCATACTTTTGTCGCAACACTAAATCTGGATTTACAATAATGTCTGAAGAAGATTAATAATCAAGAAATTAGAGCAGTTATTGAATGTAATTAAATAGAAAAGTTTCTATAAGTGCTTTTTTTTCTCATTGTGAGAGCTGAAGACATGATGTTTAAACAGTGAAGAAAGAAGCTCACCAAAATTTTTCTGCCTCCAGGCTGCTCACATGTAAAATACACCAGAAAAATGTAGCACATTTTTATGGGCAGTGTGGAATATTTTCTCTTTCTAGTATGTGAGACATATTAAATGACCACGTGAAGGAAAAAATACTGAGGTCATGATGAGAATTAGTGGCCAACAGAGTTTTATCTCTGATGAAATGAAGATGTTGATCTCAGCCAGGCAAGTGCAAATCCACTGGCCTACATAGCTGGAATCAACACTGAACTTGGATCTTTCTCAGCAGCATAGTAATTGGAAAGTTGTTTTTTTTTATGTTTGGAACATGTTTTAAAATTGTCAAAATCAGTCTAGTCTAGGTGTAAGCTTGAAACTGCATGGGAATTTCACACGTATCAAGTGACCTGGAAATGTAGCCATAACAGCCAGCAGAGCACATGCTCCTAAATCACCTCAACGACTTGGAAGGTCCCAGACTGGTGCTCTCACAAGAGTTTATGACATTGTTCACACAGCATTTAGCGTGAAACAGGAAAAATGCTTATTGGAATGCACTTGATCTTATTTTATTTCACAAAATAGGGTGGTTGTTTACACTCACAACATTACTGTAAAATTACTAATAGAAAGGGGAGAAAAGCAATAAAGCAGCACATGAGTTTCTTTTCAAATGAAGTTACTTATGTCTTCATTTCTTATTTCTCCAGATCCAGAACTATGAAACCACAGAGAGTTCTATTCACTGGGAAAAGATGGCACATCATAACCAGATCTATTCAATCTTTATTGTTCATTTTGCACTAGAAGAGGAGAGCAACAAGCTCATTGTGAATTGTGCTCAGTAAAATCCAACTGCACTGTCAGAGAGCTCTGCCTGGTGTTTTCAAAGCCTTGATATGGAGTATGGGCAGGCTATTCCAAGGACATTAAGAATGCAGAGTATCTTTAGGGGTAAAAAAGAAGAGTGTGATTTTGACCATGGTCCTTGACAATATGCTGCTGAAAGACATCTTAGAGTCAGCACTGATAAAAATTGTCTGTCATGTGAGTGATGTGCAGTAAGACAATCCCTGGTGAGTCATAGAGGTCAAGAATTAACATCTAGCCTGTTGTTTCTTTTTTTAGAGAAAATAGCTGACATTTTGTCTTCTGATTGCCAGGGAGAGAGACAAGAGTGTCACAGTTTGTCCAAATTATTCAATTTCCAATTTTAGAAACATAATATTTGTCACTTTTTTAGCTGCTTTTTTCACTTTAGCTAAAATGAAGTGTGTTAAGATACTTTTATCTCTGAGTTTATGAAGTCAATGGATCCTTTGAGATGAGTGGGAGCCTAAGGTTGTAGTATCAGTGCTGTATCATACTGCCTTTAAAAAAAAAAGCACTGACACTCAGCCTTCTTATAACCTTCTCATAAAAAATTATTCTATGCTGTTACAAAGATGTAAAACTCACAGCTGAGATGTGTACCTTCAAAGATAAACAACTGCTATTATCTTTACCTAATCAGAGTTGTTTTGTAGACAGAGACAAAAAAGAAGTAGGCTCCTGTAAATGCTGTCTGCGTATTCCCTCACAATACATCCCTTCAAAACCACTGACCTTGTCACCAGCTGCCAATGTTCATCAAGAAAAGCCTCTCATTAAGTTCACTGAGAGTATTTCTAAGCTGTGCTCACAGAACTGGCTCTGAGATCCTCAGTCTCTGGCCGGATCAGCCCCTGCTCTGCAGTGTCTGTCATGCATTGCCTCAAGGCTTGTGCCGGTCAGCTGGAGGGAGGCAGGGAGGCAGAGTGCTTTGATGCACACCTTGTTTTTGCGGGTGAAAACGGGGAAGGCAATTTGATTTCCTGTGACCCACTCTGCTGATAGCTTCTGATCTCTCCTTGCAATTCCAAACCTTGTCGAGATTTTTTGAGGTCCCAGGGTGATAAATGTAGGACAGGGATACTGTGGACCCCTGTAAGCTGGAACTCTTTTGTGCACTTGCCTGGAATGGCAAAGATGTCTTATGTTCTCAATGCCTCCCTTTGAACAAGTTGAAAATACACTATTGCCTTACATCTTTAGGATAGGAGGTAGTCTATGAGTCAAATTATCCTGCTATAGCCCTGGCTTTTACTGCCACATGGGAACACGAAGGATGGATCGCTGAAAACAATGACTGGATTTTTCTTCACACAAAAAATTGCTAGTTTTCAAGTTATAGGTTGCTTGCTAACGACATGGAAATTCTGAAAAAGTTGCATGAAAATAGTTTACTTGCACAAAACTGTAATTTACACAAGCTCTGTAACTAATGTAACAGTCTGCTTTGTGAATGCTCCAGGCTAAGGGGATCCCCAATTGTATTTGAGGGTGGCTGGTGCCAGTAAGGGGAGATGGAGAGCTTTGTGTGTGGCAAGCCAGATCCACAGTGTGGGACTTGGTTTTGGAAGGTAGGGTTTGGAGTTGTATGGAAGAACAACTCTGGGTAAAAATAGAACAAGGTTCCAAAGTTTTTACAGAGCAAACTGTTATTCAAATCTGTTCTTATTTATTTATTTGTAGTATATTTCATGTGTTGAAAACCTCATAAACCAGTCCTTGGCTTCAGCTGTGCAGAGCTGATGTCATTCTCTTTCATGTTGAAACAGAGCAAATGTGAAAGAAAGGAAAGGACTGTGATCTTTTCTTCTCTTGCAAAGAGAAAAAATCTGGTAAGAGCCAAGAAATACTAACAAAGATTGAATTATCTGTTCCACTCTTACTGCAACTTTCTTTCTTTCTTCCACTCGATTCACCAATTTTAAAATAAATTTTAAAATAGAATGCATTCTGTAAAAACTGCCATGGATATTTACTTTGGTTCAGAACAGACCATTTTCATCATCAAATCTGACCTCCTGGAAACCACCATGAAATTTCACTTATGGATTCCACTGTCTAAAAATATGTCAGAGAAGATAAATCTTGGGTAAGTTTATTCTGAGTTGACTGGCAAACCTCTCTTGCTCCAACACAGAAATTTCAAAAGACTTTCACCCTGGCCTGCCACTTAAGTCAATGCTGATAAAACTAGATCAGTCTGTCTAAAGGAATTATTTTCTTTTCATTCTGAAGTGCAGGATGACACTTTGCTTTCATTCATTTACAGGCTGAACTAAATGCCACTCAGATTCTTGTTTCAGTGCACCGTGTTGCTCGGGGTCTTGGAGACTGAGTTCACATGACACCACCACCCACCCCTGTAGCTGCCCAGAGTCATTTCCTCTGACATGCACCAACCTGACACATGAGCCAAAAGTAGCAGTCAAGAGCTGATCTTTATAGAGATATTGATAAGAGGTGTTAACATCACTTTCTCCTAGCATAAAGGATACCCTGCCAGCTCTGAGAAATTAATTGAGTAAAGACTCAGGATGTTCAATTTATCAGGCAGAAAAGGTGCTCCTCTGTCCTTTCAGGAACTTAAATAGTGCTGTAGTTTGCTTTTGTATGGGTTACCACTCTCCTTCAAGGCAGTGAGCAAAGTGCTGACAGCACGTCGCAAATCTGCGTGAGGATCGCTTGAAGGCAAGAGGGTATTCACAGAATATTGAATATTCCATTTTAAGGAGCCCATGGGTACCTGCCAGACTTTAGTGACTCCTGTTCACCTATAATCCAGAAGGATGTCTTTGGTACTGCAATGACATTCACTGTTTACCTTATCCTCGTTCAATAATAAAAAAGGAACTCTTAAGAAATACATTGAGAGTTCCTGAATCAGATGAGTGCTTAGATTTTAGTCGTATTCAAAGAAAATGTATATCAATGCAGTGAGATGACAAAGTAGCTCTTCAGAGATTTTGCCTTGAGCAATTCACTTGAATGCAACTACCTCACTGTGAGATGATTATAATGAAGATTTGCCCATATCCATTTGGTCTTCTGGATTTTTGGAATCTTTCAGCCTCTTCAGAATCACTAAAAGGTAAGGAATAGTTTCATGCTAAATGTTTGAAGCCTATAGCAGGATGGAGTCCATGAATACTTGATAAATATATACCCTAATTGGTAACAGTTTTGGGCACTTCAACAAGATGCTCATTCTTCTGCCACTTTCCCTAAAAAATAATTCTTCTTTATGTTTTCCCACTCACTTATTCTATTTCAAAGCTCACATTTGCTGACTGTTAAATATAGCCAGTTTTCTTAAATTTTAAGAAGTCCAGATATTATAAAAGCTGAGAATGTAAAACAAGATTTTCTTCCAAGCATGACTTCAAGTTTACTATTCATAGATAGTTGTAGCTGGAGGAGGACCCAGCAAGACTGGTGAGTTCTGGATGAGGACCTATCCACTTATCTCAGTCACTCTGTAGCTGGTCCATCCCAGCAACCAGTGCCACTGGGGAAGTGCAGTTGAATCTTTCAGTAGGCTTTCTTTGTGCTGACTTGATTTCTCATCAGATGAACAGAAAAGGATCATCTAAAATCCTTTCTTAGAAAAGAGGATTTAATGCTTTGTCTTAACAAAATGCTACAGACTCCGCAGTGTGTTAGACCAACCAAGGGCGTCCTCCTTGTTTCTCAAGTCATGGGACCAGATTGCCTGTGATCTCTTGTTTTGCTGATACAGGTTGCTTACTTTGTCCATGACACATTCAGTATGGGAGTCAGAAATGTGGCTTAAATCCCAGGGAAGATTTACAGATGCTCCTTTTTTTACTTTGCCCAGTGATGAGGGCACTATTTTCCAGGAACATCCTGCACCTAATCAATTCTTTGCAATTCACTACTCCTTTGGCACCAGCTTGGTCTCTCTGGTATTCTGCTTGCAACATGCTGTTTAATCTCCTCAAAAGATGTGAGCACCTGAAAATCTTTAGTTTTTCTAAAGCCTTTGGATATAATGTAAGATGCCATCATGAAATTTAATGGCCTATGATATTTCAGAAGCCTGACTGGATCATCTAATGACTCCTTCTGGCTTTAAACACTGAACCTCTTGGATCTTCACTTTTCCCAGGACTGCTTCATATAAAATACAATTTGGAATAAAAATAACCTGATCATTTATCATATATGTATTCTTCATGGGAGAAAATATTTTCACTGCAGCAAAATAACAGAAAAAGGAATTTTACTGGGGTATCTGTGGGTTCAGTGGAGTGTTCCTTAACCCAAAGCCTCATCTTGTATGGAGGATTTGAGTAATTTCTCTGTGCTGAATCAAGACTTCAGGCCTGTATTACCAGTGATGTATGGAATAACCTTATCAATAGTAAAAAAAAAAGAGCAGAACTTGTTTGCTGAAGAAGAAAAACAAAACAATTTCCCTGCCAAAAAGAGTTCAAAGATTGAGTGATGTGAAATCTCTGGGAGAATAGTGAGGTGCAAATTGAACCTTCTAAAAA